>CM049375.1:24524127-24881913 GCA_026937815.1 Etheostoma perlongum
GGAAATATGCTAAGTTGACATACTATCCATCCTGACATTACTAATGCCAGTATATTCTCCTTATAAAACTTCCGTTCCGTGACGGAATTTCTGTTTGTGTTTTAGCCTGTGTTGTTATCAACTGCCCAGTTTGACAGCCAGGCCGGGTTGCCTGATATACCTGCAAAAACGTAAACCCAGAGCAATACAGCTGTAACATTAGCACAGCAATGAAAGCAGCAAACAAACAAAACGGGAATACGGAGATAGACTCTACCCAACCTAAAAAACATCATGTTTCTAATAGTTGCGTGACCAGAGACATTACAAAATGTCTCTGGTCACAATGTATCTAGAAGATGGAGACAGCTTGGAGCCCAAAAAGCATTAGCGTAAGGTTAATTTATCACGGCTACAAGGGACAGGCATTTGATGTCATTTCAACATTTGTGTACTCACATTGAATTATTTAGTACCCCGAGTTGGTCACTTGCAAAAACAATAGAGACCCAGTCAGTGAAGTGACCATGACTGGTCCTGGCTAACGCCACCATGCTAACCTTGCTAACATTACCAGAGTTTACAACGTGTAGCCTGATCAGCGGCTAAAGCCACCAACGATGAGTTATTTTAAGCCAAGAGAGGGGGGTGTAAATCGGAAAGAGGACAGTGAGTTTGCAGTGTGGTTAGCGATTGTTGCCGTAAATCTAAGCCAATAAAGTGTGTTCAGTCGGGTGGAGAGGATGGCAAGGTTGGTATGTTTTTAGTGGTACCTACCGTAATTCTAAGCCAAAAAAGTTCTGTCTCCGCAAGGGCTTTTATGACTGTCAATATAGCCAGCATCTAACGTTATCTACCCCACTGTGCTGTGAAGTAATGTCTGGCTATGTGAGACAAGCGTCTAGCAACATTGTTGGATGCTGTGGTCTCAGCCTGGCAACCTCGGTGAACTATCTGGTATTTTAATTTGTACAGCAGTAACTAATTTAAAGACTAGCTAGTATTACATATTGCACCGTTAACTTTTCCGGCTGCAACTTTAAAAGCTGGACCGTATTTTCCCATGTTTTTATGTCTAAGTGACTGATGGGAACAACAATCTTTAAAATTGGTTAGTCTGACCACCTCAGTGCCACCTTTCCCTTTTCGGCTTTCCATCATTAGACACACACTGCCTGTTAACGTTACCGATAGACTTCCAAACGTGACAAAGAAAAAAAGAGGTGTTCGATGGCTTTACGTCACAGGCCGACCAGGGTTATGCCATTTAGGGAGGGGGCGCTCACTGATCCCCCTATATTTCTGAAAATCCTTGGCATGGTTGTGACCGTGCTTTCTGATTAGCCTGTTTGTCTTTAAATAAGAGGCTGCTGCGGCACACAGTATGGGTTGAGCAGAGGCTGCACAGTTTGACCAGCGGGCATTGGCCGGGTAGCGGCTGCACACCAGGCCGCAGGATGGTGTTGCTAAGAACTTGCAATGTATAACTATTATCAGACCAGCCCTCACGGCCTCTAAACACTATTCCTGACTCTCCCGGTCACCACCCCGTCTCTGATTCTAAGTGTCTGACAACATTGTTATTGTTATTGTTCAGGGGCCCAAGCACTACCATGACGGATTATCCATAGAGATTGTTACTCTGGATGGCATCTCCCTGGCCTCCAGCACCACTGTGAGGAATCTTGGAGTTATCTTTGATCAGGACATGTCGTTTATTCTTACATAAAGCAAATTTCAAGGACCGGCTTTTTTCACCTACATAATATTGCAAAAATCAGGAATATCCTGTCTAAAAATGATGCAGAAAAAATAGTCCATGCATTTGTTCCTTCTAGGCTGGATTACTGCAATTCTTTATTATCAGGCTGCTCGAAAAAGTCCATAAAGACTCTTCAGCTGATCCAGAATGCTGCAGCACGTGTTCTGACAGGAACCAGGAAGAGAGATCATATCTCACCTGTTTTAGCATCTCTTTATTCGCTTCCTGTAATATCCAGAATAGAATTTAAAATCCTTCTTCTCACCTACAAAGCTCTTCATGGTTAGGTACCATCTTATGTTAAAGCGCTCATAGTACCTTACTACCTCACCAGAGCACTGTAGTCCCAGAATGCAGGGTTACTTGAGGTTCCTAGAGTCTCTAAAAGTAGAATGGGAGCCAGAGCGTTCAGCTATCAGGCTCCCTCTCCTGTGGAACCAGGTTCCAGTCTGGGTCCAGGGACCAGAGCGTTCAGCTATCAGGCTCCTCTCCTGTGGAACCAAGTTCCAGTTTGGGTTCAGGAGGCAGACATCGTCTCCACATTTAAGAGTAGGCTTAAGACTTTTTGATATAGCTTATAGTTAGGGCTGGCTCAGGAGAGTCCTGAACCATCCCTGGGGGACGTCCCATGATACACTGAGCACCTCTCTCCATCTGTATGCAACCTCATCTCATTAATGCATGTTACCAACTCAACTTCTTCCCTGAGTGAGTGAGTGAGTCAGTGAGGTTGACCGTTCTGTTAAAGACTAAGATCCTTTTTTTTTTTTTTTTAAATATAAAAACATCAAAATTAGGTTCCATAAACCCACCAGACTCCATGTAAATAAACAGTAATTTTAGCATTGTAAAATACACTTCATTCAAAGTCGACAAAAACACAATACAACTATGAAAAGTCTGGTGGGTTTTGCGCTAATGACTTCAGATCTGTTCCTGGTTAAACCAAAAAGTTCTCAAAGAGGTTTTTAAAAGGTCTATCGCTGAAGTGATCATTTCCATAATGTTGTGAGACACTTAGAATATTAATCTGAGCCCGTCAGTGGAAAAAAGCACTTTTACGGAGGTAAATACAAGCTAGGTAATTGCCCTCTTAACTTACACTGTAATTTGTTTTGCCACTGCCAACTGCACAGATCTTGCTTAATACTGGCCCAATTTCAAAGACTGTTGTTCCGATCAGTCATTTAGACACAAACAAAATTGGAAAATAAGGTCCGGGTTGAAAAAAACTGCAGTTACCCTTTAAGAGCGTGGTCAAAAAGCACAGGGGAGACACTTTGCTTCTCCTTCTCCACCACCGGAGCTGGTACTCGCTCCCAAGCGAATCCCTGACACTCTCTCTCTCACTCACTCTACCTCTCACTCACTCTACCCCACTCTCCCTCACTGGCTCTACCACACACTCCTGACACATACACACTTACTGGCTCAGCTATTCTTTTAAAATTAAAAAGGTACACACTATGATGCAAACACACCAGTGCACAAGTATAAATCCTTACAAATGCGTAGGTTTATTCATAGGCCATGAAGGCTCTGTACTACTATAAACCAGCTTTAAATGATTGGTTAACAATGGTTGGTTATCGGTCAGAAAAAAAATATTTAAATTAGCATCCCTAGCTTCAATACTTTAGTTTTCAATGGTGTATTTAAAAAATAATAATAATAAAAAATATATATATATATAAACACTTTTAAAACGTTTTGACAGGTTGTCTACATGTTCTACTACTGAGTTGATGTAGTGAAATCTGTGCTCAAAATTTTGCAAAGTGGTGGAGGAGGATGTTTTACCTTGCGGTGTAGTAGCTGGGGTTGTGGGCCACCTCCTCCTTCTATGTCAAAGCGAACTTTGTTAAAGAGAGCCACTGCATACTGGTTCTCATACAGACGCCCAAAATCCACCATCACCTCCCTGGTCCGAGCTGAAACACATACACACATATTATTAGGACCATCGGGGCATTTTTCAAGAAATGTTCTACATTTGGGTAAAAGTAGACTAAACAAAACTTGGTACACATAAGGCATGTCAAAACATACAACAAATGTCATTGGAGCCATACTCCAACAGGAAGTCCGCCATGTTGAATGGAAAGTTTTAAATTAGTGTGATTATGTCCATTTCCACATGTCGTACTTTAACTAACTCCTCCTAGACTTTCTAGCCTGTTCCTACCAGACTGATAAATTTCATTTATACAGAGAGTCTGGCCACTCTCTATTGACAAGTGTTAACTTCCTTCTCTGTTTTATTTTGATTTATTTTTTAGGGACTGTTATTGCCACTCTTCATTCTAACCCCAACCGGTCTTCAGACACCGCCTACCAAGAGCCTGGGTCTGTCCGAGGTTTCTTCCCAAAGGGGAGTTTTTCCTTGCCACTGTCGCACTGTTCCTTGCTCTGGAGGAAACTACTAGAACTGTTGGGTCCTTGTAAAGTGTCTTGAGATAACTCTTGTTATGAATTGATACTATAAATAAAATTGAATTGAATTGAATTGTTTAAAGAGTCCAATAGTTTAAAACTATTGGATCTGCCCAAAGCCATTAAAAAAAAAGAAATTAAAAAAAAAAATTTTTAAATGAGTAAAAATTCCAGGTAACAAGTAATAATGATGATATACAATACAGTTAAATGGTCATTTTAGGCCAAATAACACCTTATAGGGGGACAGGTCATCACTAGCATCATTCAGTCCCTCCAGGATTTCGCGATCGCACCAATTCAACCAATCACCACAACTTTGGTGCGACCCGCAATTTTTACCAACCAACGCAACTGTTCCGCAAATTTGACCAATAACTGGAGTTTCACGCGACTTCAACCAATACCAGTAGTCCCACGTGCCAGACTATGTATCAGTATGTGACTCTGAGAGCCAATGACCAAGCGGGAGTGGGTTGACGTCACACGTACGTCGCCAAATTAATTTCCCTGTTTCTGATATGAAGACAAGACATGTGTGACTCGAATATCTCACATTCACCAACAACACGTACAGCTAAAGACCATCCTGCCAATCTGTATACATTTTAACATCAATGTATACTGTAACGATTTGTCACGCTGAAGCTGGCGGGGCTGCTCAGCTCCCCCCCGCGACCGACCGACCGACCCACACACCCACCCACCCACACAAGATGTACAGGATGACCTAAATTAAAGACAGCTACACTCGTTATTGTAAGTGCAATGATAACTTAAAGCCCAATAAGTACCTTATTAAACTGTATGTGTGTCCCAGGCCAGGATAGAAAATGAACCAACAATGTAAAGATCAACAAGCTACTGACAGACATGACAAAGTATTATTTTTTTTGTCTTAAAGCCTGTCCTGCGCCCTTTTGGTAACGTTACTAGGAAAACTCAGGAAAGCCGAGAGTAATTTTATATTTTTAGGCATTGTGGGCCACAACAATCTCGAAAAAAGGACCTGAAATCCCAGAGGGGCTGATCATTGTACTTTTGTGCTAGATATTGTACTTTTTGTGCTAGATACTTTTTGTGACTTTAGAGCCAGTGTTTATTCATTTGGGAATGTTTTAGGTGAAAGTCAAAACGCAAACTTGACTAAGTCTAAAGAATGGCATTTCCCCTCTGCCTTTTTGTACTTTATCAGTGACTCCATTGCGGTTTGCTAGAGCTTTGGGTGGCCTTCACATATCTAACCTCTTACACAGCACAAGTGTAAAAGAAAGTGCCTTTTATGTCCATAGATAAAATAGTGAGCGATCAATTGATTTTCCCTGATCTAGATAAGAGTCCTTTAAATGTGGCCTAATATGCTCAATTTCATGTTCATAGTTGCATTTTATGTTTCTACAAGAACATGTTTACATGCTTTAATGTTCATAAATTCTCATACTGCCCATGGGTGCTGCACCTGTATGTAGCGCATGTAGCCCCCTGAAGCTCTAGTTGACCAGATATAAATGCTGTAGGTCTAAATTAAACTAAGGTCAAGCGCATTGAGAGCAAGAGCATTGTAAATGGCAGAAGGCAGATAAGATGACAAAGACCCTTGTGGCTAAAAAGAATGGCACCTACATTATCTGGGAATAGAGGAGAAACGACATTGTGCAAAAGGCTCAAGTGATGTGAACTCGGACAGAGCATTGACAGCGCGTTGATAACATGTTGCAATATGCCCTGGTTTAGTTTATAAAGGGAAGTTTCATATGGTGTTCATGTGCGTCAGTGACCACAAGTAATTGTTATAGTTATTTTGTGTAGATATTAGTTAATATTGGTGATTTATACAGTAAAGTTTAGTTCTACCTACCAACTGTTTATGTAGAAATTTATTATCAAGTCTGCATTAAGTGACAGCCCTTATCTATGTAGTATGTGTAGCCTATAGAATGGCATTCTTATTTTAGTTTACGTTTTCAGGACAGGTTTACCACTGTTTATTTTAAGTAATTATGGAGAGTAATTAGTCTCACTTGTGAGTTTTATGTTATGTTAGAACTATAGCTGGAGCTATACTGTTACAAAGTTTATAAGGAATAGTGCCTGTGCATATGTTTTTTATATATTAAACCTTTTAAAGGATATGCCTTCCGTGTCCTGACTAGTCACCCCATATCGGTGAATTGTCCTGGCCAGATCTATTACAAACAGGTAAATACAGGTACATTACAGGTAAATGTCCTAAACTGTTCTTTTCTAGTCTCAACAACTACTCAAAGTGCTTTTACATAGTACATGAACCATTCACACACACCTTCATACACTGTCACACATCAGATAAACACTCACACACATTTACACTCCGATGGCGCAGCATCGGGAGCAATTCGGGGCACAGTGTCTTGCTCAAGGACACTTCAACATGGGACTGGAGGGCCAGGGATCGACCACCAACCTTCCGATTGGCAGGCGACCACTCTACCACTGAGCCACAGTTGCCCCTAGGTAATATTTAAGTCATGCCAAACACGGAGCAACAACAAGAAGGAACCAACTAAATCGCCATAGCCACCTACAACATAACCACAAAGAACTGTCCAAAGAGTTAAAAATATATGGCAGTAGCCAACGCAAAAAGACCATCATCAAATCAAGTAGCAGCAACAACAGATGTCCATTCAGAGTTTTGCAAGTGTTACTCCTTTTGAGAAAACATCCAAGCACCACAAAGAAATAACAGAGTCCATTGCATGTTAATTGGCAAAGGACATGATGCCTATGGATCCAGTGAGCACAGAGGGTTTTGTGAGTCTGATTAAAGAGCCCCTATTATACTTTTTGGGATTTCCCCATCCTTTAGTATGTTCTATAGTTGTATGTGTATGAAAAAATAAACCCCTTTCACTCCAAATTGAGCTCTCTCTCTCCAGACAGCACCTTTTCTCAACTCGCGTCGCACACATTCCTGTTTGAAATTCCTCAATTACTGAGGTCATTAATTGAGAAAGGAGCCTAGTTTTTTATATTTGCTGCCAATAGACCTTTTTCACAGCAGACAATTTGACTTGTCATAGTAGGAAAAGCACAGCTGAAATTGATAACCTTAACGATCAATTCCATCAAGTGTCCAAGTAATTTCAGTGAGTCAACATGCACAATACCAAGGCCTCTCCTAAGTGGAACGCAGCCATCATTAATGGTTTTGAATCCACTTGTGCATTTCCTACTATGACATGTCAACTCCATTCCATATCTCCAACTCCATTTGCAGAAATGCAGCCCTAACCTTTCAAGAAACCACCATGCTTCACTGTTGCCTGCAGACACACATTGTACAAGCTCTCAGGCCCTGGACTGATGATTTTGAGCACCTACTGCCATTTTCTACACTCCAGTTCCTATGTCCACCCACCCACCCACTTTTATTTTTTGTGCGTATGTTATATATTATGTTGTTAAATTTTGTGTTTCTCACATGGAAAAACAATACAACTAATTATAAAAATCAAACAAGGTTGTATTTTTTCCAGAATACTCAAAGCAGCAGAATTGAGTACACTTTAATAGCTCTTTTATCGCAAGTGCTATCGCTATTGCAATATTCAGTGTTATCTCATATTGCATATTTTCCTGATATCGTACAGCCCCATTGTCCCTTATTGTCATTTTTTTCTGGCTGTAGCCAGATGAAGCTTTACAATTAAAAAACATGTTTGAATGGAATTATGAGTTGCTAGTTTATGGCTAATTGCGGTTGTCCAGCTCTGGCCCCAACGTAGAGCCTACAAGCATCTGTACAGCAACATGGGGCTGGTTCAGAGAAGCGACCGGTGACCAACCTAGCAACTTTTTGTACAAGAGAGATATGTTAGCGGTTTGGCAGAGTTAGCAACTCCTTCAGCTGCATGGCTTCCAGGAAGGCTGCTGTTGTGTATCCTCGCCTATAGCTCTTCGACGATCCCTCCTCGATGCTTGGTCCCCGTGGCAGAAATAAGACTTACGGTTCAGCCAAGGACAGAGGAGTTGAAGAGCTATCAAATAAGTAACATGAGATGCAGCTTCTGTCATTGATTGAGGAGCAGCAGCAAGCCTACAGGCATGTCATTTAGCGGGCCAGAGCCTTGCATGGCAGCTCTGCAACCATCTGTGCGTATGTGAATGGGTGAATTAGAGGCATAAGAGAGGCTCGGCAGACAATTTAACAAAGTGAGACTTATTTCAGCTATTACTGCAGCTACTACTGGATACATTATTTCAACCCCCTTTGGCACTAAATGGTAATCACGTGAAATTGAATCAGTAACATCTGTAGAGATGTCCCCTCTTTCGAATCCAACTCCATTTCCGTCGTCTTAAGTTGCTAATCGGACCCGGCACGCAGAAATCTTGGCCCATACATCAATTATCTGGATAGCCGCTGGCTACACTGGAACACAAACATTGGCCATTGCCTCCAGAAGCTAAATCGTCATCAGACAAGTTGACGCAGTTGTACAAGATGTTTGTCTAAAAAACATTCTAAATTTAGCACTATAATGATATAAAATCTAAAACTGTCTGATTGACAAGTACACTAAATTATGATCTGATCATGCACTTAATGCTAGCTTTTGGTATATTACAAATGTGCCCCCAGTACAAAATGTAACATTGACACATTTTGAAGCACTGAAATGCATAGTGCTATTGACACATTTCAATCAGTAACAAAAAAAATTATGTATGAATGTAAAAATGTTATCAATTATCAACACTATATCCATCCCAAGAGCAAACTTTGTGAGTACTGGGCTCCTCAGACATTAATGCACAATTAACTCAACCTTTTGGGTGGGAGGAGCTGGAGCACTGCTGGATGAGTGCATCAAGGGCGGGGGACCAGAAAAATCCAGGGCTGACTCATTAAATACCCACAGTCAACAGCAACAATGCAATCATCTTAGTCAGACAGCACTAAGCAATGATAATGGTCATGTCTACACATGAGAAAGCTTGTGTGAGAGTCGCAAACACCCCAAACTCCCTCTTCCCTTACCTCGCATAAGAAACAGCTATGAATACTTAGTTTAAATGAAGACATTTAGCTTCACTTTTGTGTCCCGTTTAAAACGCTCTTTCAGACATTTTCCTGACCTGACTGCCCTACAGCTGATTCAGTCCACTGAAATGTATACCACTACTGATATTTGTGACTAGTGCCATGCTGCCAGACTTTGAAAACGTTGCCGGCTGAACCTTAAGCTTTAGATTCAACCATCTGGCAAGACAGGCAGCAACTGCTTCAAGTGTTTGCTTTGAAATACAACATGGTTGATATGCTACTTTTGGAAAAGTCACTCCCTTATTTGACTGACCAAGATGCAATAGACAAGTCAGTAAATTGAATTCAATATTTCCACTGACCATCCACTTTCAGACTTAGCACATCCCTGATTAGGTAGATTTCATTGCCAAAAGAAAAAAAAAAAAAAGGTTCTAACAAAGTGCCAGCTCACAACAATGTGAGGCTGTGTCATGATTACTTAGGTATTTGGCATGCATGTTTAAACTCTTGTAAGTGAAGTTCTCTTGATAGTGTGAGGGTGTCTTTAGCCAAGGACTAGGGGTGGATTATATGTCAAACTGTGGACATAAAAATGTAAGGACAGAAGTAAAGGGGGCGCAGCTCTAGAGCTGATGCCGAGATTCACCTATTTATTTCTGTCCGTTTAGTCAGATTTTCTTGTGGATTATATGTGACTGAAGGGACTTTACATTTCATGTTAAATGAAGACAAACTCTGGTGTGTTGCTGTGGTTGGCCTTGTGTCTTTTTGAACTGAAGGGAGAGGAATCCACGGTAAAAGCCATGGTGTCCTTACCTATACACGTGAGTGCCTGCTGTCGCTTGGACCTTACAGATTTGCCAGATTTGCAAGGGGACTGCATTCTATCTAACTTCCAGCAGGGGGAGACACATGCAGTTTCTAAGAAGGTTGGTTTCTTTAGAAGTCTATGACAAAGTGACCCACTTCTAACTTGATTTATTACCTCAGTATTTTTTCATTTTCATAATGAGTTTATGGTCACAATCGCTAGTTTTAATGAAAAGATCCATGAGACCTACACGAGGAAAGCTAGTTTGGTCAGATGACCATTATTTTAACCTATGTATCGGGGCCCGACTTCGAGGGGGCGGCAACCAAAAATTGCAGAGAGCTACCCTTACGCGATCAGCCGGTACTTGTTCTTGGAGACCTTAACTCTTGCAATCTGTTGAGTCA
Organism: Etheostoma perlongum; assembly: GCA_026937815.1. Classification (NCBI taxonomy): domain Eukaryota; kingdom Metazoa; phylum Chordata; class Actinopteri; order Perciformes; family Percidae; genus Etheostoma; species Etheostoma perlongum. The sequence continues at coordinate 24,534,552 of CM049375.1, forward strand.
CCTGTCTACATTACAACAATATTTGGACTGCCCCACCCGTCAGAAACGCACACTGGACAAATGCTACAGCAATATACAGGATGCCTATAAAGTAGGGTGACCAGACGTCCCCGGTTTCCGGCGACAGTCCCCGATTTTGGTGACCTGTCCCCGGCTGAATCTGTCCCCGGAAATGTCCCAGGTTTTCACTGTGACTGACAGACCCAAAATTGGAATGAAAGAAAGAAAACTGACAAAACGGAGCCGATCGAGCAGCGCTGCTCAGAGCTCAGCAATGTTTTAGAAAGTCGTATTTTACGATGCTAAAATTACTGATTATTTATATGGAGTCTGGTGGGTTTAGCGAACACAATTTCGCGGACTTTTATGTTTTAAAAAATGATCTTAATCTTTAACAGAAAGGTCAGCCTCCTTAGAAATCCTTTCCATAATGTTATCAGACACTTAGAATATTAATCTCAGTCTGTCAGCGGCAACACAAGCACTTTATGAACGTAAATACTAGCTGGACAATTGTCCCGTTAACTTCCATTGTTGCTTCTCTGCTGCCAACTGCAGCGATCTCGTTTCATACTGCATCAATGTCAAAGGAAAATCTTTCCTCAATAGTTTATATTGTATCCGATACTCAGCTCTAGTGTACCCGTTTTAAGTTTAAAATTAAAAACATGACGTGTTTTGGCGGTATATACGCTTCTGAGCTGACAATGTCCCCGGATTTTGTCTGAGAAATCTGGTCACCTTACTATAAAGCCATCTGTACGCCAGCCTTAGGAACGTGGTACATCCACTCCCTCCATATAGGCCAAAACTGAAACGGGAAATGCTAGTAACTAAGGATATACAACTTTGGACTGACAATAGCAAAGAGGAGCTGAGAGACTGTCTGGAAGATACTGACTGCCAGATCTTCTTTGACACCTGTGATAATTCACATGAACTAACGAACACCATTACGGTGTATTCAATGTTTTGCAAGAAAAATATCCATAAAAACACAATTACAATTTCCCCAAATAATAAGTTGTGGATAATTAGCAACCTAAAGGAATGGTAAAAAAAAGTGCCTTCTCTAATGGTAAGACAGAGCTTGTTACAGAGAAGTAAATTAAAGAAGGCTAAAGCGGAGTACAAAGACAAGGTAGAGAAACGTTTTTGTTTAGGCAATGCCAAGAAAGCAGGAGAAGGGTTAAATCAGATGATGGGCAGAGAACTGAAACAGAAATGCTCACTATCCCATCTTTCACTTTTACCGTCTTTTGCAAATTACTTTAATGTGTTTTACAGTCATTTTGATAAAGATAAACTTCTGTATTAAGTGTGATAAAGTTTGTAACTCTGTCTAAGAATATATTTCAATTACACTTACTTAATATATGAAATAGCTTCAAGTCTAGTGTACATTAAACCCAACAAGGCCCCAGGACAGGATGGCCTTAGAGGCACAGTGCTTAAAGTCTGTTCATATAAACTAAAAAGGAGTACTAAGTACTAACTATGTACAGTTCATAAAGCATGGAAGTGCCTAACATTGTACCCATTACAACAAAAATCTGGAGCCATAGAATTAAATGATTTTAGACCCATGATTTTAAACCTTGTTTAATACCATTTATAATAAAGTGCATGTGAGATTTAGAGGTAAGAACATATCAAGCAGCAGCATGAGCTGCTGCTATGAGTCTAGCAGACTCTTTGCTGTGCTGCAGCTGGCTACCAGACTAATTGTTCAGGGGCCTTTACAGTGCTGAGGGTAGCTGTCACCTCTAATGATACTACCATGTGGTCTTCCATTGCTGTGGTAATCTAATCAAACTTGCCATACACAGCAGCTTGTCTTTTCACTGACATCAATTCAACAGCTTCAGCATGTCTTGATCAGAGATCAGAGTTGAGATCAGACCTCTATTTAAAAGATGCACAAAACAGTCCCCCTGCCCCCCTCCTCATTTCTCAACAGTGCCTCAACAAAAACATTCCACTGAGATGGACCCACAGGCTGACTCATAAATTTAGACTGTTCTCGTTAGAACTGAAGCAAGAGGGGCGGTGCTTGTGTAAAGATCTAGAGCACCAAATGAGTGCAGATTTAAAACAAGCTTACTGGGTTAATTAGAGGCAGGGCAGGACATTTAATTCAAATTTATCTCTGAAGCAGTTTTTCAGAGAGCACGTTAGCCAAGAGGCTTTTTCCTGGCTGAGAAAGGTGGACCACCAGTGTGTAATCCAAACTAGAGCTGCAAAGATTAATCGATTAATATAATCATTGACTATAACACTAATCTGCAACTATTTTGATAAATCCATTAATCAGTTTGAGTAATTTATATATATAAAAAAGTAAAAATTCTGATTCCAGCTCTTTATTATATATATTAAATGTGAATATTTTCTAGTTTCTTTACAAGACGTTTGAGGACGTTTTGGGCTTTGGGAAACACTACACCATTTCATAGACCAAACAACTAATAGATTAAATCGAGAAAATAATCAGCAGACTAATTGACTATAAAAATAAGCGTTAGTTGTAGCCCTAATCCTAACTAACTCTGAGGCATAGAAGTACATACAACATACTTAAAGTAATTAAAAATAACTTTTATGAACATTAGGTCCACACAACATACAGGATAATGACAATTAACAGACCTCTCAGGCATATTAAAGCCTTATAATATACTTATATTTACATGCTCAGGCCTGTAAGTGTTTAGCTTTTTCTACTAAATCACAGAAAACATAGATGTAAATCACTGACAACTAATAGAAATAAACTGACAATACACAGACATCTTTTTTTTTATATTTCACATGAAAATTTAACTTTTTGGTACTAAAATAGTAAAATAAATATTTTTCAGTCCATAGATGGTGGAGTGGAGTTATCCTGTGAATTACAATTACTATTGTACAAACAGCAACTATTAACTTGCATTCAATTAATGTGTAGATTAAACCAGCAAACTCAGTACATGTGTTTCTCTTGACAGTGCTGGTCTCCAATCAACAACATCAGCAGCAACCTCCACAAAACAGATTAATATTTCCCAATAAACATTCAAAACTTGAGCATCATTTCATTTACCAATAACATAATGAGCTACAGTGTAATGCTGCAAAATATTAGTGATGAAGAGGACCTTCATTACAGGATGGTTGACTTTTGGTGCATTCACAAAATATTTACACCATCAGAGCAGTCTGGTAAGTTCAGAAATTACCTCACTTACTTACTTACTTACTACAATGTATGTATATAATTCTATTACGTAGCCTTTAAAACCAGGAAAAGACAACACGTGTCATATTGCGACATGATATATCTAGCTTCATATCGAGATATAATATATATATATATATATATATATATATATATATATATATATATATATATATATATATTATATATATGTGTATGAGGGAGAGAGAGAGAGAGCGATGATAGATAGATACTTTGAGGTGCCAAGTGCAAAATTAAACACTAAACGTAGATGTAGACAGAAATTACCTATGTGAATATAGCCTTAATTATGGAAGTGAAAACTGAAGACTCTAGGCTGTTTTTAGCTACTCCAAGTTCCCCTTTTTCTGGGTTTCATTGTGAGGTTACCTCTGTCATTCTGTGGCTGTGTTTAAGGTTTTCCTCATAAGATCATTTCAGACCTCCTCTGCCTCCAACAGAAGTGCGTGTGTGTGTGTGTGTATACACTGTGGGGTCCCAGCAGCAAGTATTTCCGCAATTTGGACTTTACAACAAGCCTCTCTGTGCTGAGCAGGGTGTGTGTTGAAGGTGATAATGCCACACCCTGCTAGGCCACAGAGAGTCAGTTTGTTGTCCACCTAACACTCCCTCCAGAGCGTAAAGATTTAACAGAGGCAGGTAATAACACTCCACATTAGGATTTCCTTTTTTCTGGCCCCTCACCAAATGACCAAGTTAGCACTGCTCTGTGCATTTTATGACATTTGGGTGCCGCTATTAGATTTTACAAATAACAAGTTGCTCAGAACAGTGGTTCCCAACCTATGGGTCAGGACCCTCCAATGTGTTCCAAAATAAATCTGAGAGGTCATAAGTTGATTAAAAGAAGAAAAAAAGAAAGGATATTCTGTTCTATTCTTTACTCTAATAATAGTGTTACATTACTAGTTTCTACTTATTAGATTTATTTACCCATTTTGTGTATTTGATCATTTGTTATTGTGATAAGACTTTATGCTGAATGAATGTAATTTTTTTGCATATATGTGCATTTGTGCGAGTGAGTGTATTGGCGTTCAAATGACATACGGCAGTAAAAAACAGCTTCTCCATTCGTCAGCTATGTGTACATGCATAGGCCTGACTAGAAAACACACGCGTACACTCATGCCAGTTTCCAAAGAGGAAATGAGAGGTTTGCCAAGTGATCAAGGTCAGATCTACATTACACACCCCCACATCTCCCTCCAAAGCTGACGTCACGCTAGAGGTTTTGAGGGAAGTAGAACACGCGGCTAGCTGGTTACATATGACTCAGCTCAGGGATTCAAGAGAACAGTTATTCTTATCGGCAACCAAAGCAAGGCTTTCCTAACAGTGAGGTGACAGATAGGTGTGGCCCATTCATCAACATAAATAAAATGGCACCGAGTGATGAAGCTATCTATGAACATGATTAACTCAACTCTTAGGAGGAGTCATGTCCATGTCTTTTACCAATTTGATTACTGGCACAGTGGTTTATTGCCTTCTCAATCAATCAGGAATGAATAAAAAGAGCACCTATGTGTGTGTGTGTGTGTGTGTGTGTGTAGGAACTGCCTTAATGATAAATCCAGGCACTTCCCTTAAAGCCAGCCCGGCACTGGGCTTGTCTTGGCAGCAGAGAGTGTGTGGCGCTGGCTGTACAGCTCAAGGCCTGTAAGAGGTTTTTCTCCAGCCACACAGACACTTTTTCATGCATTCCTCAGATTCCACATCTGAAACATGTGTGTGCCTCACTCTGAACTGGCCACTGAAGGCATCTACAAAAAAGATGACGCTTGGCCTGTGTTATAAAACTTTTTGCAGAAAGTCAATGCAACAAAGAAAGGTTAATGAATCTGCAGGCTCTAGAAAGGCCAACAGGCCATCACTTGAAGTGGTATCAAAAGGGGGATTTAATTATTGCATGTGTTTTCCTTGGCTCGCGAAGCCAAGAGAAACATTTGCAGAAAGACGATGTAGTCTGCCATTGTCATTGGCGCTTGCATTTCCGGGGGAAGCTGAGACTTAAGACGACGTATACAATGACGTAACAACGTAGTTTTCTGGGCTAGCTAACAGGTTCAGAGAAGGTTTGCAAGTTGAACCAACTGCGAAACCGAACTAGAACTAGGTTTTCCTTGGTGGAAACGGGGTAAAATGTGTCTGGGGCCAAAGGGCAGTTACCGGCTTTGGCCAGTTGGTGATCATTCCTTGTGGCTGGCTATCAAACCAGTCTTTCCCCTAAGTTGACAGCTTCAGACTGGCGGGGGTGGGTGCTGATACCAACCCACCAAATTCTGTTCTCAACTTGATAGCACCAAACGTGTCATGTACAAAAGCTGACATCAAATGTACAAATTCATAGTGTTCTTACATGCTCTTTGATAATATAGTTTATGATTATAAAACATTTAAGGCAAACTTCTTGTGTGGTTACTTGCATTCTTGAGTTAAAAATAAACTTCACATTTTGCTTAATGAAAACGAGACGAGAAAAGTTTACATTCAAACTAGCAAATAAATGATAATGGCAACATGCTCATTATCACAATGTGCCTTTGCCAATTAGCACTACACACAAAGTGCAACTGATATCCAAAGTGTCAGACAAACTGAAACACTGATCCGACAATAGCGCTACATGAAAGTGGATCACAAAAGTCCGTAGGATTCAACTCCTGGGGACCATAGATTTCTGTACAAAATTTGGTGGCTTTCCATTTAATATTGTTGAGATATTTCAGTCTGGACTACATATAACATCAGTACAAATATCGTGCAGCGCTAGTATTGTAATATTCCAAATTATACCTAAAAGTAAGTCTAAGAGGACCAGCTTTACTCCACATTTATTAATAGGAAGGAGTCAGAAATAGAGCTACAATCATGCCCAAAGAAAATCAGACCTGACCCTACATGAATGAGCATTCCAAACCTGCAAGAGCACAAACCACAGCAACAGTTTTGGCCCCAAGCCTTGTTAAAAACCTGATTTTCCACTGTAAATGTTTAATTGAATTAAAATAAATATTGCCAAAGTAAGTGGTATGGCCCGCTCTACCAATGTGCTTTATTATCCATCCGTAGGTTGAATAGATGGCGGTGAGACAGAAGTACACAGTCCATACATTACTCATGACATTACAGATTGCAGGGTCTACAAGTATGCATTTAACATAACATGTTCAGCATAACAAAACATGACCCATTTCAAGCATGTGGGAATTTAGATTAATTACAGCGTGAAACCAACCCAGTCGGGCCCAACTGAGTTCAGCAGAGAATCAAACCTCTCGTTAGAATCAAAAAGTGGTTCACATACTCAAATATCAAAGGCTAGACCACGACCTTTGATACCCACTGAGAATGAGCATTTCATGTTCTGTCCTCCACACACTGTAATGTAAATGTAAATGTGCTGTATTTATATAGCGCTTTTCTAGTCTTAACGACTACTCAAAGCGCTTTTACATCATACAGGATACATTCACCTTTCACACACATTCACACACTGTGGCCGAGGCTGCCGTACAAGGTGCCACCTGCTCATCAGATAAACACTCACACACATTCACACTCCGATGCGCAGCATCGGGGGCAACTTGGGGTTCAGTGTCTTGCCCAAGGACACTTCGACATGGGACTGCAGGGATCCAACCACCAACCTTCCAATTGGCAGGCAACCACTCTACCACTGAGCCACAGCCGCCCACTATACTGAACCTTATCTGATCAAGTCAACTCTGCTGAACATATGACTTCACTTACCAATGAACAAGTTCTAACAAGCTAAATAAGGCCAAATGCTCATTAATAAGAGATGAAACTGATAAGAGGGCAGCCTCTATTTGTTAGGGTACTTTTCCTATCTTAAATTTGATGAGTGAAAGAATGAAAATGGCTAGGAACTACCAGTCATTTTGGCTATTTATACATTAATTTCCCACTTTGCCTATTAAAAGTGACACAGTTCAACAACTCAAGATAATAGGAAAAAAGCTATATACATCTATTATTTAAGGTGAGATCAAGCCCAAATAACCATAGCAGTGAAGTTAACGTGGGCTATTCTTGGTTACTACGATGTGATAAAGTCAATATAGGGTGGGGCTGGTGGATGCAGCTCCACCCACATTTCAAAGATATCAGGCTACCTGATAACCGTTGACTTTAGCTAAATTTTAAGTATAGAAGCCAATACGCCAAAATGAAAAAATATTTGACAGAAGATTAATCTGAAACTATTTTAATAATCAATTACTGGTTTTAAGTCATTTTTTCCAAGCAGAAATGGTTTGTTCCAGGCCCTAAACTTTCTGCTTTGCTTTGAATAATGCAAAAAAATATGGAATATCTTCGGGTTTTGAAATGTTGATTTGACAAAATAAGACATTTCCAAACCGTTTTATTTAGAAAATTGTGAAAAATGTGTTAGAAATACACTGGTCCCTCTGGGAGAAATTCAATTTCACAATATTTCCACACACACACACACACACACACACACACACACACACAGAGTGATGGGGCTGCAAATTAGGGATTCAGTGCCTTGCTAAAGGGCACCATGGCAGTGCCCAGAAGGTGAAACAGCATTTTCCCAGCTACCAGGCTAACCTCTGTGACAGGGTCCATGCAGAACTTGAACTGGAGGGTGGCCGTTTCCCAAACCCTGTGCCTACAGACTGAGCTACTGTCACTCCTATTGTCAGTGTCATTCTTTTCAATTTTAGCTTCTCAAATGTGAAAATGTGATGCTTTTCTCGATTTAAAATCCTTGGGAAATGAATAACTTTTGGTTTAAAAATGTTTGTCTAACACAGAGGTTACATTGGGTTTTTTGGGATATTGTGCAGGGTATTTTTCTTCTTCCTTTTTTACCATATTCTGACATTTTATTGATCAAACAATGAATCAAGAAACTAATAGGCAGATTTATTATTCATACAAAATAATCATTCATTATAACCCTAAAGCCAACGAAGAACTCAGATCCTACACAAATAACTGAAATCATATATTTCAATAGGTAACACATCCTGCTACATTACTGATACTAAAGTAACACTGCAGAAGACAATAAACAGCTATAGGCCTAATCATTCAGACATGTAGCTGCTATATAGGTCAAGTCAACAGTAGACTACTCTTTCTAGAAATTTGTAGTGCAATTTTCGTTTCGAATTCGAATTGAAATGCTCTTAGTAAAGGGATTTTAGACAACGCATTGGTGGGGGGCTTTAAAGACATGAACTCGCTTTAAAATGAGTACCAAGCTCTACAAACATTTCATTAGGCTAAACAAAAGGTTTTCATACTTGTTTTTAGGGTCTCTTCGAAATTGTTTGGCTGGATTGGACAGACTTATGACCCACTGTGTAAAGTTCCTGTCCACACCTCAGTAGCCTACCTTACGTTTATTGCAACAGTATATCAATTTTGATACCACATGCGACCAAATCAGTCTAGAAAATATATATTTAGTCAGCAAAAATAGCAGGCTAAGGAGTAGCCTACCAGTCACACTAACATCCTGGAAAAATGTCTTCCATTCTAATTTATCTACTTAGGCTAAGGAGAATGTTCAGTGGCCGCTGGGCAAACACGTAGGCTACATAACAGCACCTACCAACAAACCTCCACAAAATGCTCCTCACCTGTGATAATCTCCCGCTTGGCTTCATCCAGGTGACTGGAAATCACGTCCCCCATGGTGGATGGAACTCAAAAACCCCGATGGGCTCCACCGATCTATAGCCTAACTAACGTAATTAAAACAAACGCAGAGAACCAGTTCAGAGTAGTTCAAACTCCTGAAGAACTCTTTCACCTCCTCTCCGACATAACCTGATCTGACTGAAGTTTGGAAAAGAGACGGGCTGTAGGTAGCCTAGTGGAAAGAAAAAATGTTAGCCGAGTGACACACACTACGCTACTGACGGCGACTTCTCGGAGAGACACACCCTCCTGTAATGTAGGGGAAGCACCATAGACATAATAAAGAGTAGACGCCGCATTGGCTGCTGAGCGCGAGAAATCCAGCCGCCATCTTGGACCGGTCATACTCGTTACTTGGCAGCAGAAGATACAAGATGCCAGAGCACTGTGCAGCATATTCCTGCTCAGATCGGCGGATTTTTTTAATCTTATCTCTTTCACTTTGGGTTCTGTGAAGCATTTTGTAGGCCTATCTGTGTTTTGAAATTTGCTACATAAGTTAAGTTCCAAAAGCAGCACTAATGTATGCTTGTGTTGTTATTACATTGGGATTGTCTCTGGTTTAGTTGGGATTTGTTTGATAAGACTTGCACGTTACTCTTATAAGATAGATAGATAGATAGAGATATATATAATTATATAGCCTTTTCAATAGCAATGTGCTTGAGTACAGAGTCAACACAACATAAAAGAGGTGTATCTGTCCAAATACTTATGTAATAAGAGCTGAGACAGCTGGTCATTTATCAAATATATCGAAAGTCGCAATAAGAATGCAATATTTAGTTTATTTTGTTGAGCTGTCCTGTTAACTTTATTTATGTATTTTATACTGTCCAACCAGTAGAACCCGTCCTGTTCTGTAGACATGGTCCTTAGTTATTTATATTATAACTTTATTTATGTATTTTATACTGTCCAACCAGTAGAACCTGTCCTGTTCTGTAGACATGGTCCTTAGTTATTTATATTATAACTTTATTTATATATTTTATACTGTCCAACCAGTAGAACCCGTCCTGTTCTGTAGACATGGTCCTTAGTTATTTATATTATAACTTTATTTATGTATTTTATACTGTCCAACCAGTAGAACCTGTCCTGTTCTGTAGACATGGTCCTTAGTTATTTATATTATAACTTTATTTATATATTTTATACTGTCCAACCAGTAGAACCCGTCCTGTTCTGTAGACATGGTCCTTAGTTATTCATGTTGGACCAGTCCAATATAACTTTCAGTTAAAATAAACCTTGTGTTGTAAGAAAACTTGTTTAATTTGTTATGAATCTATTTTGTAATTTTATATATGTTTAAAAATATCGGCATTCATATCGATGTTGCAATATCACATTTTGTCAATGTTGTGCAACCCTAGTGTGTGTGTGTGTGTGTGTGTTGGGAGTGGGGCTGCTAAATGTCAAGGTCTGGGAGGCAATTGATGCAGAACAACGTGGTAGTACTGTGCGTGTGTGTGTGTGTGCTTGCGTGTGTGTGCGTGTGTGACAGAGAGAGAGACAAATATAAAAAGCTTCAAGTAGACTCTAATAATATAATCATTGTTTCTTGTACTTAAATATCTGACTTTACGGTCACCATCTGTTTCTTCTTCCCTATCATATTTATAATGTGTGTGCAAATTATTTTTCTATAATAGGTATTTATACCTATTATAGCCTACATCATATATGTTATGTAGGGGTATTTTGCAAATACCTATCATTTACAAATGATAGATACACCGAGGATGTCTGGTCTAGGGTGACCAGACGTCCTCGGATTTAGGGGGGGGGACAGTCCCCCCGTTTTTGTCCCCTGACTAAATACAGAAGAAAAAACTACCTCTGTCCTTGTTCTTTTTTTTTAAAGACACAACATTAGGTTTTTCAATCAGATTTATAGTCAAACTGGAAATATCCCCGTTGCTCTCCCTTTTCGGGGATTATGTTTCCAGTTTTGATCTCGGACGTCTGGTGAATTTATATCATATCAGAATATTCTATTACTGTTAAGCACACTATGAATATTAAAATACGCCTAATCATGTGTCCTGTATCATAGCTACATGTATGACCTTTGTAGCAAAAAAAACCATGAAAATCAGTTCGGTATTCAGTGAGATTGATTAATTAAACGCGCTGACAGCTCATTGCACCTGCCAAACACATTACACTGAGTGGAGCGGGTGACCGGTCCAAGATGGCGGCCCCAAATCTCGTCAGCGCCAATAGGCAGTAGCGGTCGATGCGGCGTCTACTCTTTATTATGTCTATGGGAAGCACCCCCACCTTCCAGCGGCGGTGCGTTCACATCATGTGGGGAAAATGAGGATATGTATCCCAGCGCGGTGGATATAGGTCTGGAAATGCGAGTCTCCCACAATTTACCGAACTCAGAAGATACATAGTTTGAATTATTAGGGTCCGAGCACCAAAAGTGGCGGAGGCCCTATTGAAAGTGAAGGAATTAGTAGGCCTATTCCTTTTTTCCTCCGGCAAATTAATCGCCTTTTGACGGGCTTAACCAGGAGCGGTTTTTTGGCACGGGCAAAGAGGGTAGCCGCCCGGGTGGCATTTTTCACATGACACATGGGGAGGGGCAGCACGAGCACCTTAAAAGCAGGTTTCAACTGTAGCCTATTATGTATCATTTCAATGTGTGGGGAATTGGCAAATTGGCGCCCCCTGCAGCTGCAGACGCCCTGCTTGCTGAGAAGATGCCGTGCACAGAGCTGTGTGAGAAGGGGAGGGGGAGGGAGGGGGGCAGGTTACCTCTGGGTCTAACGGGTTGCTGCATAGGCGCCAATACCGTGGGTGCTCAGTAATAGCGGAGAAAGATGATCGCACTAACATGTCAGTTAAACTTGTCATCTCCAGTCCCATCTGTATAGTTTGTGAGAAGTGGCGCTGTTCTGAGTTGAAAGATAGCCAATAGGCGAGTTTAGGGCGTTATTATCCAGTTAATAGGCGTACGTGTTTGTGTCGGCCGCTGATCATTCTGAAATGCAAACATTTTTTGACTAGCCTCATTTTTTCTAAAGGGCGTGCGCCCGTGAGCACCCACGGAGGAAAACATCGAAGCCTATGTGGCTGGGTCACATAGCCTCCTTGAGTTTATCACTTTTATGCATGATAAGGAGCTAGCCTATCAGAGATCTAGCCGACTTTAGGACTGCTCTCAGGATTGCACTTAGCCTGCCAGTCACTGTGGCTCGAGCATTGTTGGCGCCAGACATTTCTTTTTTGCCAGGGCTCTTTTTGCTCGACATTTCACTAAGGTTGCTCTAAAATACACACATAAACAAACACACAAAAACATACACACATGCATCCTCACACAGTATTCATACTTGCACATATGGTAACGATAATGACGTTTTTTATATCTGTAGTAGGCCAATCAAAATAAGCCACTGAACCTATAGCCACTGAACCTATTTCAAACTATAAATAGGCTAAACATAAACCAATGTCCTGTGCGCTGTATAACTTTGGATTCGGTGATGCGTTTATTCAGTTCTGTAGAACACATTTTCACTGTAATGTTCCGCTACGAGACAGAGATAAGAGATAAGTTCTTGCATAGACCCGTATAGGATGAATCCATAGTCTACCCACTGTGTGCGACCCCCTGGTCCGATGTCATTCCCAACAGTGGGACGTTACGCATCCTCAGCAGCATCCACGGCCGCGGTTAGCTCATCTCCCTCCGGCTGGTTGGTGACAGGTTCACCAGATCTCTGGCTCATTTACAGCTTTTTGATAAAGTCTCCACACGTTGACTTTTAGGTAGTAAAAACGACCCAATACTAACGTTATACTCACTTCCCTAATCCTAACTGCTCCAAATATTGCACTCTTGTTCTTTAACTGTCTATAGTGTTAAAACCCTCTGAACCCTGAGGTCATTTTTATTATATAGGTCATTGTCCGTCTGGATTTATTTTATATAAAAGCTTGTAAAACATCAACCCTGTTGTCTACAGTCAAGATATGAACATGATTTTTTTCAGGCCAAACTGGGTTAGTAGAATATTTGGGTTGCAATGAGGTCACTTGAATGTTAAAAATGGTTGTAGGACCTTAATGTATTATACGTTTTTTTAAATATAAATTAATATACATTAATTAATGAAAGCACACACTAACACCACAGCAATTTCTTGGGGGTGCTATGGGAATCCTAGGGGTGGCAAGAGCAACCCCTCCCCCCTCCCTGGCACCACCAATTGATCAGGTCATACCTGAGGTCAACCATGTCCCAAGAACGGCTCACTGGCCTTTTCGTCAGTATCAATCTCAAAAGGGGAGCAGATTTCATCCGATAACATCATTGGTAATTCTGCATCAAGGAAGGCCAGGTTTTATTTCTAGTTTGTGCATTCTGTTCCTATTGCATATATAGTATATATACACTCACCTATGGGATAGGATTACAAGGAATACCATACTAATACTGTGTTTGACCCCCTTTCGCCTTCAGAACTGCCTTAATTCTACGTGGCATTGATTCAACAAGGTGTTGAAAGCATTCTTTAGAAATGTTGGCCCATATTAATAGGATAGAATCTTCCAGTTGATGGAGATTTGTGGGATGCACATCCAGGGCACCAAGCTCCCGTTCCACCACATCCCAAAGATGCTCTATTGGGTTGAGATCTGGTGACTGTGGGGGCCATCTTAGTACAGTGAATTCATTGTCATGTTCAAGAAACCAATTTGAAATGATTCAAGCTTTGTGACATGGTGCATTATCCTGCTGGGAAGTAGCCATCAGAGGATGGGCATTTCCAACATCGCACACTCCACTGTGTGCGCTGTGTCCAACTGTTGCGCACATGTAGGGTCACATGGAGTGGCGTCTGCCAGTCATTGCGGCGCTGGCACGGATGAGCGAGTTCCCGTCCAACCCTGCTTCCAGCTTTAATTGGGGCCTGAGCGCCAACAGCGGCAAAGACCCTATTGAAACTAAAGGGATTATTATTACGGCAAATTAATCGTCTTTTTGAAGGGTTTAACATATTCAAAAACTGACCAAAATTGGTGGTCACATCAAGTGTCGTGAAAATGTACATATTGTAAGGGTTTTGGGAATAGGCGCACAAAAATGACTCGCTAGCGCCCCCCACAAAATTAAAAACAATTGTCTGTACCATCTTAAGACCTTAAAGTTCAAAAGATATTAAAAGAAAAACTTTTCATTATAGGGCATTGCTATTGTGGGGAGGCCATTTTGTCATAGCTTTGCCATAGAAACAGGAAGTGGGTGTACATTGTCCAGTTGGCTCAAAACTTTTCAGGATTCATAAGAGTCCAACCCTGAGGACATAGAAAGGCCGATATTTACTCAAAGTCATAGCAGAAGTAGGCCTTATAGTCAAGGTACTATATTTTAACTCCTCCTAGAGATTTCATCCGATTGACTTGAATTAGTTTTTTGCCATCTCAAGACCTTAACGATGAAAAGTTATTACACGCTTGAGTTTTCGTCCAACAGTGTGGGCATGGCGGCCATTTACAGCATTTATTGTTTTGAGTGTATGTTGTCCAATTTGGCCAAAATTTCTCACAATTGACAAGGGTCCAGGCCTGAGGACTATAGGCCAACATTGAGTGGATGCACACAGATGGAAAGGGAGAGGAGAGAGGAGCTCAGTGTGTAAAAGGAAGTCCCTCTGCAGTATAAAACTATAACAGCATAATTAATAGCTGGTGCAAGGCAGACCTGAGCCAGCTCTATAAGGGTTTGGTAGACTAACTGTATTAAAATATTGTAATTTAAACCTTTGTATGCTATGTAAGTCTGCAATAGCACACCGTTCTCTGCAGCCTAGTAGCCTAATTCAGGGTATTTTTGTAAAATATCATAATTTCCAATTCAGTGCAAATACATTAGGCCTGTGTTGCTTCACAATGTAGATTCATTAGAACAGTTAACAACACATTTACAACAACACAGTGATGTTCAACAATATCAGGATCTATTTTTGTGCAAAAAGTGTTATATCCAAACCTTGAAATAAAATAAACGAATAGCTTAAATAAAATTAGAATTTCACATTGGTTAACTGATGTACAGAATGCATAATTAGTACACAGGTAAATAAATGTGGTATTTTAATAAATGTATTGATTTATTTATTTACTGATTGATTGATTGTGTATTGCAGTTCAAGTCTGGTGAAGCAGTGGGACTGGGCCGTGTAGAGCCTTTGAAGAGAGCACATCAAATTGCCTTTTAAAGATTTAGTGAGTATTTTTTTATAATAATGCACGTGTGTTACATTCAAGCCATTGCCAAATGAGTTGATAGAAAGCCCCACAAAACCCTTTCTGTATTTCTCAGCATGGTTGTGTCATCTGGTGACTTTTGTGAGCAGAAACTCAAGTTAAGATAATTACCCCTTAGAGTTTGTGTTTTTTTAATCTTCAGTGTCCCCCTTGGCTACATAAAAATTGTGTGGTGGAGGGGTGGGGATGAAGTGTGATCACGGAAGGCTTGTGTCATGTGGATGCACCGACAGAATTGTTGTCATTCAGAATACCTCATGGGGGAGACAGAAACTGCACACTACAGCTTTAAGCCTTTTACTTGCATATTGGAAGCAAGGGGGTAAGTGAGCATCCAGAAAGCGTACCTCCTATGGGGAGATTCTGAAACTAACAAGCCATCACCTTCCACTAGCACTCCATTGACTCCATCATTTTAGCGTCACTTTGACAGCGAAAAACTTTACATCTGAAACACTTTAAGACTATTAGTCCATTGTTTATTTTCATAGGTTCACAGGTTTCACATGTAACATCTATGTATCTATGTTGTCAAGCTCAGTTTGAGGATACGCAGTAATGCTCAGCCATCACCGGAAAGGTGCTTCTAATTGACTTCACTGGTCTCTGTTGAAGTCTATGGCGTTGTTGTGTTCATTTCTTTCACTGTCTATGATTGGAAGTTGTACAAACAGTATAAATGGTGCAGCATAGTGTTGTATATTGTCAGAGGTTTTAAATAATACAAAGAATACAAATACAAATACAAATCTGTGAGTTTTTACAGTATTACAGCAATAATAAAATAATTTCATGATTGTGAATGAGATCTGCTTTCTCGCTGGATGAAACCCTTAGCTTAGTAGTGGGTACTAGTGGGTAGCTTAGTACCCAGCGAGGCTAGTTTACAAACAGGCTAATTACTGAAATAAGTCTTAACCAACATTTTACCCGTGGTACAAATGAATACATTTGACATTGAATAAACATTGCAATGCCATGTAGTTGAGAAGTTATCGTGCTACATGAATGTTAGCAGTAGTAGAAGTTATTAATAGTCAGTTCTACACAGAACTTTTGCGTAGAAACAGGATAAGCGGAGTGAAGTGACAAAAAAGCAGAAGTAAAACCTTCAATTTCAAATTGAAAGATGGAAGTAACTGACCTTTTTCGGTCATTAAAAATTTTCTTTTTGGAGGTGACTGGAAAGCATCACAAGTCCCTGTGAGGAAGTTAGAGTTTCCAACAGGACACACCTTTTAAGTTCTTGAAGGTGAATCACTGCATTTTAAAACTCTAGACTCTGAAATGTAGCCGTATTTATAATATAGTCCTCAGTAGGGACACCAAGTGCATGGCTTTCAGTAATCTGGCCATACTGCAAATTCATGGGCTGCAATTTACTTCAACATCAAGCTAGTGCTCTCTCTGTTAGCACATTGCTATGTTCTGGTTGTTTCTCCTGTGAAGTCATTAATCAGCTTGCATATTTCAAATCATGGAAGTTGGCACAAAACATGGCTCAGAAGTTTGCAATAATGTTTTTCTTCCAGATGAGTGAGAGCCCTTTTCTTTTCTTGTCTTCTCAAAAGGCAGAGCTGATATGCTGTTTACTTCTCCTCTGCTGCCCTCTCGTGGACTTCAAGCCCAATAGCTACTTTCTTTTTCTAGAATTGTCTGAAGTGTGTCTGTACATCATAGGAGTAGGCTACTGTTATATTTCTGTGGACACCAGGGAGTAGTTTTTTAATTAGATTTGTATGCATTCTCTGCATGGAATCATTATATTTAACTTATTTTTAAATATGAAACTAATATACCATATTAAATATATGTATTTTATATACATTTATTTACTTTTATTTGTGCTTTAACCTTTTTATTTTATTTCATATAATGTTTTTTGATATCTTTCTGGCGTAGCAAGTGGTTTACTACTAAACTGTCTTCAGCCATTTCAGTAGCAAGTAGACTACTATATTGTATTCCCAGTGGATGCTTTTATTCTGGTTTTCATACACAGCAAATGTTGTCTGTTTCTAGTGTTTATTAGGTTTCTTATAATAACTAGTGACTTGTGTCTGTCTTTATCTGCATGTACTTGCTATTTATTTTCTGTACAATTGTCTTATGTAAACATATACATATATTTGTCTATTATTTAATTTAATTTAATTATTCTAATATTAATAATATTATGATCAATATTTAATATGTATTTAAATGTATAGGCTTATATACATTTATTTCGTGTGGAGGAAGGTCTGGCCAAGCCAGACTAATGTTTCTGTTAAAAAAAAAGAAGAAAAAAAAGAACTTCTTTATTACCAAAATGTTTCCACATAGGTAAACTCCTCGTTGAAACATTAATTATTCAATATTATGTACTTGTTTTACCAATGACACTACACTACTTTACTAACAAAATGCTTTTATTTGGGATTAATTGCAACGGAAGTGTGTTGCTTATTCTAATGAGCTTGACAGTAGTCGCACCAGTTTTCTTTGCACAGGTGGACGCGCGGTTGAGTGCTCATCATGGCACCACTTGGACTAAAAGCCATTGTTGGAGAAAGTAAGTTTATTTTATTCATTAGACTATTTGTAGATTGTTATAGGATTTATATTCTGACATATAATCCACAGTTGAGTTAATATTCGTTATTTCCAAACCGTGTAAATTATTGTATAAAGGCTTGAAGGACTAGTCCCATTACCAAACATTCAATTAGAGATTTAAGTGCTTATTGCATCGTGTAGCCTACCTTTCCTGATTACTTATGGTAATATAGGACAACACAGCTCGTGTTAATACTGTTTTTTATTATTATGGGAAGTTCGATGCGCAAAAGACATGCGGCTCGCCAAATGGTGGTTTCTCCCGTTTTTATTGTGAGTGAGATGAATTACACAAATATGAATTTGTTCGGTGGTATTGTGTTAGACTGGGATGGGAGTTTTAAATCGTATAAATCGTATTGGCGTATAAATATACGAGCATGGAGTCCTGGTTGGGTGTAAATCCTGCCTCGCTAATCTTTGTCTGCGGATTAAGCGCTTTGGCATCATTCTCTGAGGAAGAGGAGCCACAGTAGCCTAACAACTAAACTAGTGTTTGTTTCTCTGCTGTAGCCTATATAAACAGCAGCAGGCCACTTTTAAACATAATTTTTGTACCACAATTTAGTATACGTAGACGTAGTATACGTAGAATACGTAAGCATGCGTCAGGTCAATTTGGTCTCACACGGAACTAAGGTGCGCACATTGAAAAACCCAATTAACTTTAATGAAGAAGGCATTGCAAAATCTTTAAAAAGAAGCGGATTATTCCACTAAAGTGAAAAACCTATTTACATCGGTATATAAGAAAAACCCTATATATTTGATTTATTTTAACATATACAGTGTCATAATACAGTCATAAGACAATATAACTTGTCAATGGCTTTCTTATGACAACATAATTTGTCATAAATGTGTCATTGCAGGCCTAATTATCGAACTTTAAAGAAACCATTTAGCTTTGCGTGAACAATGTGGACTCGTCATTAAGATGTCATAAATGTTTGACGAAAGTAAATACAGTACTGAGATGGTTTTCTTTCCATGTGTGCTGCCAGCCCCCTTGGCCAGTCAATCCCTATGACATGCTGAGTATCATTATCATTAGAGCTATAAAATTACACTTGTGCACTTGGACGCTATTTCCGGTGAAACTTCACAGTCAAACTTTACATTTTACAATTATACTGACATAAAAACGGCAGATTAAGCTACTTACATTTCTTCTGTGAGTGAAAATAGCACACATGGTCAGAGAGCGGTATCCGCTATTTTGGTTCCACTTTTGTCATGTTTTGCATGGAGGGTGACTAGATGAGAATGTGTGAAATTCAGGACAGGGAAGGTGGGGGTGGGCGTGGTCAAGTGGCCTCAAACAACATCCAGTAACAGTAAAACCTATAAAAGTAAAAACTCTACAAAAAATTATTTTTGTACATGAAGTAAACTGTAAGAAACACGACTATGTTGGATGTAACAGTGTGACCTCTGCCACCCCTGCGTGCAAAATGCCATATTCTTTCCTGCAGACTTGGAAAACGCTCGTAAAGTAGCAGTGTAAAAGTACGTCCCTCCCACTCCTCCTGGTATCTGCTATAACGATTTTGCTTTTTGGCTGGCTGTAAAATTTAACCTAAGTTCTAAGAGTAAAAGGGAGTGAGACTGCGCCTGATGCAGGCAAAGGATGTGACCTATGACCAGATTATTGTAGTTTTTTCATACAAGAGACATATGTAATGCCGCTGAGTTGCCAATGCACATTTAATGCCCCTGGACTCGTTCATAGGAGTCAGCCGTCACTCTGTAAATTGAGAATTCAGTCTGCAGTGTAGTGAGATAATTTGACAGTATCAGTTGGCTCCATGATCGAAGAAAGTTTTTGTTCAGTCCATCTCTCTCTCTCGTGTGGCATGCCCGTTCAAAGCGCTCTTTAATTTCAGAACAAAACACGTTATAATTTACCTCTCATTCACCCAATAACATCCACCAATGGTGGCACTGCTGCTTAAGCCAAAAGGATTTTATTGCAACCAATAGAAGAAGAAAAAGGTTTTCCAATAGGACTGTGAAAGAACAAAAACTTTTCTTATAGAATTCCCTTAGGGTTTTTAGAAATGAATTGGAAAAGATGAAAATCCTACAGGACTTTTTGAATTGGGTTGCTAATAAGGAGCAACTTGGGGTTCACCTCTACTGCTCTACCTCCTGAGCCACAGCCACAGTGACTACTTCCCACTTAACACTGGACTATCGTTGGTCCTCAGCAGAGGTGGGTAGAGTAGTAAAAGTACTGTTACTTCAGAATAATATGACTTGAGTAAAAGTAAAAGTAGTCATCCAAAAAATTACTTGAGTAAGAGTAAAAAAGTGCTTGGTGAAAAAACTACTCAAGTAACTGTTGAATAACGTCTAATTTATACACAGAAGACACCGCATAATGTAGCTGCTGTTTCACAATGTTACTAACGTAACGTCTCGGGTTACGTATGTAACCCTTGTTCCCCGAGATAGGGGAACGAGACACTGCGTCGGTTACGACACTATGGGAACGCCTTTAGGCATGACAGGGCTGAATGCGAATGAAAACTACTCCAATCCTATTGGTCCTAGTGAGAACGGTAGCATGTGACGGCATAACCGTAGGGGCATATAAGCACACCGGCACATAGCTCATTAGCTCTTTCTATGAAGCAAGGCACCCCAGGCGGGGCGAGGGGCGGTGAACCGACGCAGTGTCTCGTTCCCCTATCTCGGGGAACAAGGGTTACATACGTAACCCGAGACGTTCCCCTTCGAGGGGAACTTGAACTGCGTCGGTTACGACACTATGGGAACGAGATACCCACTAACCCGCGAAACCCCGCCTGCCCTAGCGTGCAAGCAACCTGCGGGCACGACTAGAGGAGAGCACCCGGTGCCGGGTGCGGAGGGAAGGTCCAGACTATAGAACCCGAAGAAGGTGTGAGGCGGCCCAGCCAGCCGCATCACAAACCCCCTGGAGAGAAGCTCCCGAGAGGAGAGCCTTAGAGGCCGCCAAGCCTCTCGTGGAGTGAGCCCGTACAGCCATAGGTGAAGGCAAACCGCGCACCTGACAGGCCAGGGAGATAGTCTGAACGATCCAGTTGCAGATAGTATGTCTGGAAGCAGGGAGCCCCTCTAGCCTTGGGGGGCCCGAAACACACCAGCAACTGGTCTGACGTCCACCACCGGGAGGACCGCAGAGAGACACCACCCGGGGCAAACTCCAGGCATCGGGGGAGTAACCGAAAGAGTCTGGAGGTTCCCCACCCTCCTCAGAGAAGTGATAGCAAGGAGGAAGGCCATCTACAGGGGCAGGTACCAGGCCACAGCCGACTCCATGGGCTCGAAGGGGGCCACAGCCAAAGCATCGAGAACCACTGCCAGATCCCAAGTGGGAACCCTAGGGCGAGCCGCATGTCCCATCCTCCAGGTCCTACGAAGGAACCGCATGACCAGGGGAAGCCCCCCCAGAGACCCATCCCTCGAAGGGGCATGGAAAGCTGAGATGGCAGCCACGTAAACCTTGAGGGCGGATGGGGAAAGGCCCGCAGAGAAGCGGTCCTGCAGAAACACCAGCACCTGAACCACCGGGCAGGTATCTGGGTCCACCATGCGTCCTCTGCACCAAGCAGAGAAGACGCCCCACGTCAGGCCATGCATCCTCCGTGTAGACGGGGCCCTGGAGCCGAAGAGAGTCTCGACTGCTCCCTCCGTCAGGCCCGCCTCCAGGTACTGCGCCCCCACAGGGGCCAGACCCACAGCAGCCACAGGGCGGGGCAAGGGTGAAGAACCCGGCCTCCTGCCTGGGACAGCAGGTCCTTCCCCAGAGGGACTTGCCATGGCGGACCGTCCAGGAGCGCCATCAGGTCCTCGGACCTAATGGCGGACACCCTCTCAACGGACCTACTCCAGGATCCCCGGAAGCAGAGCGACCGGGGGAAAAAGCGCACAGACGCGCGGCCACGGCCACCTCCGCGCCATGGCAGGGCCGGGGGCGTCAGGGAGAACCATAGAGGACAGAGCGTAGTCTCCTGAGACGCAACAAGTCAATGTCTATAGGTCCAAACCTTCCGCACAAGGACTCCACCACCTCGGGGTGGAGCTGCCATTCCCCAGGCCTCAGCCCCAGTCTCGACAGCAGGTCCGCACCCTGACCCTGAAGCCCAGGGAGAACACCGCCCTGAGAGAGAGCAGTCTCCGCAGGGACCACAGGTGGATCCGATGCGCCAGTCTGCAGAGAGGGCGCAAGCGCAGACCCCCTGATGAGTCAGAGAGGCCACCACAGCCGTATTGTCGGACCTGACAAGCACATGGTGACCCAGGAGTAAAGGCAGGAAGCTCCTCAGAGCCCGGAACACGGCCAGCATCTCGAGGCAATTGAGGCGCCACGACGAGTGATGGTCCCGCCAAACACCCCTCGTAGAGCGGTCGTCCATGACTGCGCCCCACCCGGTGAGGGAAGCGTCCGTCGAAACAATACATGGCGACAGGGCGCCCCCATCGCGGGTCCTTGGGACAGGAACCAAGGCGTCGCCCACACCGATAGGGCACGAAGACATTTGTGCGTAACCCATATCAGGCGGAACGGGTTACCCCTCGGGGGAGAACCCCTTGGATTTCAGCCACCACCGCAGGGCCCTCATGTGCAGAAAACCAGAAGGCAACACGCTGGAAGCAGCCGCCATGAGGCCCAACCCCCTTCGGAAGTGTTCCACTGCGATGGCGCGGCCCAGCCTCACACTCCACACCGTGGCCAGAACGGACTCGACACGAGCCGGAGACGGATGTGCCAGCAGTGTCAACAAGTCCCACACCACCCCAAGAATACAGTCCTTTGGGCGGGTGCCAGCACACCCAACGAAGAAGACGAGCGAGGACGACATCTCGATGCTGATCCGCCATCCCCCGAGACTGAGCCAGGACGAGCCAGCGGTCGATGTAATACAGGACCCGGATGCCCTGGAGCCACAAAGGGGCCAGTGCCGCATCCATACACTCGGCGATAGAGCGAGGGGAGAGTGCTAGGCCAAAGGGAAGGACGAACGGAGACGCGAAAGCACGCGTCCCTCAGATCTACGGTGGCAATCCAGTCCCTGGACTGGATGCGACACATGAGGGCAGGGATGGTGAGCATCCAAAACCTGTATCTCATCAGAGACCGGCTCAGAACCCGCAGATCCAGGATAGGGCGCAGGCCCCCGTCCGTCTCGGGAACGATGAAGCACCGGTTGTAGATACTGGACCCGCTGGCCAGCGGGGGAACGAGCACCTCGGCCCCCTTCTCCAGCAGCGAGCGCACTTCTTGTCCCACCACCAGGCCCTGGCCTGGGCACACCACAGTCCGGACCACCCCAATATAGCCGGGGGGAGGCGGATCCGGAACTGCAGCCAGTACCCTCCGACAACGGTGAGCAGAACCCACGGGGAAATGTTCACCAAGCCACGCCAAGCCACCACGAAATCCGCCAGCGGAAGCAACCCCTCAGGGCTGGAAGCCGGTGCGCCAATCTCGGACGAACTGAAGCGGGCCGCCAGGAAAACCCGCCAATGATCCGCAGTCCGGGAGCATAACCTCCGGCCCACTGCCACCCCTCGGGGCAGGCAGAGCGGAGAAGGTCCAGCGACGGCCAGCGCGTCGCGAGCGCCATGGCGTCGGGACAACAACGCTAGCGGCCGTCCAGGAGGGGACCTCAGTCGGCCTCTGGGGCAAAACACACAGCCCCTTGCCGTGACCGGACGACGGCTCTCAGGCGCGACCTGCCGGGAGCCAAACCTCCGGCCCACTGCCACCCCTTGGGGTAGGCAGAGTGGAGAAGGTCCGGCGGCGGCAAGCGCGTCCCGAGCGCCACGGCGGCGGGACAACAGCGCTAGCAGCCGTCCTGGAGGGGACCTCAGTCGGCCTCCGGGGGAAAAACACAGCCACATGGCCTTGCCCCGCCGTGATTGGACGACGGCTCGCAGACCCAACCTGCTGGGGAGGGGAGCGCGGGAGAGTTGGCCTGCGTCCCAAGCCGCTCGAGGGGACCACAAGAAGCCACACACCGCCCCTGGCTCCGCCGGTGGGAGCCGGTATTGCGCAGCTCCGCCATCTCCTCCTCAGAGGTGCTCCTACCCTGGTCCATCTCCAGCAGCAGGCCCGCCTGGCAGGCTCAAAAAACCGCCATGGTGTGCAGGCCCTCTCCAGCCTGGCCCGCCGCCAGATAAGCTGTACCCACCAGCGTGGAAGTCACACGACACGGGCCGGCCGGCAGAAAGATGACGTCAGCTGAGGAGAGAGGTAACCTGCCAGAGCGGCCTCAACCCGCGGCATCGTCCCCGTAGCCGCGGTCCCTGATCCCCACCACATTGCTATACTCCAGCAGCTGGGGAGTAGAAAGCCAGGCGGAGAAAGGCTTATACCAAGACTTACACAAAACATTGTGCAAGTCCGGAAAAAATGGCAAGGATCGGCGCGGCGGGGGAGCAGAGCGGCCCCGCAGGAAGCGATCATCCAGTCTGCCACTGGTGTTAAGCTCCCTGACAGCCTGTGGCCAATCCAGACCGAGTTTAGCCACAGCTCGCGTCACCACTTCCAGCAGCTCATCATAAGCCGGCGCTCTCGGCTCTTCTGATGACGTCGGCCCGACACCGGAAGTCCCCTCACACCTCCCCGATGCACGCTGAGCTCCTCAGAGCCAGGGAGCAACCGCTGTCGGTCAGCGTCCCCGAACAGAAGAAGCCGAGAAGCCGGCCCTCGAACGGGGACTAGGGGAGACAGAATCGGCAGACGAAGGACGAGACGGGGAATGAGCCGTCTCGGAATCCTCCAGCAGACCGCGCCGCGATCCCCATGACCGGGACCGCGAGCCGCCTCAGCGACCGCGGGGCCCGGGCCACGGGGAGAGCGTATCTGGCCGTCTGCGGAAAAGAGGGCCATGCGGGACCTCAGTACCCGCACGGGCAGGGCCTCACAATGGACACAAACAGCCCCCTCGAGAGCCGCCGTGGCGTGCGACCGGCCCAGACAAGCAACACACATCTCATGAGAGTCTCCTACCGTGATGAAACGCGGGCAGGGAGACACACATCTCTGGAACTGGTTAACTGCTCGGACATACTGTCAACTTCCAGGTGAGTAGGATACACGGAATCATCCAAACACAACATCAACCAACGTGCCTGCTGAATAGAAAAAAGCTAATGAGCTATGTGCCGGTGTGCTTATATGCCCCTACGGTTATGCCGTCACATGCTACCGTTCTCACTAGGACCAATAGGATTGGAGTAGTTTTCATTCGCATTCAGCCCTGTCATGCCTAAAGGCGTTCCCATAGTGTCGTAACCGACGCAGTTCGAGTTCCCCTCGAAGGGGAACCATGCTTTCACTATGAGGGTGTTCCTCCTCGTCTACGTTACCTTGCCGATGGTTGATTCTGACATCGAGATGAGACTGTACAACTACGTTTGATTGGTGATACACAATCACGTGGTAGAGCCTTTAGTAGTCTCTCTCTTTGTCAAAATAAAACATTAAAATGAGGCGTACGGGGGGGGTAAAAACATTGACGCGTAGAATACCAACGAGGTAAAAAGAAAAGTAACGAGCTCATTGTAACCTAATGTAGCGGAGTAAGAGTACAGTTTTTTCTTCACAAATCTACTCAAGTAAAAGTAAAAAGTATAGTGATTTAATTTAATTTTTTCAAAAACTTACTCAAGTAAATGTAACAGAGTAAATGTAACTCGTTACTACCCACCTCTGGTCCTCAGCAATACACCTGCAATGTGCGAAGCAGATTCTTAAATTTCTGACATGTATTTGGGTCTTGGCTTAGCAGCATTCAATGGTGTTGTTTATTTCAGCTACTTTAACAAATGTAGTCAATGTTAACACAGTCACAGTCCAAGAATATAGCAGAATGAAAACAACATTGTAGTTTATAATGATTGTAAAAATGCATGTAACGTTAGCTTCCTGCAATATATAGTCCATGTTTTTGTCTTGTATGAGGGAGCTACAGGGAAGTATCAACTCCCGCCCCAGCTGCTTTACAGAGCCTCGCAACAGTGTGCTGCTCGTGACATCTGTTGTTTGGATTGTTTGAAAAACACACACACACACACACACACACACACACGGTTACACAGCACTCATCCTCCAAAATAAGTCCACTTGTCCTGCTTCCACAGAGAGCCATTGTAACATTTCAAAGAGGAGAGCTGCTCCTCAAAATGTCATAAGCACATTATCGTATAGACACACAGGGACATACAGACACGGAGACTCCTCAATTTATAGTTGGATGTTATAGTTTCATTCGCAAAGATAGGTTTTTTTTATATAATACCTGCTGTTTATTTTAGACATTTTTTTATTTATGTGTTGAAGCTGTATATTTTCAAACAGAGACGAAAACCCTGTCTTTGCATTTTATTTTGATCATAGTCTCTTTTAATAAAAGTGTGGCTTTGACTTACAAGTGAAAATATAGCCCTCTTTGTAGAAAATATCGAGATATATGTTGTGTATTGCCATTCAGCCAATAAATACTGAGATATAACCTATACAGTCGTTTTCTACATTAGGACGGTCCGGTCATTTTATAATTTACATAATTTTAACATGGACACAGTAGTGCTTGCAGCAGGGTTGGAGAGGTTATAGTAAGTCAGACAATGTTGAGACTAATGTCTCCATAAACTACAATCTTCTCTTCTTATGTCACTGAGTTGACATAGTGTTTACCAGAGGAGACAAGCTGCTCCCCTACATAGCTAAAGTTAGTTACTGTGATAAAATACAATATTATAAACCTGTATTATCTATCTACCACAACAGCAGCCTGTTGTTGTTTGTCTTGCCTGTGAAATCTTCTTCTCAGGCCACGTCCCATTCTTTCATGTACACTTCCTCTTAATCCTGCTGACGCAGTGGATAACAGGACCATTCACACTAACTGTAATCACTAGCTTCCCCTTTAGAAATCACAGTCTGACTGACTGACTGAGTGTGGTATTGGAAATATCCGAACCACCTTTATGCACATGTTTTGTGATAAATCATATAAACCTTAAATTTCTGACAAACATTTGTGATTAAAGAATGAAAACCAATGTTATGTCATTCACAACTATTGTCATGATAATGTGCTTATGACACTATAAGGAGCAGCTTCTCAAGTGAAATGTCTCAATGGCTCTCTGTGGAAGCTGGACATGTTCACAAGTGCTGTGTAACCATGTGCGTGCGTGTGTGTGTGTGCTTGTTTGTGAGCCAGTGATGCTGTCCCGTGACGTCACATCTGCTGACACAGAAACGGCCCAGAAATAGGGGTGGGGAGCGGTGGATGGGGTAAGAGGATTGGGAGGATTGGCAGATTAAAGGAAGTGATTGCAGTGGGCCTGTTCCTCCCAGCACCGCTCAGTCTGACAGACAGGACAGATGCTTAAACCTCCAGTGAAAGAAAATGGGATGCTCCTCAACTACACAAGTGGATCTGACACATGCTATGTTAAACAATTTTTATATTATTGATTATATAATTATATTACAGTGTATATGTTATTATTTTATTTGTGTGGTGATCCAGTTTTGTCATGAGAGAGATCGTGTTATTCCTCTGTCCCTCTGTTTCTCTGCTGTCCCCTTACACGGCAGCTGTGTACGCTGTCCCTTGTGGAAAAGGATTTTCACAATCATGAGATTGTGTGCTTGTGTCATTTTGGTATGTGTGGTCACGTTATCATTAAAGTTTTATTTTTAACCTGCACCATATTATCACATGCAGTGCTATCTAAGTGACTATTGTGAACAAAAATCTTTAGATTGGTCCAGTATTGAGTGAGAATGCTGTAACGGGCAGCTGCAAACCGGGCTGCAATGTAACCCTATAAGTACACCGTCAGTTTCCACTAGAAGTGCTGTTTTTGCCACTGACTGACTCAGATTGTTCTCATAAGTGTCTGACAGCACTGCAGAAAGGACCCCTAAAATATACCTTTTTTGTTAAAGAGTAAGATCCTTTTTATTTAACCAGAAACCGCTCCTAAATTGCCATCGCCAAACACACCAGATTTTATTTCTACCAAACCAGAGTGGTGATTGTTCGAACAGTAGAAAGATGAACCAAGACCAAGAATTAAAGGAAAATGCTGGTCGATTTCAACATGTAGCTCTGTTGGTTGTAAATTTGGAGTGTTGTCAGTAGAGAGAAAAATGAAACCAGGCTGTTTAAGCCAGTTGGGTGATAATTCAAAATTTACAAACAACAGAGCTACGTGTTGACTTTAATTCTCCTTTAAGATTAATTTTGTGTCGACTTTGAATAAAGTGTATTTTTTTATATGGAATCTGGTAGGTTTGGCGATATAGTGATTTAGGGTTTCATGTTAAAGTAAATAACAACAGAAACAATAATGTTATCTGACACAGAACAATAAGCTGACCATGTCAATAGTGTACCAATTTACATTTGCTTTTTCAACCATAATGGGAATCATACATGCTTGAAATCCTCTTGCCACATTATGTAAAGAAAAATATATTTTTAGATGAACATTATTCACTATCCAAATGATTCCAGTTTTCTTTGGAGTGTTACATTATAAACTGTATAATAAGTAATAAGTAATTCCAAAGTGCATCTGAGAAACCGGTTTCAGTTATTAGCAATTATCAACAGTATTTTATCAATGTAAATGAAGTTATATAATATAATATAATAATATTTATATATTTATAACTTTATTAGAAATAAAGTGCACCACCCTGGACTCAGGGTTCAGGGTTCACCGAATTGTGGCTATAGTCTCAAAAGGGGTGTTCCCTTAAAAATGCAAATATATATTTATCTTACACTTATAAGGTGAACATTGAAGTAGTGAATCCAATCACTGATCCGTCAGATCCAGCTGTAATTAAAACATAAATAAGAGAGTTAAGAATATTTGGGTGATCTTAATTTATATTGATATTTAGCAGAAATGGTGGACGTTGTGCCACGATGGCATGAGTTACACTAACATCTGTGCCTTTAAAGAGTTAGTGTATGCCATTCAGGGCACGTAGGTACGGTGGACAACACGGGCAAACGCTCTGCAACTGCAGAAAACACATGCAAATAGACAAAACACGAGCAAATAAAGAAAACAACTTCATTAATTTGACAACACATGCGCAGCATTCAGCAAACGCGCTGCATATACACACAACACAACCAAATACACAAACGTGCTGCATATACCCACAACACAACCAAATACACAAACGCGCTGCATATACACACAACACAACCAAATACACAAACGTGCTGCATATACCCACAACACAACCAAATACACAAACGTGCTGCATATACCCACAACACAACCAAATACATAAAAGCGCTGCAAATAAAAAACAATGCAAAAAGAAAAGCACACAAACCACGAAAACAAATGCAAGAAAACCCCCGCTACATCCAGATTCCACAACGGAAGTGCTCCAGGCCTTTAGAGGGAGCGTTAAGTGGAACAGCTGATCTTCAACCAGACAGGAGAGAGAGAGAGAGAAAGAGAGAGAGAGAGAGAGAGCTGGGACCCGGTCTATGGCCGGGACACTTTCAATCCATAGATTGTATATTATTAATTAATATTAATATGCTATAAATAATACTAATAATAATCATAATAATAATGTACAGTCTATGGTTCAATCTCAGAACGGTATGAAACAGTGTGCTTCTGCAAATGTTAAGTCTATATTTGAGATATGTTTTCTCTCTTTTGGAGGGTGTGTCTCGGCTCAGGTCACAGGTGATACTCAATCAGCAGAGACGTGTCTGTAAACTTGTGGTAATAAAACAATTAAAACTGCATCAGCGTTTAACATTGATGTTTGTTTAAGTCATTTTACATGAGAGGGAATATACGTTTGTCCGAAAAGGCGCATTACTGAAGTGTAGCCTCCTCAAGTGTCATATTGTGATTATACAACAACGGTTACCAACAAAATAAGTAATAAAATAAGTAATCAATCTGTATTCATATTCTGGAGCAATTCGCTCTTGAAAAAAAACAAAAAAAATACAGGATTTCTAGTCCCTCCCTGTTAACCAGTCATTGAGATAGAGACTGTGGGTTTTATCAAACTGAATAAATCCCGCCCAAACATATAAACACAAAACTGCTAACTCCATCGTGTTGTAAGTAAGACATCTGCTGAAAAAGTTGTATTTGTTAGCAGGATTGCCGTACTCTTTAGTTCAGAAACATCCAAAACCCCAAAGTAGCCTACAAAGACATAGTGGACCAGACGCAAGCTTTTATTTTGAAAAGTCAAAGCTCGGTGACAGCAACAGTCGGAGGACATGAAACGGGAGCATAGACTATATATTAGTCATATATTATATAAATAATATTAATTTAATATACAGTCTATGGATGGGAGGCATGAGACGGGAAGTCTCCAGGATGCAGGTCCATACCAGACTCTAATGAAAAGGCAGAGCGCTCTCTCTCTCTTTCTCTATTCTCTATGTATTTGGTTGTGTTGTGGGTATATGCAGCACGTTTTCTGAATGCTGCGCATGTGTTGTCAAATTAATTAAGTTGTTTTTCTTTTTGAATCGTTTTTATATGCAGCGCGTTTGTGTATTTGGTTGTGTTGTGTATATATGCAGCGCGTTTGCTAAATGCTGCACATGTGTTGTCAAATTAATGAATTTCTTATATTTCACTGTATAGTGTATTGTCTAATTGCATATGTTTTCTGCAGCTGCAGGGGGGTTGCCCGTGTCGGCCACCGTATGTAGGTATATATATATGGTGTATGTGAGTGTATATGTATTTTTTGTTTGTCTAATCCATCCAGCGTTTTCTTCAAGTTTAACAAATGGCCGTTATTCCTCAGCAAGTCAACAACAAGCTGTTTTTTGGGTGGCAGCAAAAGAACAGCTTAGTGAAGAAAGAGTAGAGGTTTTAAGAGTCATCCTTCTCTTTCGTGGAGTAGACGGGGAATCCGTATCTCTCTTCTGCAGGCTGGGTGAAATTTCTAGTTGCACAGCGATTTCTAAGGACCCAAATGTGTTGCAATGAACAAAAAGGCAGTCTGTTATTCATCATGCAAGGGGAAGAACTGCTAATTAAAAGTACAAACGTATGACTGGTGTGTGCGTCTCCTGAAGCAGCTTCTGCAGCCACAATGGATAGACAAGGTAACCTGTGGCGCCTTTTATCTTTTATGTCATATCACGATAGTAAGTAAGTAAGTTAACAATTAACAAAGAAGCTTCGTAAGACATGGTGGCGTCATCTTTTGTTAATACTGTCGGTAAAGTAAAGAGTGTTACTGTTGGAGAAAACCACTTGGCTGTCCACAAGAAGACACTCTAGGCCTAATTAGGTTATATCACTTTAAGTATTTATTGTAGTATAATATCTAATCAGAGCAATGCATTCCGTACAGTTATACGTGCACGGTCCTTATGGAACTTGACTAGTTCAGAGGTCCCCAAAAAGGCGCTTAAACAGAGGTGCGCAGCGGTTATATGGGTTCTCCTTAAGGGAGCCCTATTGG
This sequence comes from Etheostoma perlongum, assembly GCA_026937815.1. Lineage (NCBI taxonomy): Eukaryota > Metazoa > Chordata > Actinopteri > Perciformes > Percidae > Etheostoma > Etheostoma perlongum. The sequence goes on from CM049375.1 coordinate 24,565,889, forward strand.
TCAAAAAGCGTCACTGGGCGGTGCATATCGTCATAGCAACCGTAACTCTATTGGCTGGGTGGGTGCAGCATGCCGTCTCGGTCTGCTGGAATGTATCTTAGTTAAATGTGTGCTTTTGGGTGTCTCCCCTGCGGGAGGACACTGTGCTGTGCTGATGGTGGAATCAGCATGACCTCGGACTGACCTTACAACAGAATGTCGCCCCCACCCGTGCCAAGCACAAGATACAACATACTTCTCTCTTATTCAATATCTGACATGGTCTTTGTTTCGTTTGCTAATGCATAGCTTAATCACAATACCTGAGTATAATCACATTACCTGAATAAAATCACAACATTACCCCCAAAAGAACATCAGCCCTGGATGGAACGTCTCCCCAGCTGCTTCCCGGCCGGTCTTGGAGCCCGAAACAGGAAAAGTGTAACATCTTATGTAATTTTTTCAAAAACTTTTCTTCCTTTTTCATGAATGCTCAAGTCCGATTTTATATATCCTGGAGTCCGAGTCCAAGTAAAAGTCATCAGTCCGTGAGTCCAAGTCAAGTCACGAGTCCAAAGAACAGAGTCTTGAGTCGGTCAAGTCCATATATAACAACTACAGCCACTAGAGGACGCTGCCACTAGAAACAGAAATATAGGTCGTAATTGCTGGGAGGACAGTCTCCTTCGTCCCTAGCACTTACCTATACAGCCTATGCTAGAAGACTGGGCTTTCAGTGTAGAGCTTTGGTCAATGAAGCCTTGAAGATATATTTTTAATGTCCAAGTCTTGGGATATCTGCTGATTAGATTTTGGAGTAAAGTGTGGTTTGACACTTTTGTCATACAAAGTATAGCTAAAGAAAATCAACATATTAAAATTTCTTTAAAGAAAACTACTGAACAATAAAAAAGTGTACTGTAAAGAGTGGTTATGTCCACTCATTGGCAGAAATCTTTAAACATAAATCTGATTCTAAAAGTAATGTAAGTCACTGTCCATGCATAGAGTACAGTAGCTTAAAATCTAATTTGAATTTTAAATTTTTTTTTTAAATTTTTATACATATAGTATGCTTTTGATGGTAAATCAATCTAATAACACTAAAACATTTAGAATAATATTATGTGAAATCCAGGCAGGGCTGTAGTCAAGACCACCTTAGTCAAGTCCAAGACAAGTCCAAGACCAGGACTAGTCAAGTCCAAGTCAAGAACGAGTCAAGAGAGGTTCGAGTCCAAGACAAGACCGAGTCCAAAGAGGTTCGAGTCCAAGACAACACAGAGTCCAAAAAGGTTTGAGTCCAAGTCAAGACCGAGTCCAAAAAGGTTTGAGTCCAAGTCAAGACCGAGTCCAAAAAGGTTTGAGTCCAAGTCAAGACCGAGTCCAAAAAGGTTTGAGTCCAAGTCAAGACAGAGTCCAAAAAGGTTTGAGTCCAAGTCAAGACAGAGTCCAAAAAGGTTTGAGTCCAAGTCAAGACCGAGTCCAAAAAGGTTTGAGTCCAAGTCAAGACCGAGTCCAAAAAGGTTTGAGTCTCAGTCAAGACCAAGTCCAGGACAGAAAAAAAGGTCTTATGCATGACAGCATCAAGACAATTATTTTGGACTCGAGTACTACAGCCCTGAATCCAGGTTTTATGTTGATGTCTTGACTGATCTGTAATTACATTGCCCTTCTTCACAGAGATAATGAACAATGTCATCAAGAAGGCCAGAGAAAAAGGAAAATGGAAGGTAATGGTTTTGTTTATCTAATTAAGTTTGGTATCATTCCCCTTTGATCTTGACACTGAATATGTATGTCATATAAAACTTATCAAAATGAAATCTGTATGAAGCCCCCTGCTGTCTGCAACTGTGTTATAGGTGCTGGTTGTGGACAAGCTGAGCATGAGGATGATTTCCTCCTGCTGTAAGATGACAGACATCATGTCCGAGGGAATCACCAGTAAGTACAACACATTCTCACTCCCATCGCGTAAAATGACGCTTAGTCAGGTCCCTTCAAGGCTGTTATTGACGGTAAAAGTCTCCTTCAGCGTCATATCTAAACGTGCTTTTTCTAAACACGCTTGGTTGGAACAATTGGCATCACTTTTAACACAGTCAGGTTTAGGTAAAGATTGTGGGTGGGCTTATAAAAGGTACGTTTCTGTGACACACGGGTTGGGTTTAGGTAAATAAGAACGAGAAAAGTATGGGATGTTGGGTTTAGTTAAAGAACAAGACAGTTGGGTTTAGGTAACGAAGAATGATAAGATTGTATGCAAGTACCACCCAGGTCACCTGAGTTCACTTCAGTTGCAGCTTTGAAATAAGTTTAATTAAATTAAGTGTAGGGAAATAAAATTCAGTTCAACTAGAACAATCTGTTACGTATAGTGTTGCAAAGATTAATCAATTTGTTGACAAGTGATAACTTAATCTCTAACTATTTTGATAATCGATGGAATCCGATTAATTGGATTCTTCACTTCACTATGACAGTAAACTGAATATCTTCTTTATCTTCCTTAAGATCTCATTTTTGTTTATTTGGATTGAACTGCAAAAGAACATTTTGTATAGGACTTTCAGATGAAATAAACATCTAGGTAAATCACTGACAATTAATAAAAAGTTAAGAATAAAAAGTTAAGAATAAAAAGTTATTAGACATGTCTATAAAACAAGCGTTTACTTCAAGGTCCCATGGCATGAAAAGTTCACTTTATAAGGTTTTTTTAACATTAACATGAGTTCCCCCAGATTACCTCCCCTTTCTCTGCTTTGCCCGCCCAGAGAATTTGGCCCACCCATGAGAGAGAGACATCATGGCTTTCAAAAGAGCAAAGTGGCAGTTGGTAAAGGCCATACCCCCCAGCCTCCACCTCGGTCCAGAAATACGGTGGCCCTGAGAGGCCAACGCTCTGCAACTTAAGAAAACACATGCCAATAGATCACAATACATAACAAAAACACAACATATTAAGAAAACACAACACATTACACAGTTGTGTTGTGATCTTTTTACATGTGTTCTTTCTCTCTCTTAAATTGCAGTGTTTTGACCTCTCAAGGCCACCGTACAGAAAGCATATTGATAAGCCCTGACAGCAACTGTTAAACTGAAAAGCTCATTACACAAACATGTTAAATGAAACATACAATAACAATAACATACTGACCTGACTTAAATGTTTACTATAACTGTCATTGAACTACAGAAGAATCTAAGAAATTAATAATACATTCCATTTGACCTACCTACCTGACCTTGATTTTAAAATGTTTGCTCTCATTCAATAACAGTTCCGTTTCTTTGTGCAGGATTGTGCAGGGCAGAGTTAGAAAGAATAGTTCTAGTCTAATCAAGCTGATGGATGAGTATTGATAATTATTTTCCTGTTCTCTCTAGTTGTAGAAGACGTAGGCAAGCCGCGTGAGCCTCTGCCCAGCATGGAGGCCATCTACCTGATCACACCCTCAGATGAGGTAATAAGATACAACAAAGATACAGCTCCTATAGAGGATGTGTATGTACCATGGTACAGTGCATACAGTGTCTCATTAGTCATGACTCTTTCAATATATTTTCATGCACATTTTTAAGTATGCCATTAAAAAATGTTGATGGAAATGGCAAAATTTGAAAAAAAACATACAGTACTCAAATTCTCAAAAAAGATTTATGCTCGTCTGAGGTGGTTTTTGCCTTTTTTTGAAAAAGAGTTAATGCGCAAAATGGGAATGTTGTGACGTAGCAAACATGTAACTCACATGCCTATAGTCCCGGTATCCATCGGATGGGGGAAGGATCGGGACATAGGTCCCATCCAGTGCGCTGTACACTTGTGGCACAAGGTGCGTAGTGGAGTTGCGGTGCGCTATAGCCTGTGCCTCAGCCAGGTTGGGTAAATTGATGAATTGGTTCAACAGCTTGAATCGTATGGCCCTGCACACATACAGTTGTCTCGCTGACACCAAATGTCTTGACAATTAGATGGAAACATGGCTATTGACATTTTATCTTACATTGCTTTTCTCCAGCAATTAACTTTTTGTCACATAAATACTTAAAAATGCAGTTCCAGTTGGAGTTATGGTAAATTTGGTTTATAAAGAATGCAATTCTTGTTCTTTTTAAAGTCATGTTATGATAAATTAAGAAACATGGAGGGGTTTTAATATTTCTTTTCACTTACTTTCAAACAAAATAAAGAATTGTCCAAAGTGTCATTGCTGTCATATGCTAAAACATTGTTCCCTGCTGTCTCAGTCTGTTGAGGGTCTGATTGATGACTTTAGAGACCCAAAGTCTCCGAGGTACCGAGGAGCTCACGTCTTCTTTACCGACAGTGAGTAAATCCATTCCACACTAACAACAGATGGGACATTTGCTAACTCACAGTTAGTCTAGACCAGATTTCTTCAACAGGGGGTCCGGGCCCCCTAGAAGGTTCTCAGAGTAACTGCAGGGGGGGGCACCAAATTATTGTTAATAATTGTTAATAGTTTTTTTTTTAAATGAAAATGAAAACCAACTATAAATCAGCCTATTTGTGGAAGAAGATAGTAATGTACTGCCCTTGATTTATAAAATCATGCCAACAATTATTTAATAGCTTAGTGTACACTAAAAAGTTATACATGGAGGCTTTAGGCTGCCCACACTTCATTGTAGTCCCAACTCAATTTTATACAATATATCCAGTAGGGGGTCCCTCTTCTGTCTCTCTTTCAGTTAAGGGGTCCCTGCCTCACAAAGTGTTGAAGGCCCCTGGTCTGGACTATTTGAACATTTATGTTTTCTCCATTGAAATACACAAATTCCAGTTTCATGTCTTACTTAATAAATGTTTCCAAAGGGGCTGCTGCTGCAGTGGGTTCTTAAATGCAAATTCAAATTTATTTCTCACATACACAATAAAAATGCACAGTACAATGTGCTGTGAAAATTATTGTGTACCTGTTCCAGCTTAATAAAAACAATACAAATAAACTCCATTAAAATAAATAATAAAACACACAATAGAGTAAGAGAATAGAAAATTAGGTGGTGGGTGGGGAGTAAAGATGGAAAGCTCCTAAAGCTTAGTTCCATATAAATGCACGGATAATTTGTTGTTTTGTTGTCAGTAAAAACAATATTGACCTTGTAGTCAAGAAAGAAAAGGAGCCTCATATAAGAATAACATTTCCTCCTATGGAGTCCGTTCAGTCGTATTTGGAGATCAACACTTTTTTTAGTGTAGTAGTAGTGCCCGGAAACAAAAACTACTAAAGTGAGTTGCTCAAAACCTCTTTTCAGTAAACTCTGTTTACACAAATAATGTTCTCAATGCTTGAGTTCATGAGTAGAGACCCTGGTGATACTTCTAGTAAAGTTTCATGTTGTGTCAAGCTTTCTTAGTGTTTTAAAAATGTTGATTTTGATGCGATCATAGTAGTGCCCATTCAAAAGGCCATTTGACCGAAAATGAAAATACAATAAATCTTAAATGTCCTTATTATGCGTTTAAATAAAAGTTTGACTCAGGTCTATTAACAAAAACACCCTAGGTTGCATTTTGGCGAGAGTTACGCTTTAAGCCACACACCTCCAAACACCTCTAGTGAAAACCTTATAATCTTTTTACATGTTAGTTGAATTGAATAATTTCAATAGTACAACATTCAATATTGTTATAACATTTCCATTTCTTTTTATCTAACTACTAGCTATACCAGTAAGTCGCCATGTTTTTCTGTGATTCTCGCCAGCAATTCCAGACTTGTTGTTTGGACTGTTGACCAAATCCCGCGCCTCCAAAGCCATGAAGGCCTTGACTGAGATTCACATCGCCTTCCTGCCCTATGAATCTCAGGTAAAACATTGTCTGGACTGGGATTAGACCACAGCAGTTGATTTTAATCATGTACCTCAGGTATGATGGATGAGGTTTGGAAGGTTTTCGCTCAGTAGTGTGTAAGGCCTGCAGAGAAATCGCTCTTGTTGCTTTGAGTGGAGTTTGTTTGAGTGTATTCTTATTGCATTATTTCAATTTAATGTGTATGTGTGTGTGTGTGTGTGTGTGTGTGTGTGTGTGTACTGTACATCATCACTTAGGAACTGAATGAACATTTTAGAGGAGGATGGATACAGTAAACTAATTGTTTTTTTAAAATAAATATATCAAGGAAATCTTATGCATTGAGGTTTAGCATTGCAGTGCAACAAACTGTACAACAACAAAAAAATTCTAACAGATTAATTAATAGTGCATATAGCTATTGTGTGGGTCAGTGTATACAGTTTACATACAGTAAAGCCTGGCATAAACTCACCTTTAAAGTCCACATCTAACATGCATCTAATTGCTGCATGCGTCATGGTATTATCACGTTGTGTCAATTCAATTCAATTTCAATTCAATTTCAATTCAATTTCAATTCAATCAATTCAATTTATTTATAGTATTAATTCACAACAAGAGTTATCTCAAGTGTGTGTTTTATGTTTTACTGAACATCCAACATGTAGCCACAAGGTAAAAAGTAAATCCTAAAAATACTGAGAAATTTGTGTTGGATTTAACCAACAGAACAAGTTGGTTATTTAGACTGTTCCACAAAACCAAAACAGTGAGTTGAAAGTCATTAAAATGCTCCATGGAGCTGAGCTAACTCCAAAGTTTGTGATAATTCTCTGCAGGTTCATTACTACAAACACCGCCTTTCACATTACAAAGACATTTTATACATTGTTATATATTGATCTAAAAATATAAAAATATGTTTTTGTTGTCTTAAACATACTGTTATCATTTGTGGATAATATGGCAACAACATCCTTCCTTTCAACTTAAAAAATATATATTGAGACAGTTCCTCGCTGAGGAGGATCAGACCAACAGTGTTTTGTGGATCAGCTGTAGCCTTCAATCTTCTGCTGTTTTCCTGTAGTTGTAATCCCAAAAGGGATGGACAAATCATACCAGCCCTGCCCCCTGCCGCTTCTCATCCATTTACCTCATTTGCTGACAGAATTAATGCTCATACTCTGCAGCCAATGGGAGCACGGATAAAATGTGTGACAAGAGAAAGCACAGGGACTGTTATCATGTGATGGAGTCAGCAGATGGGTGCATGTTTTAGGTGACCGTGTGTGGAAAAGAATTTAATTAGTGTCAGCATTTGAGTGCCAGTGCTAATACTTTTAGACAGAAGCTTCTGGTGGCCAATATTTGTATGTATTGTTTTAACTTTAAACAGCTCTGCAATATAAATGGTTGGCCATTTCATACATTAGTATTTTTGCTTATTTTTGCTTAGTTCAGCTTTAGCTAAAAGGTTATGTAAGTCAATTTTCCATAGTAATCAATAAATGTATTGAAATTGTGTCATAAATTAAAAAAAACATTTAAAAACTGGTGTTTCTGATGTTTTTCAGAATTTACTAAATAAACACAAAAACATATGGATACAAAAGATTTCTAAATGTAGAAACATAAATAAATATATTTCTTAACACTCCTTAAGTTATTTGAACTATGTACAGTACATTTTTAATTTTTTGAGATATGCTAATTTTTCATGAAAAGGCGTTTTGATTTTTTTCAAATCTTCAATAGAATGGTGAAGTCATCAGGGGGATACAATGTAGCGAGGTGAATGCCAGAAGCCTTAGCTTTCTCCTGTCATGTTCTCTGAGTCTAGGTCTTCTCCCTGGACAAGTTGGATGCCTTTCAGGACTTCTACAGCCCCTTCAAGGCTGACGTAAAGAACAACATGCTGGAGCGTTGTGCTGAGCAGATTGCCACCCTCTGTGCCACACTCAAAGAGTATCCTGGAGTCCGATACAGAGGGTAAGGCCAGCAAGCAACCCTTTTCTAAGTCATTTTTAGGGGTTTGGGGTTTTTGTTTGCCAATTTGAATACTAATATAGCTAAAATAAACAAACACACACACACACGCAGTGTGAACGCAGAGCTTCATGCTTCAGTCTGTTTTTTTGCATCTAAGACAACGCAAAAGAGAAGGGGCTACAAAACCTGCATGCTGTTATTGGCTAGGGCATGGGGACCAAAGCTCTTTGTTGACGGCCACAAACGTCATGCACATAGCAAAATAATTAGAAATACGGGTAGAGGGCAGGGTCCCTGCAGATAAATCAGCAAACTCAAAATATTATTGTACAGTAGGTTAGGGTTGCACAATTAATCAAATTTTAATCACGATCACGATTTTGGCTTCACACAATCTCCTCTTACTCGCCCGCGCAGCCCCGCCCCCATTCACTCACACACGGCGCCTGGCAACATGGAGAGACACAGCGGCGACAGCGCCAGTCCACACTGCTGACTTTTGTCCACAGTTTTAATTGTTATTAACACAGCTGTATATTGTTAAGCATGAGAGGCAAACCTGTATTTGTACCAGTGTTTCTGCTGGTAACTCTGCTGTCGCGGCCGACACGGCGAAAAACACAGAAGAAGTTATTGAATGCAACTAACTTCAGTTTGTAGAGTAATAGGGTGTGAGACGGAGCCTGCTGGACCCATTCATAATGAGTCAGCCGTCACTCTGTGAGTACATCCATCACACACACCCTCTCTCCCTAGCTCTTTTAATCAGTTATTGTTGAAAACAAGTGAAGGAGCTTTCTCAGCGATGCATTTTTTATTTTAAATATATCATAGGCTATTTATTTCAGATGATTTCCATTTACATGTGTTGCAGCTTTATGTACAACATACAACTTCAACATAAGAGGATATTTTTACTAAAAAGCAGTATTTATTGTGATGCTGTATGTGTGTGTAAATGTGTGTGTGTGTGTGTGTGTGTGTGTGTGTCTGTGTGTGTTGGTTCAGAGAGTACAAAGACTGTGCAGTTCTGGCCCAGATGCTTCAGGAGAAGCTAGACGGCTACAAGGCTGATGACCCTACCATGGGAGAGGTAGGGAAGTAAGGCTAATTGACTAAGTTTCTAGGGGGTGAACCATTTACATATGTACATTTACAGGCACTCATAATGTTATATATGGCAAACATCACCCTAGCATAATCTAGCAGGTACCAATATTCCATTCCAAATGGAGATATTTCAAACATTAATATTCAACTCTAAATGGCCCTTAATTAAACAGTAAAATCATATGATACAATTCAATTTTGTGGATTTTTATGTTTTGACTTCAGCTGAAGGAATATTGGTTTAGAGACCCTTTCAAAATGATCAAATAAATACTCATCAAGTTAAAACGTAGGCAGTTATTATTATTGTTAATTGTTAATAACTGAAGTTTTGGAGGTTTAATGTTTTCAATCAACAACATTTTTGAACCCTTGTGTTGTCTTAGGGTCAAATTTGCCCCGTTTTAAAAATTTCTCTTTTTTAATTCAAGAATTAGTATAAGTAATAAGAATTAAATATAAATGATGTTTATCGACTATGTGTTAAACTGATAGTAATAAGTTAGTGTTGTTTGTGCGTAGTAGTGAAAAGAAGCGCTAAATATACCAAAAACATTGAAAAAAGAGACAAAAGTGTCAAAAAAAGAGACAAAAGCGATAGAAAAAGTGTTGATTTTCACCCGTTTTAACTCAGGTGGACGACAAGTGCATGGTTGATAGAACACAACACAAGGGTTAAAGGACATGAAGTAGTATGAATACCCAAAGTCTATGTTTAGCTAAATTATCAGGCTTCATCTGACTGGAAAGCCTGTGTAATTTAGCAATATTGAACATTGAGTACAAAACATCTGTCCGTCCTATACAGTGTATGCAGTGTTTTGTTTCTGTTCTGATGCCTCCAGGGCCCAGACAAGTCTCGTACTCAGCTGCTCATTCTGGATCGTGGCTTTGATCCCGTGTCACCTCTCCTGCATGAGCTCACACTGCAGGCAATGGCCTACGACCTGCTGGGCATCGAGAACGACGTCTACAGGTAAGGACCAGGGTCATTATCATAAACTAAAACTAAAGGGAAAAGAAGCAGTGGCAAATATTTTTAGTAAATGAAACTTAATAAAAACCAAAACCTTCAAGTAAATATTAAACTAAACTGAAACTATATTGCCAGGTCAAAAAACTAATAAAAACTCAATAAAAATTAACGTAATCTATTTCAGTTTTAGGTTTTTACAGAAACTGAACGGACTTGACATGCAAGCAACTGAAGTGTCCTTGGGCAAGACACTGAACCCTTAATAGTTCCAGATGTTGCGCCATTGGTGTGTGTGAATGTGTATCTGATGAGCAGGTGGCAGCCTCAGCCACAATGTATGAATGTGTGTGAATGGTTCCTGTACTATGTTAAAGTGCTAGAGTAGTCGTTAAACTATTATTTGTCTATTTACAAACTGCTTCACATTGGACACTATAGTAGAGCAAAGTTTAACATTAAACATCCATCATATTCTCCAACCAAAGTAATTTGTATTTACATTTATGTGTAGCTACATACTTCTTAGACATTATACCTGGCCCTGACAAAACAAACTAAAACAACTGTAAAACTAAATATGTGAAAACTTAACTAAAACTAGCAAACACACTCTGGAAACAAACAAAAATGTAATTGAAAAGTAATTGAAAAATTATATAAAATAAAAACTAGTTGAAAATTCTAAACTGTAATAACCTTGGTTAGGACACTACGGTCTGATAGCTCCCAGGAGTCACTGAGCAAAGGGGGAACCTGTCATTTCAGTATTTGTCTTTTATTTTATTGATTATTTTGACTAGGGCTGAACGATTTGGGAAAAAAATCGAATTGTGATTTTTCTGCTAGTTTTTGTGATTATGATTTGATTTGCTTTTTTCAAGTTTAGCTGAAGTTTAATATTCACTATGTAACAGATAAAAAAACGTTAAGGAGCAATATCACATGAGACACCATCAAAACCTTTCTATATTCTTATGCAAGGATTAATACGGATTTAATACGCATGGAACATTGAACAGTCAAACACTACAACACATGTCAGTACTTTCCCGTAAACTGAAATTTCTGATATGCCTCTGTTCAATAGCAGCATCTACATATTGCACATCATGTTAAATAAAGTAATAAAAAATAAATTTAAAATCCACTAAAAATAGAGCATTTCTGTAAACAATCTATGATATGTAACATTATTCCAGAATTCATCTTATGAAAAAACAGTAAATATTATTTATAAAAAGTGGAATAAAAATTGTTAAACCAAACATTCAACTAAATTTTGCACATTCCATTAACAATTATCTAATCCCATTCTTTCAAATCATGATTTCAGAATGATTAATTGTTCAGCCCTAATTTTGACTGTCATTTAGTTATACATTTTGGTGGTGGCAGGGTGACCCTGTGGCAAAAAATGTCTTGGCTTTACTCCTCAACATATCATTCATTATGTGCTTTCAACCACTCCCGTAAACCCCTCTTGCCCCCTCTGTCAGTTTTGAGACCAGTGGCATGGGAGAGACGAGAATGAAGGAGGTTTTGCTGGATGAGGATGATGACCTGTGGCTGACTCTGAGACACAAACACATCGCAGAAGTGTCAACGTGAGTGGCTTTCACTTCAACAACTTCACCTTCCTCTAACCCAACAGCTCGGTCACAAAGCTGTCACAAAGCATTTTTCCATTTTCTTTCTCTCTGTCTCATTTTCATCTTCACAGGGCTGTGACTCGTTCTCTGAAAGACTTCTCTGCCAGCAAAAAGATGAACACCGGAGAAAAGGTACAGGACACACTGTGTCACTCTGCTTTGGTTTCAGGATCCTTAACTGTGTTTCTGTCCTTCACACAGTCACACAGATAGTGGCGGAAGAAGTATTCAGATCCTTAAAGCTTTAGTGCGCAACTTTTTGATATTAATTAATGTCTGTTACATTCAAGCCATTGCCAAATGAGTTGCTACAAAGCTCCATCATGTTGTTTTAATCCTCCCTGTCCTCCTTGGCTACTTGCAACTGCCTCGTCCCGCACTGTTTTGTTCACTCTCACTGCTATTATAGTGTTGTATTAATTTTTAGTAAAACTGCCCGAAAAAAACACTGTGCACTAAATGCTCAGACCCAAACAACAGACAGACACAGATTTTTCTCAGGAATGGGAAGCGACCTAAGGCCTGTACTACGTAGCAAGTACGAGATAACTTCAGGTTCAACCCAGGGCTTTGTGTATCTCAATGGTGGATCACTTCTTACCGGTTTAAATTACTGTTGTAACTTATGCTAAAACCCTAACCTGGTCGGGAGCAGGTTATGTTGGAGATTATAGAACAACTGGTGTATAAACTGGTGCGAACTGACAACTGCTGTTAACATTCCCTGATGGGTATTTGTATGAAAGATATAGATTTTCAGCGGAGGGAATTACGTATAGGCTATCACGATTGCTTCCCCCTGCTTGTGTTGCAACTGAAATAATAGGCTAAAGTAGGGCTGTAGTCAAGACCACCTTTGTCGAGTCCAAGACCAGGACTAGTCGAGTCCGAGTCAAGACCGAGTCCAAAGAGGTTTGAGTCCGAGTCAAGACCGAGTCCAAAGAGGTTCGAGTCCGAGTCAAGACCGAGTCCAGGACAGAAAAAAAGGTCTTATGCATGACAGTAAAGCAACGACACATGATGTGATGCCGGACTGATGGGGAAGTGATAGAATGAGAGCAATCCCGGAACTTGACTGTCATAGATATAGAGTAGAAAAGACCAAATACAGAGCCAAAAAAGAGTGAATATTAGACTTACAGTACATTGATCAGTTAGACACAAACAAGACTCTAAATTAATGATCGTGTTGCTCCATAACTGCTAGATGTGTAAATAAACTGTTGCTAACAAGTTTATCTTAACAACTTAAAAGGGTGATAAAATGACACATTTATTTCATTTTATTACATGCATTTAATGTCATAATCACATGAAAATCATGTGTTATAGAGGATGTAATTCAAATAAAGTGCAATTCCTCATATCAAGTGTAAAATATACGACTTTTAAAAAGCAAACAAGTACAGTTAGGGAGAAGTGTTTAGATCCTTCATATGAGGAAAAGTATCAATACCACAATGTAAAAACACTTTGTTACAAGTAAAAGTCATTAAAAATCTGACCTATTATAGCAAAATGTACTTAAAGTATCAAAGTAAAAAATACTCATTGTGCAGGCACAGTGGTCCCCATCATTGTATTGTATAATTATTAAATGATTAATAGATATAATTAGTCATTATTAGTTATCATGTAAGCAGCTTTTGTAGCTGCTTGAGGTAAAACCATTTTAGATACTGTTGGGTACTCCAATCCAAATCAATGTAGCTCATCTTATTTAAGCTTTAGTGCGTAACCTTTTGATATTAATGAACGTCCTTTTCAATCAAGCCATTGCCAAATAAGTTGATACAAAGCTAATTAAGTCTGTTAGCTCCACAAAACTCTCTGTATTTCTCAGTATGGCTATGTTCAGAAAATTGTGTCGTCTGGCAACTTTTACGCGCAGAAAATTGAGAGATGATTATTACCTCTTCTGAAGAGTCCATCATGTTTTTAATCCTCCATGTCCTCCTTGGCTACTAGCAACTGTGTGTGCGATCACGGGAGGCTTGTATCATGTGGATGTGCCGACAGTTTTGTTGTCATTACTTAGATTTTCTCATGGGGGCGACAGAAACTACGCACATAAAGTGGAGTATATTTAATACTGGTGTGAATGTATTATTGACACATACCCCTTTAAAGTTATTAGAGTAAAGAGGGTATCTGTGTAATTCATCACTCCCACCATCACTAAAGTATATCACTCATCTGCGTCTTTCAGACCACCATGAAGGAACTGTCTCAGATGCTGAAGAAGATGCCTCAGTATCAGAAAGAGCTCAGCAAGGTAGGAGCTGAGTGTTACTGTACATCTATACAGTTACAGCATGTGATCTTACTGTATTTTAATTTTTTCATTTATAGTGTTTTCATCCAATGCACCATGAGCATTTCAAGTGCAGAGTTAGTGTATCACTCTGAGTTAGAAAAGCCAAGTTAAAGGTAGAGGTCCCAGATTTATATTTTAGAAACATCTAATACTGTGACACTGTGCCGTTGTACATGGATATACATACAGTTGTATAATATAGTTGTAATATTGTATTTCAGCGAGAAAAAAAATTGCACTGTCTATGACGTGATTGTAAACAGCCGATAATAATTTGAGCAGAGGTTTAAAAAAAAATTAATGAATTAATATGGAGGACCTAGAAGTTGTCAATTTTATTTGGCAGATTCCCTAAGGCAAAAAAGGCTTTTTTAAGTATTGTTTGCAGATGATTGTGTTCTCTGTGTCAAATTCACTAACACCATCTCTACTTTCTGACCTATTCAGTATTCAACCCATCTCCACTTGGCAGAAGACTGCATGAACCGCTACCAGGGCACTGTGGACAAACTCTGTCGTGTAGAACAGGTAAATCACACATATGCCATGGTTATATTTATCTCTAAACTGAGTAATAACATTAAAAGTGAAGGAACTCACCTCAATGTAGCATTCCAACATAAGCAACTAAGGGGAACAATTACTGTATGTACTGTATGACGGGTCTGGGAAATGTGCTTATTTGCTTTCTTTCCACAAGGCTGTGCCAATCTCATGTCTGTGCATTAAGTACACAGCAGGAGTTAGGACATGGTTAGTATTGATTGGATGTTTTCAAACTTGAAAGAGTTTAAGAAATGGCATGGAGGGAGAGACATGATGCAAAGAAACTGCATGTGGTGATGGTGACAGCTGCATGCCGGTGTTCTAAAAACATTAACCGTTAGTTATTGTAGTTTGGCCCACTCACCAACACATTCAACAGTTTTGCTGCAGTAGTTCCTGTGACACACAGCTCATGTAGGATGTTAAGGTACAGTACTTTAACCCATCAATTACCAGGCTCCCAGTAACAATTTAGTCCAGTAGCCACTCGCCTGTAAAACTGCTGCCAGGACATCGCTAACTGCATACAAGGTTGATTATGACTCTCTATTCTGAATTTTTAATCCATGGACACTTTATATTTGGAAAAACTCCCCTCTAGCTGTGATTTAAAAACCTGTGACGTCACCACTTTTAAAGTTATGGAGAAATACTACTGTGTATATTCTATAGGTGTATTTAGTTGGCTGCATATCACGGAAGTAAAACCGGAAGCGTAGAAACGTTTTTGGCATATGCTCAATGCAACTCCATTGATCTGAATAGACACCATTTTGTGATAGCGTATCCAGGTAATGTAATACATACATGGTCATAACTCTTTCTGCATGTTGCAAACAGGAACTAATAGCTAATTATGCATATTTGTAATGGCACTAACTTGCCAAAATGTAAAGACATACAGTCTGAAAAAGCAGGGCTCAACTCAAGGTGTAGCCTACAGCACAATGGTAGACATTTATCTACCAACAATGCCAACAATTCTAGACTAGCAACATACAATAAAATCTGTCCATCCAGTCTTAGAGAATACAGATCTCTATTCCGCCGCAGTCTCACTAGAGCATTTTGTTACATTCTTGTATGTTTCTTTACTATGACATTGTAGACATCCTCTAACATTAATGGCTGTTTTCCAACCCCCATACACAAAGGGTACAGGTCACAATAATGGTTACTTGCAGACCTGTAGAAAAAAGTAGTAAATTGCTAATTTTCTTTACACCTCACCAAAAAGTGAATGAATCAATCTATGAACTAAAATTTTGCTCTGAACTATTGAGATGAATACATTTATATGGTTATAAACAGAGTAAAGAAAAACATGTTTCTGCCAGAAACTTAGCTTTTGTTGAAATTGATGAGCACATGGTTTTATTACATAATGAAGTGAAAATGTATTACATTTTGACGTTTTACTACATGATATGTTGTTTTTAATGTGTTGTTACGGGTCTAATATAAAGACTGGAAACAGCTAGCCTGACTCTGTACTCTATGTATTAAAAATCTTAAGCTCACTACTGAACACAGTATCTTAATTAAACTGAAATGTAAATACATAAATTTACAGTTTCAGGGCAATTTCTTGTTGACAAAATATTTGATCCATTCTCCAGCATGTCTGTAAAGTACTCTTTAAGTACTATAAGTGGTCAGATGAATTCAATTTAGACTAGTGTTAAGTAGGAGGATTTGTTAATGGGATGCAGCAGCTTCATGCTGTCCCTACAGGAGGTAACTGCGGTCACATACAGGCTCTTCTCTAACTTCTTAGCTAGATTTCTACACAGAAACTCAGATCCTCTGTATTGTTAAAATGGAACTTATGTGGAAGTCATGTTGAGTTTTGCCCTATGCTGTGTTGGTTTTAAGGATCTGGCGATGGGCATAGATGCAGAGGGAGAGAAGATTAAGGATCCCATGAGGCTCATTGTCCCTGTTCTACTAGATGCCACTGTCAGTGTGACTGACAAGATCCGCATTATCCTGCTCTACATCTTCCTTAAGAACGGTACAATACGCACTGTCATGCATAATTGCATTATGATGACAAAAGCAGAAACGCAAACTCATTTTAAATATGTTTTCATTCATATTGTGTTCTTTTGTTTCTTTAGTTCTAATCCATTTCAGTTTTTCTCATGTTTGCATGCAGTATACCATGTTTGTGAATGTGCATGCTTTCATGCATGTGTGTATGCATTGCAAAACTATGCTGCATTTGTTTGTGTGTCTGTATGTGTGTGTCAGGTGTGACTGAGGAGAACCTGTGTAAGCTCCTTCAGCATGCCAGCATCCCACCAGAGGACAGTGACATCATTTCCAACATGGCCCACATGGGCATTCCCATTGTCTCTGAGGTGAGCTGTCCTGCCCTAAAACCTCAATGTCTCATCATTTATCATATTAAACTCAATCTTTATTATCCCTAGATTATGCACATAGCTTTTCAGAATAACACGTCCCTAAAAGATAACACCGGTGTTATTCTGAGTTGTTCTCATTGGTCTGTCTCTCCAAACTTTTCAAATGTAATGCTCTAGTGAGGACAAGCAGGGTGTTTGTAGAATTGAATCTAAAAATAAACAACAGTGTGTATGTAATGTGTAATAGGTAATGAAGGAACATGTCATCCGGTGCGACAGTGTTGCTCATTGATGAGTTCATAAAAGGTTTTGGACAAAATTAAGCTCTGTGGCACAGAGGAATAAGAAATTAGCCTTTGGATACATACACAATACTTGTATTGTGTATTATGTCAAAAAAAAGATTTGACTTGCAGTTTCTGTCATTATTTGCTATCTAGTTATCCCATCACTGCCCCCCTCTCATGTGCAATTCTTATTTTACCTATTTATTTAAATCTTATGTCCTGAATGTATGTGATGTCTTGTTTTGTGTTTATTGTTAAAACTGTCTTTCCCTGAACAGAACAGCTCCCCAAATTTGGTTGTATGTTACCATTTAAAATGACAATAAAGGCTATCTATCTATCTATCTATCTATCTATCTATCTATCTATCTATCTATAACATATCTATAACCCTATCTATATCTATAACCCTAACCCTAACCCACATAACTTAGACCCATATGGGTTTTCTGTGGGCCAGCCTGAATGTAGGCTGCCCAGAGCAAACAAAGATGTATTTTTGTGGTGTGATTATGTTTGTTAAGATGGGTCAAATTTGTAGGCATCATCAAAATGTAGTCTCACCAACCTGAACTGGAAACTTGTTACTGTAGCTGTGAAAACATGTTGTTGTTTTTAAAATGACTAAACACTTTTGCTAAAACAAATGCAATATCACTGGAAAAATAGTTATTACCTAAACCCAGTAGCACAGTATCAACTTTTTTGTAGGAAAATCTTTGCTTATTGCTGAATGTGAGCCTAAATAACTCAATACTGACATTTGGCACTTGCAAATGACACACTCTTTAACTGTCTCAGTAAGTTGGTCTGCTGGTGTTTGAATTGGGAAAGCCATGAGTGATCAGTTGTTTCTTCACAGGGCACCGTGAAGAAAGCCAAGAAGCCCGATCGTAAAGAGCGAATCAGTGAGCAGACCTACCAGCTCTCTAGGTGGACTCCTCTTGTGAAGGATCTCATTGAGGTACTTCTCATGCTAATACTGTAGCCTGCAACATTATGTATTAGTATAAGGTATAGGCAGTTTGTTGAATGTCCCCATGGAGAAAGGCAGTATTACCACACAGTACTATTGGGGATAAGTGGTAATTTACACATCAAACTTTAATAAGGTTATATCAAGTGCTGATTCTTGGTTTCTTAAAACAAGTAATACAATTCCATTGAAGTAATGTGTCAATTAAGACAAACTGTTTTCATGAAGAAAGCATCATTTTGTGATATATATACTGTATATCACAAGGTTTTGTGTTTAAACACATTGATAGACTTGGGCCTCTCTGTGTGGAGATTGCATGTTCTCACTGTGTCAGTTAGCAACTCTAAAATTGCGTGAATGGTTGTTTGTCTCTCTGTGTCAGCCATTAAATAGTCTGGCAACCTGTCCAGGGTGTACTCAGCCTCTCAGCCAATGTTAGCTGCCTCCCTGAAAAGGTTGAAGATAATAGATCAATAGAAGGATGTTTTTGGCCGTTTGTGTTCAGTAGCAGACTTACCATACATAAGGTTTAAATGGAAACTTTGTTTTTTCAACCTGGAACCTATTTTCTTATGTGTTTGTGTCTAAGTGACTGATAGAAACAATAAACTTTGAAATTGGTCCAGTTTTAAAGGTCCCATGCTCTTTGGATGCTTTTACATAGATCTTAGTGGCCATCTATTACGTTATCTGAAGTCTCTTTTCTGAAATTCAGCCTTGGTGCAGAATTACAGCCTCTAGAGCCAGTCCCACAATGAGCTTTCCTTAGTATGTGCCATTTCTGAGTATGTAGCTTTTGAGGAGGAGATCGGAGGGGGGCAAGGTGGAGGCTGGGGGTGTGGCCTTGATCAACTGCCACTTTGCGCATTTGAAAGCCATGATATCTCTCTCTCATAGGTGGGCTAAATTCTAAAAAGCAGAGAAAGGGGAGGTAAGAATGAAAGCTCAGATGGGCCGATCTGGAATCTTGCCCCTCATAAGCTCATAAGCTAATAAGGATGAAATTGATGATGCAGATTTTCCCTATTGGACTACATACATACAGCTTTCTTGCTCAATACTGGACCAGTTTCAAAATATTTTGTTCACATTAGTTACTTAGACACAGGTCCAGGTTGAAAAGAAAAACGAAATTACCCTTCTTGTATGTTATATCCATGTTGTCCTTGTATTTAGGAGTAGATCGCTGAGAAAAAAACAATGGCAGAAAAAGATTAAAGCCATCAGGAGAGCAAAAGCTCATGGGTTCTTGCAATGTTAACTACAGATACTGGTATTCTCTTTCGGATTGGTTGCGTGGAATGTCCATGTTGATAACATTCCCCATCCTGTAATTTTGGGATGGATTAAACGAGCCCAGAACAATAAGTTAATTTACTGAGAAGCATAGTGAATGTTTCATTCCCCACCTCTCCCAGTAATGTTAATCAGCAGTTAATTAGATAGTATTCTGGGAAGTCTAACAGGGGTGAATCTGTTTTCGGTAGAAACTGTAGTAACTTAAATGTATTCCCACAGGACGCCATCGAGGACAAACTTGACCCCAAGCAGTACCCGTACATTTCCCAACGACAAGCATCTGCCAAAGCCAGCGCTCCCTCAAGGTGTGTAGTCTACTCTACTTAACTTTTAACTCTATGAACATTAATTCTTTTCAGAAAAACTGGGCTATTAGAATATTTGCGCTGTACTGAGGTCACTTGAATCTTATAAAGGTTGTAGGACCTTAAAGACAAACAAATAACACATCTCACAGATATGTATTGATATCCCACACACAGCAATGCCACATGAGCAGTTCTATATACAGTATATTGAGTCATCCAGTGCAAAAATAAACATATTGAACCAGTGGCATAGACAGAAATAGTATTTTGGGCGGGCCAATACAAAAAACACAAACATCTTTCAGCTAGAAGCTATCATCAATGTTCACCATTTCTTATTAAATAGGAAGGTTGCTAGGTTACAAGAAGCATGTTACCTCTGTGAGTGCCAGCACTCAAACAAACTCCTCTGTCGCTGATGGGTTGTCAGCTCCTCAGGGGAAATGTCTGCACACGCTGCAGAAAAGCTTGTCCTTATTTACACTCTATTCCATCAAAGAAAATTGTCCATACCACTTTAAAGACACAGTGCCTTGCTTAACACATCCATGGTACATTGTGCAAAAAGCCAGCTAGCTAACGTTAGCTGCTGAACGCAGACCGGAGAGTCTGCCTGTTGTTACCATAGTAACCACCTATGTTCCGAAGGCTTTCTTATTACATTTCCCCGGCTTCAGGTATGTGCTCTGAGTATTACAGACCCGTCCGTCGCTTTGTGACCACTCTCTCTGTAACAATAGAGGTGAGCAGCGCGGCTGGTGTGTAGCAACTTTAGTTCATTTTAGTGGACTCGTTCTGCGTTGCATCCGTGTAGACGTCCATGAAGAGCAGCGTACAGCCTCCTCTAAACTTTGTCCAAATGGGCCTCTGTGTCTGTCAGACGGTCTGAATGAGATACTACCATAACAGCGGAGCAATGACATGCACAGCAGACTATATTACTCTCCAAATCTCGGACAACAGAGATGGGAGGAGTTATATTTTGAATGTGCACAAAGTTGTAAACACTTGGGCCACTATTGTGCTTACATTTAGAGATGTAAAGATTTCTCTTTACATCTCTAAATGTAAATAATTCATTCAATGTTTAATAAAATAAACAAATAGTCTTTATTTTCCCCAAAAAAGTAAATACAGTAAGTGGGGCACAGAGGATGAGGGCCAAACATTACTGAGCCTTGGCACAAAGGTTAAAGGATAAGAATTTATGTAAATTAGTGGTTCTCATTCTTTAGAATTTCAGTGGTCTTAGTTGATCCCTCAACATTAATTTAACTTTGGGTCCCTGGTCCCTACACCAGGGACCCCTGGACCTGTTCACCACAGACCCAAATCTTCTCAGCTATTGCTGACATATGCTACTGTCTCTTCATGTGGTTCATTATGTTTGGCACATTGTCTGGGTCAGTTCTTATATCATAAGAAGTTAATAATGTAAATGATGTAAATGCTAAATGCCCTAATACCTGTTGATACTACAACAATGCAAAGGCTCTTAACCCTACAGTTTTGCACATACCCCCAGACCCCCCTAGGGAGAGCCCCCATCCACACATAACAAATCCCAATTTAAACCCTGAAGGATAATAATGCTGAAAGAGCCAAACAAATTGCTTTGTACGCGGCAAATATATGGGTTGGCCCCCCCAAATCTCACTCCAAGGTTTTGGGAAAAGTTGGCAGCTCTGATGGGCCAGTGAGTAAACTGTAATCATGGCCGTGGGAACTAGGGGTGCGGAGGGTGGTGCAGCACCCCCCTAACAAAAGGACAAACAACTAAGACCATAATTTAAAAAACAAAAACATTTATTTTTAATAAATTTATTATTAATATAAACCTAATCCCTTTCATTAGAAATTAAATGCAATACATTTTACAGTTTGGTAAGTAAGAGATAAACACATAATTTGATTAGAATGAAATGACGATTTTGCCAAGAGCGAGGCGCGCTGCGTGCCTCAACAGTAGGCTACAGAAGTTCGCTAGCCATGGCACAAAAACGCATTTGGGATTTCGTTATAAATCAACCACCGGCTAAAAAGCCTAAAAGATCGAAGGTAGAAAACTCAGCAACTGCAACCGAAAAAAGTAGCAGCATAACCTCACCTCCACACTCCCAGGGCGACCTGCTAGCAACAGACCACCAGGCAGCTAATGTTGTTAGCCAAGCTAGCAGCACCTCTCCACCTCCACACTCCCAGAGCAACCTGCTAGCAACAGACGACCAGGCATTTAATGTTGTTTGCCAAGCTAGCAGCACCTCTCCACCTCCACGCTCCCAGAGCGACCTGCTAGCAACAGACGACCAGGCTGCTAATGTTGTTAGCCAAGCTAGCAGCACCAAGGCAACCACGGAGGGAACCTTAACAACGTCAACTAGGTGCTGCAGCCTCGGGGTCAAACTTTTTTCTAGTAGACGTTTTGGAGATAAGGATTTTTTGTTTTTTTGTGTTATGATTGCAACACAAGGCAAGAATCAGGTTGCACCTATATTTTATTATCCTACCGTATTATTATAAAATGATTTGGCCCTGTGAAGAACTGTTGATATACGGCCCAATATCTTTATGCTTTAAATTTGCTATTGCTGTGCTACAAAAACTTAAGGCTGCATTTCTCTATTTCAATGTTTGTGTCAGGACTGACTGGTTTGCTTCACTTTCATTTGATTTAATATAATTCAGTGATGTGTTCAGTGGATGCAGTTAGGTGTGTGGGGGTTGACTTTGGCTGAACTGAAAATTTGTCAGCACCCCCAATTCAAATTATGATCCCGCGGCTCTGACTGTAATGAACATTATAACTCATATAAAGGACAAATTAGTTACATTTCTTACATACAGTGAATCAATCTTGCATGGAACTGTACGGATTAATTGCACAATGACCCCAAAAAACTCTGGGCTTCAAGGCTGGATACAAAACCTTCTGTAAGGGATAGAAAGACAATAAGGACATTAGCTAAGTTACAAAGTTATGAATCAGAAGTGCCGTTTGGCATCATACACGACGCACTCGACCTCAGAAGTGATAAAGTGGGCCAAAATGGTCTACGTTGATTATAGCGCCTTTTAATGGCCTATCTTTACCAAATTTGTTACAGAGCCTCCGGGCGGCCTGCCAAACAATCATCACAGGTTTGGTGTTGATAGCATTTACTGTGGCAGAGTTATTGCAATTACAAATGTCCCATTTAAATGCATTGAGTTTTTAGACAAAAAAATAAATGTTGATTATAATGCCCCCTAATTGCCAATCTTCACCAAATGTAGTACAGAGGATCGTAGACTGATGTAACACACGGCTCCCTAGTCATTTGCTGATAACATTTAATTTGACCGAGATATGATATGTGTTTTGTAACTTGCTAGTTAAAATTTGTTTGGTCGTCAAATGCGCATACTTTAACGTAGCAAAATTCTATGAATAACTTTTGTCACGGCCATCTGGAGATGCTATATACCAGGTTTTGTGCAGATCTGTCTCACGGCCTAGGACGAGTTCAAAAAAATTGGTTTTGCGCTTAGCGCGATATTGCGAAAAGAACTTTGAGCAGAATGCTCAAGCTGTAGTCTGTTTGTTTGGGTCTTGTGGGTCTTTTTTTTGTTTTATACATTTGAGTGCCTTTATGTGTGTGACATGTAAGTTATGGTTCTAATGGTTGATAATGGTTCTGTAATATATATATTTTATGTAATGTTTCTGCCTGTTATGTTTAATTATTGGGCAATAAAGACAGATTTTGATAACAAAGAATGTTTTTCTGAACATCAGTTACATTCAAAATGGTGAT
Organism: Etheostoma perlongum; assembly: GCA_026937815.1. Taxonomy (NCBI): domain Eukaryota; kingdom Metazoa; phylum Chordata; class Actinopteri; order Perciformes; family Percidae; genus Etheostoma; species Etheostoma perlongum. Next base: position 24,589,330 of record CM049375.1, read on the forward strand.
AACTGAAACAGATATACAACACACCATGCAGTGTGTCTACACATGTGTATTGCAAACAGACCTAAGTACTACACAGATAAGAACATTTGCCTCTGCACCACCAAAGTGAACATTAAATAACTATAAAATATATTATTGCATATGAAATTGTTGTCAAAACTCAACCAACTGACATAGACACCCTTGCAGACGGCATCTTGGAAGTTTGTGATCAATACTGTATGGTGATGTAACCAAGTGGTGTCCTATTTCATAGGGGTATGTTTTCACCCCTAGCCCTTACCCCTTGGTTTCAAGGTCCAAGGGCTAGGGGTAAGGGGTAAGATGGAGAAATGGGATTTGCCTAAGTCCACTCAGCCCTATTGAAGGCCTTCTCCATGTCAAGCAAGAGAAGAGCTGTGTCTTTTTCTTCTTTTTGGCAGTGCAGTACATTGAAAATGCTAAACAAGTTAATTTAACTACATTTGAGCAAAGGTAAATTGTAAATAAGAGTCTTACAAAATTGACTTCAAGGAAGAAACAAAATCGACTTGCTCTGGAAAAAACATTAACTTTCAACGTAATGTTTTGCAGTAATTGCTTATGTATGTTTTTGTCCTTGTTTCACATCTTCTAGTGCTCGCTATGGTAACTGGCACAAGAACAGGGGCCCCACAGAGATGAAGACGGGGCCAAGGATCATCGTCTTTATTATTGGGGGGATGACGTACAGCGAGATGCGCTGTGTGTATGAGGTCACCCAGGCCAATGGCAAGTGGGAGGCCCTGATTGGTGAGTTCACTAGACAGAAAGTCCCCCAATTTTACAGAAATGCAGTACAATATTAGTGGAGTTGTCCTTTATATTTTATTATTTTCAATACCCACATGCAGGGCAGCTGCCATTTTGGACTGAGTGCTGTCCTGATTAATATCAAGTACTGTTAAAAGAGTAAAGCATCAGTTACCTGTATGTCAGTCATGAAGAACCACAAGCAGAGTTCTTCTGCTTAAATTATCCTAGTAAGAATCCAGAGCTAGCTTTTAGGTTTCCCAGCAATCTTGACAGGTATTCGTAAACAAAAAGATAAAATTGAAGACGGACTGAATTTGTCAAACTAGCTTGGCAAAAATGCTAGTTTTCTAGTTTTCTTTAAATTTCCTTATCAAACTATAGGCTTTAGCTTAGACCTCTATTCCAGTAAGTCAGTTCAGACAAGACCCTTCCATATTTAAAAATTTAGTTCAAAATACTCCTGTCAAATTAAGGAATAATGTTAATTTATTGTTGAGGATATTATTATTATTATTGTTGTTGATTTGTAGTCCTTGCTGACCTTTCATGTTTTTCTTACCTGTAGGTTCCACCCACATTCTCACCCCACCTAAATACTTAAAGGAACTACAGCACCCAGACTTCCTGGACCCCAACGCCCCTCCAGAGGGCTCTGAGGAGCCGCCTGCGGAATAAAAACACATTTGTAAGTAAATACACAAATCATGATGTGATTGGTGAATCCTTGTGTTTCTCCATGTCAGTCCACCTGCTGAGTGTCCAATGTTGAACCATTGATCTCTGCAATAGCTGATCCTGGTCCTTGTGTTTCATATCTATATCTCTAATACCTGTACATGTACGCGTTTTTGGTAGACCTTACCTGCTACAATAATAAAAATATATTCACTAAAGTCATCCATGTATTCCTAGTTGATCACTGGCTTTATTGTTCCATGCTAACACTGCATATACTGTACATAATTTTGAGAAGATAGGTACTTGTAAATAATCCTAAATGGCTATATACTCTATCTATGGTAGTTTTATGTTGGGGATTCTTACACACAATATGTATACAATAAACAATATAAGAATATAGGCTACTACACATATTGTTTTAGCTAATAAAATTGGGTGTTTGGATACTACAGAGCTTTATTTAGCATATACTATATGGCCAATAGTTTGTGTGCAACCAAACTATGCACTCCTATTTGCGGCTCCATGGTAACTCAGCTCTCTTACAGTTTACATGTCCAATGGAAGCATTTCAAAAGCAGAGGGTCTTCATTTCATCCTGAGGAACACATTTGCAGCTCATTTGTCTTGCCCAGTCGGTTCCCAGAATTGTTCTCAGCAATTAATTTGGTTACTAATCGTATAATTACAAACGAATAATGACCAAACCCATGAAATTAAGACCCAAATTAAAATAAACTGTAATTACCTTTTAATTTCCAGAATGGAAAAAAAAACACATGGATCATTCATCACCTTGTGTCTTTTAGAATCAACTGAAATCTTCACCCCTACTCACCTTCTAAAAGCCTTCAAGGACTTGGAGAAAGAAGAGCAGACCAGTTCAGAAGTTCCAGTGCTTTGTCTCAGCCCTCAGCAGTAACAAACTATGACTTCTCATTCTCCTTTACCCCCTGGTATGACACATATATGTTACATAAATGTTATATGTTACTTATATGATTCAGTTGCTGTTTACTCATAAACCAAACTTTAAAGTTATTGAGTGAACTGATATTGATCAAAGTTTGTTGGACAAGATTGGATTTGTGTTGAATGTTGTCTACTATATAATGTGGAACTTTTATTTCTTTGGAAAAGTAATGTATGTGAATTAGTTTAGGTTATTGGATACAATTCAGTATGCGCTATAAATGAAAACTGGTTAAAGAGTATGTTGGGACAATTATTTCTCTGCTTAACAGTTAGAACAAAATTGTCTTTTTCATTGAAGACACACGTTGAAGATACACAACCTTCTCATGACAGTTATATTTTAAGTATTTCAATTTTAAGTAGTGCTTTCCTAACATTAACAACCATGCCATATTACTAAACATTAGATTTTCAGTGATGTATCTGTTGACCTTGGAAATGCCTACTTAAAGCCACTCTGATGTTATATTCAGCTGTAGATTAAGCATTTTAGAGCTAAATTATACAGTGTAGTTGAATTGTCTCTGTACACAGCAGTGTTTTATGCAGTGTATTTTTTTCTGTTCCACGCGTTTTACCATAATGTTGTCATTGGTTGTTGTTGTGTAGTGATTCTCTGTGACTAGTAATCCACTGTGTATGAAGACAAATGTCAGTATTATAACAAGTATGTGATTGTATGTCCAGATCCATGAACATTACTTGCTGCAGGACTTGTTTTAGCTAATAAAATGGCTTTCATTAAACTCTTTATTTAGTTGTTTTGAAAATCTGCTTTCCTTCCTTTGAGGTAAAAAATAATAGGAAACAGTCATGAGCTCTCATGAAAGTACAATTTCTGAGTGTAAAGCTTACTGCAATGGTAACTTTTAGTAGTAGAAGAATTATTCAAATGTTTTACTCAAGTAAAAGTCAAGTCAAATCAATTTTTGTCATTTTTAGCCCAAAATCACAAATTTGCCTCAAATGACTTTACAATCGGTTTAGCAGAAGATCTAAAAAAAAAAAAAGGTTAGCCAAGGACCCCTTACAAAATAGACAATATACTGGTGAGTCCCTCATTTATGTCACTTGGAATTATTTGCCAATATTTACACTGTATTCTTAGTTATGTGAAAGAACAATGTCAGAGACTTTCAAATGCTGAGGATGAATTAATTCGAATCAATAAATCCTCACGAGGCTGAGATGGTGCAATATATGGTCTTCAATTTAATCTAAGTTAGTTCTGCATAACCAATACCCCAAATGTGCAGATCCATGACATTATAAATTGTGAAGATTATTAAAAAACACCTTCTTACTATCTCCCTCATGAAGATAGCCCTCATCAAAAGTCATGCATTCCTTTGTATAGTTCTTTTGAAAACATTTCTGCAGAAAAAAAATTCTTGGAAATTAGACAATGTCTCTAAAGTATGCCAAATAAGGACTGATGTGGCCAACATATTAACTATAAGGACATTTTATTGTTCTCAGCAAGATATGAACCTTCTTGAAAGCACCAAAGTATTTGCATTATACTTACAATAAGATTCAGGTGCCACTACCTGAGATGGTGCTCTAAAATATAATGAGGGGAGGAGTTCAAACAGTTCATGAGTCCTTTATGATGCTAAATGCCTGCCACAGGCTTCAGGGGCTGTAGATGATTTTCTCTGCAGTTTTTATGACTCTTTGTAGAGCCTTTTTTGTCAGATGTTGCCAGATTTGCCCTGACCTGATCCTATGGGATACTTGTATAGACAACATAGAGGCTATGCCCCCCCCCCCCTCCCCTTCTCTTCCTTCTGTATCAATGTCTTGTCTGTTGTTTGCGTGCGTGTGTGTGCATTCTTGGCGTGCGCACGCACACGCACACACACACACACGCACACACACACACACACACACACACACACACACACATACACAGGGACACACACTATGCTTGTTACACACACTGTCTGTTTTAAAATGAGTCGTGGAGACAACAGCAAAGCTATTGACAGAGACAGAGTGAGACAGAGACATAGAGACTGAAATGGTTGCTAATGGATACGAACTATCAGTGACCATGTTTGTAAACACAGCTAGGAAGCCTTTCATCTCTGTGATGTCGTATCTTTGATCTGCAATCAGTTAATGACCGGAGCACCTGCTGTACCTGCCAGCTGTGTCACCAGCTATTCAGACACTGAACAAGCTCTCAAACACTTGATCATATCACCAAAAAGATACGAGATATCCATATAATAACATTCTCGTGGGCACTAGAAGGCCTTTGTGAACATATTGATATAAAATATATGTGGATAAACTTTGGGCATATCAGCAATTTAAAAAAGTGCTTTGCTCTGCGTTTTGCTCAGAAATGTGGACAATGTTTAACATGGCAGTGAATGTAGGAAGATTTGGAACTCTTGTCATTTGAAAGGTCGCTGAGCAAAAAGTATAATTATTTTTGCATAAATGAGCACATTAGCTGAAACTAGACAAGAAGAATAGTAGTGGGACAAAAATCTGGCGGAATAATTATAATAAGTGTGGGCAATAATAGTAATTGCGCCAATTGCTGCTATTGCACACTGAACTAACCCTGTCAAAATAATTAAATCAGCTTGACCTGCCTCAGTTATCAGCAGAGGAATCAGCTAGCTTGGAAAACTTATTTTTTTATTGAAAAATTAAGAATGGCAGTACAGAATATGCAAAAAGGCAAATCACCAGGCTTTGATTGGATTCTTTTTGGGAACAGCTTGGCCCTTTCCTTCTTGACATGATTAACTTCTCTTTTGAGAAGGGTGAATTCTCAAGGGATGTTAACACAGCCTTGATTTCCTTACTCCTGAAAAAGGATAAGGATCCTACAGAGCGTTCTAGCTATCGACCTCTGAGCCTGCTTAACACTGACGTAAAAGTCTTTGCAAAGCTCCTAGCCTGTCACTTGGAGTCCCATATGTCAAAATTAGTTCTCACAGCTCCTGTTCCTCTTTCTGGTTTCACTTGGTAGACTGGGAGATTGGGCATCCTCCCAACAACAATGTATGGCATTGATCTCCATTTATCCTTTAGCTTGTGCTTTCCAGTTACACCAAAGTTCCTCAGCAGAACCCAATCTACTTCTTCCAAGACTTGGTCTTTCATCAGTTTGTCATGGGCTCTTTTGTTCCTCTGGTGATTCTTATCAGCAGCTTCAGTAGCGAGTTGGTAAGCTTTGTGGAGATTTGCTTTCAACTTAGTAACATACTGCTGGTACGTTGCACTCTTTCCACTTCCCTCAGACACTCCAAAACAGATGTCCATAGGTAGACGGGCTTCTCTTCCAAACATCAACAGATAAGGTGTTTTTTTACGGATTCCCAACATTCTCAGAAGGTCTTGGATCAGCTTGCTTTCAAAATCCCGCTCTTGATCTGAATGTATCGCGCAGGGAGTCCATAGTGCACAAAGTATCGCTCACACAGAATCTTTGCTACTGTTGAAGCTCTTTGTTCTTTTGCTTGAGCATATCTGGTGAAATGATCAGTTACAACAAGGATATTAGCCAATCCCTGAGAATCTGGTTCAAGGGACAGAAAATCAATACACACCAGATCCAGTGGGCCTTTACTGTTTATTTGGTTTAAAGGTGCAGCTCTCTGATGTGGTGTCTTTCGTGTAACACATCTGCCACAGTTTTTGATGTACTGCTTCATACTAACAAACAGAGTGTAAATTGCAATTTTCCCACTGGGGATTAATTTAAAAAAGGATACATTATAATCGTTCTGTGATCACGAAATACTGTGATAATGTTTCCCATTGAAATACATTACTTCAAAATTTGTAATCAACACACAAAAATAACGACATTAACGTGACCTGTACACAAATCAATAGATTTAATGACGTGACCATTTCACGAACTGCCATAAGACTGGGCTGATTTTGGATACTGTTAGCTGCTGGTAGCACTCTGTCTCTGCTCTCCTTCTCCCCTCTGTCTGTCCTTAATTGCAGGAGTGAAGCCTGGTGTGCGGGAGACAGGGTTCCAGCTGCAGCTCATCTACACTAATCACCTCTGCTTCAAATACCTGGTCAACCTACCACTCTTCATCAGATCATAGTCAAGATGACCACGTTAGGCTCGCTGCAGACTTGACCCATTTGTACTAGTTTTTGTGATACTTGCTTATAGTGATTATTCTTTGTCTGCCACAGTTCTGTGAACCTGACTCCTGCTGCCACTTCACTCCTGTTATCCACCGCTCCTGCTCTCCACGCTGGATCTCTGGATTATTGGACACGGACCCTCAGAAACACAGTACCACATATGCTCTGTACCCTGGAGTCCCATTGGATTTTGGACTTGGCTTTTCCCTGTTGAATCCCCTACCTTGGACACTGGAATAAATCTGTTAAACTATCGTTTTGTCTCTGTATTGTTTGCGTTTGGGTTCAACCTAGTTCCACACGTAACAGATACATATTCAAACTTCAAATTCATTAATGGGATTTGTTATCGCAAGGCTTTTTTTATTTTTTATTTTAAATGTGCTGAAAAAGTGAAACATGTTAAAGAATAAACTGACCAGCCCATCTATCAACAGTATGAATTTAACACTATGCTGCACCATGTCTCAAAGAAATCCAAGGCTTTAATTTCCTTTTTCGGGGCGTTTTCACACCTTAACGAACCTGGTATCCAAGCTTCTCTCTTGTTGTCATGCTAAACTATGCACCCTTATTGAATTTAAAAAAGGTAAAAATCTTACATTGCAACACAATCTGTATGCTTTAGACAGTTTTTATTGTGTATTCAAGACAATCTGTTTGAGGGGATATTTGAAAGTATTTCACTCTTTTTGCCATTTAAAAGGAGATTGGAAGAACCAATACAAGCGAGGATATTTTTATGGTGAGACAGCTGTGATAGGGTGTAGAAAGGAAAACACAAAGGAGATGTTAGCAGTTACATCAGCCATAAAGTGGTTACATAATTATATTTAACAAAAACTCTCTAACCTCTCACCATTTACGGTATATTCAGTTCATCTCTACAAATCTATGTGCAGCCTTTTCTGTACAAGATATATATTTTTGAAGAGTTGGCAGTCACAAAAATATAAAACTGAGTTTAATTTACACCTCATGTAAATAGCACAATATTCTCACAACACTTCATCCCTGAATCCAGACACTTTAGTGTTGCATTACACATAATCACTAAACTCATACAATTCACTATTATCTCAATGTAGTGGAACTGTGTCCTTAGTTTACAAAAATATAATAACTATTTGCCCAAAATACACTTTTGAAAGCATTTACTACTATCTTAATTGGGATTATTTGGCTCTACTGTATTACTTTGGATCATGGTTACAGTTACTAAAACATTTCTCAGCCCTATCGAACAAGAAAATGTTTTTGAGGAAAAGACCAGAAAAAGTAACATATACCACTGTCTCTTCTCTCTGGCTTTTTCTACAGCAGAGGTTTGCACCCACTATATACTGAATGTTAATACAGACAGGATAATCTGATCAGTATTTCCGGTACAGTGCACTAGCAAATCACGGATTCATTACTGAGTGTCAGAACTCATCAGCATCCCACAGAGTGCAAGATATGCTGAAGATGTGTTGTAGAGATCAATATCAATGTTGTTGCAGGTGTTTGGATGTGATTTCATATAGAAATGGCACACCTTGCACTTCAAGTTATTTGGGTGGGCATACAATAAAATATGTGATTGTGAAGTAGTAGTATAATCTAAATGTGTGTGTATATATATATATATATATATATATATATATATATATATATATTTTGCTTTAAACTATTTCATATAATAAAAAGTTATGTAGTCAATCTACATTATATACAAACTATAATACCATAAATGTGTAAAAACTATTGAACATATGGTAATCTTGCTAAAATACTAAAGAGATGTTACAAAATGGGCATATTGATTTTTTTAATATTGATTTATTTTCATTTTCTTTTCATTTCATTTTGATCAATATAAAAAGCTGCTAATGTATACATTTATTTGAGGTTTAATTTCCAAAAATGATTAGTTAGTAGTCAATTAAAGAATCAAAGGCTTCAATTCAGTAAATCCTCTTAATAAACGCTTCTTTTAAGGCTTAATATAGGTACAGACTGTAGTGTTAAGTCATTTGCCTTGATAAGCTGATTGAGATATGGGAATGATATACAATATGTAAAATAGTTTGTTTTAGTATGTCTGGAAATTGTAACTAGTTGACAGTCAGGTGTCATTGATTGATCAGGTGAATTACACTTCCATAAGAACTCATCAAAGGTTTTAATGAAACCTCAAATATGCAAAGCCAAACTAATGTATAATTAGCAATTGACCAAAGCTCCCGCTAACAGTATGAAGTCTAATACTTACTACAGTAGGAACACTGATCTGGCTTAGCTAGTAAGCAAACCTGCTGAATTGAACACTTACATTTTTGACAATGACATTAACAACAAATTCATTGTTGACATATCAGAATGTTGTGATGTCAAAAGAAGTGCTACAGGTCAAGAAACATTAGTGGGGAGGGGATTAGACAAATTGTAAACAATATATTTGAAATGTAAAACTAAAAGTAAACACACCTGAAATGTCAGTGAAAGTGTGCATTATTGAACATTGTTTTTGGTGTGCTCACTTTTACCATCCAAAGAAGTAGCTAATCTGACTAAAATGGTTGCTTGTTTATAACATGTCTGGTTAAGTTTGTTGTTTCCATGACTTCAATGTTTATTTTTTTAAAGAAAGTATTTAACCAACTCGTTCTCACTACCTATTCTTCAAATACTGATGCTTGGTATATGGCTCTCAGCGTCAGATACTGACACACAAAGTACCCTTTAGCCTCTGCAAGATGATGTATGAAAGACTGAAAATCTGCATAAGCAGGTAGGTTGGGGTGGTGGATGGGTCAAACAAAACAGACCGACATGGCAGTCTAACTTAAAGGTTAGAGAAGCAAGTTTATGAGCGGGAGGTTGCTCAGTGGCCAGCAGATCAGAGTGTGGATTTACTGGACAGCTTCCAGGTATGAACTGTGTGAATGTGATCTGGGCATCTCTGCAAAAGAAAGGCTTCTTCTCAATGAACTTTCCCTGAATAAAAACAAGTAAAGAAAACAAAAAGGACTTTCACCCAGGCGACCAGTGGTTTGTGTCCTTTGTGTCACTTAAATGTACATTTTCAACTCCACCATCAAACTTTCCCTAACTTTAACTAATTGGTTTTACCCTGCAGCCCCAGGCCAGGGGCCACTAGGTCATTTTTCAACCTAACGTGTTGAAAAATGACGCCCCCTGTGTCTGACTGAGACGCTACGGGACAGTTGTTGCATCAGTAACTAACGCCAAAGGCAGCTGACCACACATCCGTTTTTGATGGGCTGGGTGTAAGAATGTGTTTTATCATGAGAGTACAAATTGAAAGCTGACTTTACTGACTGCAATACATTTGGCATATTATTCAGTACTAATCTAGACCATGTGGTGAAACATACAAAAACATTCAGGTTTGAAAACTAATGAAACACAAGCAAAAGACTGTTTTGGCAAATATTATTGTTATAGCCTTTTCTTTCTAAATCTCTGTAAAGTGCAATGAGCAAATATATTTCCACAAATCCTTTGCCTGAAATTAAAATGAGGGTCATGATTATTGGACATTTGTGGAGTTCATAAAGTTCCTTTAAAGCAGTAAAATATTGTCTTCTTTAGCCAAGCTGCATAAACTGATTCTATAGTCCTGGATCAACAACCAGGAAGTCAATGTGGTCCTTCTCTTTGGTCTTGAAGGCTTCGGCTATGATCTTGGCAGCATCTTTGTGCTCCCGACCTCTCAGGGAAATGCCATTGACCTCCAGGATGATCTGACCCACCTTCAGCTTACCGCAGTTATGAGCAGAGCCTCCTTTCTGTCAACAGAGACATGAGGGGAAGGGAAAGCAAAGAATAATTTGACATATTTACAAAGATATCTTCATTAATTGACAGATTGGTGAAAAGCATGTGTTTTGCTTTTGTTATATTTTGTTACATCACAAGGCACCTTTCCTACAGCTTGATAAAAGCTGGGGTGAAGGTCTTCCAGTGATTTTAAAAAGATTACCTACCATGAAGCTTAGAGATAGCCAATTAGGTGAACCCGGAAACGTTGAGTACTCCAAAGTTTTATTGCAGAAATGTCAAGTATGGGTCCCCAGTATACATAAACTGCTGGATGCTAATTTGCACATGCCGAGCAATTAGCATAATTAGGGCTGTAATCAACCAAAGAAAATCTTGGTCGACTAAGACGGCTCAGACACGAATAGACTATTAATTTAAAGCTTTTACTCTTAAACACAAAAGGCATGTCTACTTTAATATATACTGTATATTTAAACATATCTGTGGTCAAGCTCAGTGCCTCGCTGTGTTGCATTAACTCTGAAACTTTTTCTTTGAGTCCCTCACCTTTTCCGGTTACTCCATGCATGATGGTGTGGCGTGCTGGCGCTGTATATTAACAAGTTCTTATAACCTCAGCCCTCCACAACAGCAATGGGCCTCATATCCTGAGCAACAAAGTCGACAATTCCTTCCGTGATATTATTTTTGCGTTTGGATGGTAGAGGCTTAACATCCAGCGTGGTCTGGGTGTGTCTGGGGAACACCACCGTAGTTGCGGGTGGGTGCGCCGGTAGTTATAAAACGATTATTAGACTATGAAATATGGCAATTGTATGTTCATATAGCCTACTCAAAACAGGCAGGGCAACCTAACGCAGAAATGTTAGCTTACCGTTTTTAGGTGATATGCCATGTTTGTAGTCGAGCTGCGATATGCAAACTGTTACTTGAAAACTTTGCATTCAACTTTTTTCCGTTATCTATTTTTGTAAAATGCTGCCACACTGGCGATGTCTTCGACATGGTTGAGGAGGACTGACTGTAAATTAAACACTCACAATTAAATAAATATTCATCCGTAACGGTCTATGCTTCCACCTGATGAAATAACACGGCAAAAAATCGACCAATCAGAATTTTGGTCGAGCCAGAACGTATCGACCAATAAATCGACTAGTCGACTGGGAGATTACAGCCCTAAGCATAATTAGCATTATTAGCTTAATCGTCCGTGGTTTTAGATGTTTAGAGGATGCTGATTTCATTTCTGGGATGTATATACGTATATAGCAAGGCATATACCATGCGACCAATGTAAGCGCCTATTCTAGATGGATTTTGAATTAAACTAATGCCTGTTTTCTGAACAAGTGCACTTCCTCAGTGGTTTTGTTTTGAAGGAAAAAGTTATTTTAGGAAAAAGCATATAGACCAATGGCCATGTCAGAGACAAGTCTGAGTCCAAATACCAACGGGTCCAAGACATGTTCTAGACAACATAAAAACATACCACAGCCCTGTATTTGAATGTATGTAAGTAGCTAAGAGGGTCTGAAAAATCACTCAATCTAGCGAGAAAGTTGCCAAGTTGGCAACACTGTCCTCAATGTTACTACTGCAGCTTCTTGATTTCCCGAATTATGGAGAAAAATCACAGATGGTGCATTACACAAATTTGTGGCAAAATAAAAAAGAAATTTGCATTTTAGCCCTAATAAATATAAATTACATGGAAACAGTTGTAATTAGTAAGAAACCAGGTAAGTAGGCAGGTGGAGTTAGTGACGAGTCTGATTGATTGGATCAGTGCTGACTTGACCGTTGACTATTTGAGTGCAGCAGATCTGAGACGTGATCTGATTTGCCAGAGTGGGAACTAAGGACAGCCTTATATCGTTCCTGAAAATGAGTGTAAACTCACTGGCCTCAATAAAAAGCAGACTCTGGCTGTGAGGTCTATGTCCTGACGATAACTCTGTACAGCTCATCCAAGGCTAAGTTGGTGTTGGCGTTTGGTGTAATGTCCGCCACTGTGAGAATGGCCGATGTAAAGTTCCTCGGGAGATAGTCTTGCATTGCCAGACCTTCACAGCGCTGTGTAGTAAGGTCTGGCTACACCACACATACAATCCTGGATAGGTAAATAAAATGGTGTGGGTTGTTTTCATATCTTTAAACCAATCCCAATCGTTTTGGGCGGTGCTAATCTAAGGTCACAAAGACAATGGATCTATAAAATGGAAGGAATTTGTTTTGGTCTATCTTTATCTTTTATGTTTTAATTGAACTGTTCACACAATACAGCAATGTGAGCTACATAAATGGCTACTGGATATGTAGTTAAACATAATTAGCTCTTACCAGTGTATTGCTGTGTTTATTTATTTATTTGTATTTTTTTAATACAGGGACAGTGCATATTAATTTCTGTCAATACGCCAGAGTTAGCCAAAAGGCTATTTTTCATCTAAAGTCCCTAGACAGATGGTAAAAGTCACCCTAAAAAAGTAAAATTACATATTTACATAACAATATAACAAATACAATACATTGGGTAAAAAGTACTATTAAAGTTAAATATACACTAAGAACACACACACACACACACACACACACACACACACACACACACACACACACACACACACACACACACACACATACATAAGGCAAGAAGCCAGCAGGGGGCAGCAAGAGCAGGTCTAACGGTTAATGGTAATGTTGAGAGCTCTGATTGTCAATGACCCACTTTTTTTAACTGGATCTTGAATGTACTTTATGTGTTTATTTTTCTGATGGTTATGGGGGTGAGGATCCACTCATTGGCAGCTCAAACAGAAAAAGCACTTTGGCCAAATACACTTTTCCTGAATGGAAAGATACAATTTCCCTGTGCTGCACCTCTGGTTCTGCTCTGATCGGATGTACGAATGTTGACAAACTGGAGGAGAGGAGGGGATGACAAACTGTGAATAATTGTGAGACATAGATTTGAATATTTGACCAGTTTAGTAACCTGTGTTTTTGTAGTATTAGACAATGATGAGAAATGTTTGGATTCTTGTCCAGAAATTTAACAGTTTGTTTGTAAAGTGATTGTAGAGGTTTCAGAGATGTAACACTAGCTTGTGACCAAATGGGTAAACAGTAAGTGATATGGGAGAAGATCATAGAGTGCATGTACATTTTTTCTGCCTGTGTGGATATTTGATGGTGAATGTATCTAAAATTATTTTTTGTTATTTTAATAATAATAATAATAATAATAATAATAATAATAATAATAATAATAATAATAATAATAATAATAATAATAATAATAATAATAATAAATTATCCTTTATTAGTCCCACAAGGGGAAATTACAATTTATAACACACAGGCCTGAATTACACACACATGCTCAGTACCTATACATTTTCTTCTCCCGGTCGTTTTCTGTTCGACCGGGAGAAGCTCACACAGCCACGGAGAGATGTCAGAGTGAGGGGGGCTGCCCATGGAAAGGCGCCCCGAGCAGTTGGGAGTTCGGTGCCTTGCTCAAGAGCACCTTGGCAGTGCCCAGGAGGTGAACTGGCACCTCTCCAGCTACCAGTCCACCACCATACTTTGGTCCGTACGAGGGCTTGAATCAGCGACCCTTCAGTTCCAAACCCAACTCCCTACGGACTGAGCTACTGCCACCCCCAAAAATATGTCACTCCTTCAAGCCAGATTGACTTAATTTTTACATGTGACGTCAATGACAACTTTTAACAATTTAAACCCCCAGATATTTGTATTCTGACACGATCTGCAGCCTTTTCCCTAACACTAAAACATCTGGCTCAACATTGAAGTTTCTATGGGACTTGGTGAAGAACATTGCTACTGTTTTTGTTGTGTTTAACTGCAGGCAGGATTGTTTCAGCCAAGCCGTAATATTCACCATGCAGTTAGTGAGCTTCTCAGCCAGCTGAGAGATATCACTACCATGAACATATACTGTGTCATCAGCATACATCAGCACAGAAACATCCAAACAGATGGACAGGAGGTCATTTGTATAAAGTAAGAACATCGGTCCTAAATTTGATCCTTTGGGAAGTCCAGTGGATAGACTAAGGGTGGCTGAATTAAATGACTGGACTCTTGACACATTGGGAGCGGTCAGTGAGGTAGTATCAAGTATCAACGGGCCTTCTTGAGATCCAAGAACACAGCACCTACAACCCCACCTCTGTCTGATGTTTTCAGTAAGGAAACAGGTCACAGTTATAGTGGAATAATTCGCTCTACAGCCAAACTGCATAGGGTGAAGAGCATAGGGTGTGGTATTTATATGGTTAATAATTTGTTTTGCTATCAGTTTCTCTGCAATCTTAGCCACTGTGGGCAATATACTGATTGTTTTTTAGTTTGAGATGTTTGAGGGTCTCCTCTTTTGAAGATGGGAATGACAATGGCTGGTTTCCACATGCTTGGGAACATGTTTTGTGAAATGGACAGATTGATAATTTTTTGTGTGCTGAGCTCCTTGAGCATCACTGTGTTCATACCAAAAAGATCTTTACATCCTGACAGTCTGAGTGATTTAATGGTCTGTGATACCTCTGATACTGTGATGTTTCTCACACCCTGCATTGGCTCCCGGTGCGTTTTAGAATAGATTTTAAGATTTTATTGTTTGTTTTTAAAGCTTTAAACGGTCTCGCCCCAGAGTATTTGTCTGAAATTTTAACTGTACGGGAGCACAACCGGTCATTGCGGTCTTCAGATCAGTTGGTTTTAGAAGTCTCAAGATCCAGGTATAAACGGTGGGGTGATCAGGCTTTTGCAATTGCTGCCCCGAGACTCTGGAACAAGTTACCCCCTGATAAACGTACTGTTACAGATGTCGCTCTTTTCAGGTCCAAACTCAAAACATATCTGTTCAGTCTTGCTTTTCATACGTAGCAGTGGTGTGACAATTTCATTCTTTTGTTTCTTTGTAACCTTTTCTGATTTTACTGTTTTCTATGTTCACTCTTTCTATTGTATGTTGTGATTTTACTTATTTTTTTAAAGCACTTTGGATACCTGCTGGTAGTTGTAAAGTGCTATATAAATAAATTTTGATTGATTGATTGATTTCTTAAACTGAAAGCTGATTCACATGTATCTATTATAGGAATGTATGTATCCTCAGGTGTAAAACTGTTTGATATGTTAGCCACATCATTTTTCTTAGCTGGTTCCATATTATTTTAGAATTTTCATTTGAGGTTTCAATTATAGTGAGAAAAAGAAGTCTGCTTTTGCTTTTCTTAATGATTTTACAACTTTATTTCTCAACATGATAAAGCTGTGTTTATTTTGTCCTTAGCAAATCCCTGCTAATAGGTCCCCAAAATGTCTCATTAGGAGTAAATGCCGTAAACATATTATTTGTAAATCTTTACAATCAATCCCAAAAAGAACCAAGTTCATTTTCTTCAAAACTTGCCATATTCAGGTTGTAGCTTATGTAATAAGGATGTAATCATGAATAAGACTTCTCACCATTGTTCTTTATCGATGCAATCGTTCTGTGTTATTGGTAATATCAGGAGCTCATTGTTTTGGTTTAGCTGCCCTGCAAATTACACACTCATTAACCAGCAAAAAAGCAATTATATACTTACACACTAGCTGCTGGCAGACAGACTACTGGCTGATGAAGTCTCTGTTGTTGTTTGTGTCTGTGTGTGTGTGTGTTTGTGTGTGTGTGTGTGTGTGTGTGTGTGTGTGTGTGTGTGTGTACACACACGTACAGCATTACATGACTATTTGCTCTTCTACTAGTGTGCCTAACAAAGCCACAGGGTTAATCCATCCATCCATATATTGATCCTTCCTCCACTCAGGACAAACGGAACAACTGAAAAAATTCAATTAAAAGCTCAGCGCTAAACATGTTTAATTTTTATGACATTCAATTACAAAGCAGCAGCTGAAAACATCACTGCAGGGCACACAGGCCAATAATAATGAATTGTAATTCTGCAAGGAAATTCTGAGTAGGGTAATGAATCAGACATACTTTTATCTGCTTCTACAACCATCACTAACATGCCTGTGAGCAAGGGATTAACTCAGAGCCGCTTCACTGCAGCAGCTCCTAGTGGCCCAGAAGACAAGGCTGAGCTCACAATAATCAGATTCCTTCTGGTACAGAGTAGACCAGACACATTAAAGGGTTTCAGGCACCCCTATATAGGCAACATCAGTGTTCAGTTTAGTTGCAACAGTTCAGTTATGCTTCTTGACATATGTAACATATTTCAAATGAATGACGCAAAAAGAAAGATTGGTCTGCTCGTAACCTTTCGAGGACCTACGGACCTCCCACCAGCTGTGGGATGTTGTTTACATGATCTTGTTGAAATCAATCTAAAATAAAAACTACACAGCTAGAGCATTCATTCTCTTTGCAGCAGAAAGCTAAGGTGGCTCCAAAATCATGGAAGCAGCTGTCGCCATGGTCCCACTACACGTTCTACGATGCCATGTTACATCCAGCTACGCTCTGCTGTGCCCTGCTACGTCCTGCTGTGCCTTGTAATGCCGCACAGTGCCCTGCTATGCCATGAACTACTACAAAGAACTACTACAAACTACTATTTTTTTTTACTGTTATTGCCACTCTTCATTCTAACCCCAACCGGTCGTCAGACACCGCCTGCCAAGAGCCTGGGTCTGTCCGAGGTTTCTGCCTAAAAGGAGGGTTTTCCACGCCACTGTCGCACTGTTGCTTGCTCTGGAGGGAACTCCAAAACTAGAACTGTTGGGTACTTGTAAATTATGGAGTGTGGTCTAGACCTCCTCTATCTGTAAAGTGTCTTGAGATAACACTTGTTATGAATTGATACTATAAATAACATTTAATTGAATTGAATTGGTGTCTTTGGCGTCATTACATTGTACGCTTGTGATGAACTACAATTTTCTGAAACTCAAACAAAACTGAAGTTATTGTGCTGGGTCCTAAACACCTCCAAACTTCATTATCTAGGAATATAGCTACTCTGCATGGTATTGCCCTGGCCAACAGCACTACTCTCAGAAATCTAGGAGGTATTTTTGTTCAGGATAAATCTTTTAACGCCTGTCTAAAACAAACCATAAGAACAGCCTTTTTTCATCTTTGTAACATTGCCATTAGGAACATCCTTTCTCAAAACATTGCTGGAAAAACTAGTCCATGCATTTGTTACCTCTAGGCTGGACTACTCTAATTCCTTATTATCACGATGCTCAAATAAGTCCCTTAACCGTACGTACACACCGCCACTGACTTGAGCTGCAATAAAGCTCTGGCCGCCCCGCCAAGGACGCTTGTCAAAAAGTACGGGAAAGCTTTTTGATGCTTTGGCTTCTCCGACGTGGCGGCGTTTTCTGTTCGACCGGGAGAAGCTCACACAGCCACGGCCAATACACTGACACTAGAAACCTTTATAAATTACATATAAAATGACAGAAGTGGTATTGTTAATTGTTCGCAGCGGAGTCAGTTAGCAGTTAGCTCGCTCGTTAGCCGCCGAGCCGTAGCGGCGTGCAGGCAGAGCGAGCACCCGCCAGATTAAACCTAGTGACCCGTGCAGGACTTCACTGTGAGAGGACCGTTTAGAGACGATATGGCAGGTAACGTTAACTGGTCCCTATGTACAAACAACGTTATATTATAAACTATAGGTAACCCAGTAACGGCGATTATGTGCTTGTTTTGGTAGGAACAAAATGTGTTCTGAACTTTCCATTTCCATTCAGAATCTTATTGCCATCCATTTTGGTGTCTCGCGCTCGCCATCCCTCAAAATGTAACGTTACTACTCTTTGTTGCCTATTTATAATATTTTACACATGACATGATGAATAATGTGGGCCTACATACCTTAGTGTTATCATAATTGCTTATAAATGAATGTGAGTAGATATTGGCGTACAATTCACTTTCTCAATACACTGTACGGCTTTCAAATGCTTCAATTCGGCTGCGGAGGAGATTATAGATGGTATTTGCAGCTGCTTCTGGCAGCTGAAAGAGGGTGTTTTTGTTTAAAACAACACCAGAAACCAGTTTATTTGATTTGCTCAACGTTATTCAATAATTATGAAAATATAAGCATGTTAAGAATAGGTAAAAGTTAGGGTAGGAGGGAAACATTGCAATAAAAATGACACCCAATGGCGTCGGCTCTGGTAGCTCTAGCGTTAAAGGCCAGACTATGAACACTGGCAGAAAACAATGGCTTGAAAACATAGATCAGACAAACCCTATTGTATTGTTATCTCACCTGAATGGTGACTATGCGTGGCAAAGGTTGTCGTGTGTTGGCTCCTCCCTCTATAGCAATACCAAGAGTGTTGGCATTTTTCACCACTCGTACCACGTTAGGAGTGGGCACTGGGGCCGGTGAGCTATTCTGCTGGGACACAAAATGAAGAGGGATCAGAAGTAAGAGCAATTGGAGGCAAGGTTGAATCTTTTATTATCAGTGTTGCATAATTTTGTAGATGTAGATCACACTGCAAACTTGGCAAAATTATATTTGTAACTTTTTGTTTGATAAATTTCAATTTATTTGATAAATTTCAATTCATTTATTTCCATATGTAAGACAATACAGGTTTTACCCCATGCTTTGGTGGTTAACAGAACAACTTAGGTCTCTAAATAACAAGACCAAACCCTGCTTTATTAAAAACTCTTATTACAATTTGATAATGAAAGAAATAAAAAAGAAATTTAAACTATTGTCAAATTCTTGACATTGTGTCTTGATTTGACATTGGGGATTTTCCATGACACAGTCTTCTCCTTGTAAATTAAGACAGAGTGCACTTTTTCTCATTTTCATTTGCGATTGAATAAAAGCGACAGAATAGTGTTCCAGATTGCTGACGTCACAAACTGACACGTAATTTGGTATAAGGGCGTTTTCACATCTGTAGTTCTTTCACTCTGGTCCAAATCAGTTGATAAGTTTTTCTGTTGGTTCGGTTTTGTTTCAAATGGGAAAAAAAATCCATGCACGAAAGTTTACTATGCTTATTGGAGCAGGAAAGTAAATACAGGAAAAAAGGTCCTGTGTTCTGGATTAGTGCATATTTTATCTCCAGCCCATTTCATTGAAATCATTTTCAGACATTATTTCGCTAGCGACGTTACTACGTCTGCTCCGCTCACCGAGACTTCGCTCTGCTCTGCCAGCATATGTGTCCAATTTTAGCGGCGGCTGGGTTGACCACGGAAATTCGAGTGATGGTAAGATTGACCGCAATCTTTTTCTGGGAGAGAAACATTGCAAGCTGCTACAGTTTGCATGTTGTACCGCATCACAGATTATAAAGCACACCTGACTACAGGAGCCATTTAGCTCAGACTTGTGGAGTACACATACAGTAAATGGGGTTTGAGGCTGGATTATGTTCTCACCACAAACTAACCGCTCCAGAGTTCAATTGAAAGTGTTTGTTCTGCTTTTGGTGCACATCAGAGTGCGATTGCTGCATTCACACCTGCTCAAATGAACCGCACCAAGGGAGAAAACAAATCTAGTGCAATTCAACCAAATTAAATGAGGCAGGTGTTAAAGCCCCTTAAGTCACCTTGGGACAGGACAATTTGAACTGGTTAAGAATGAACTACAAGCAACATGGTTAATTTAATAACTTGTTGAAGTGTTTATTTATGACAGTATGAAGCCCTCACTTGTCTGGTCCCCGGAGGAGGAGCATGGACCCCTGACTGTTCCAATTGGCCCTGCTGGTTCTTGTTGGGTCGAGGGCTGCCGTCTTTACTGAGACCTCCTGCTTCAGCTATATCCACCCCGCTGTCCTCACTCAGAGTCTGGCCACTGTCTGAAAGCTGGGACAGGGTGGCCCCTGGATGAGACAGTTCAATGTTAAATAAATTCAATTTGATTTATAGTAAGTATATAAACAGTCAACACATACAGCCACAGAGGTATGCTCTCAGATAGTGGACTTCATGTACCTCAGCTGTAAAGAGAACCTGTTTGTTGTTTGTTTGAGACAGGTTCATTTTAGCGACAGGCCTTATATGTCAAATATTCAAAAGAACCCACAGTCACACAGGTGTCACACACTCTTTAAATGTTCCTGAAAGTTCCTCATTCAGCTTTATCCTTGATTTTAACTCATGACATCACTGACAGATCATCATGGGAGTGGTCATGTGATAGTGAATTTGTGTTTCCATGACAATTTTCAAATTTGTGGCAGAAGTAACTAATTTCAGGTATGATTCTAATGCTTACACAACATCTCCTATATTACATTTAAACTCTCCCATCAAACCAATATCACAACGTATTTGCAAACAATCTGTTTTCGTCAACACCACTGGTGCTCAAACTTCTTCACTGACAGATCTACTTTCAATGTTCTGCAGTAATAATAAACATCAATCGTGAGTTGTTGACTGAAATGGTGTTTTGTTATCTCCAATCGTTCCGGAACTCTGACCTTAAAGAAAAATCACTTGGTGACAGTGCTGTGCGTTTGCGTATTTTCTCATAAAAGACGGTGAGAGAGCCAAAGAGCAGAGCCGAGAAATTGACTACAGAAAAGATTACATTTAATGCCACGGTGTCTGGTAAGTTAAATGCCAATGGCAGTTTGCTAGCTAGTTAGCAGTAAGGACATTATTACATTTTTAAGGTGTAGTGCAGGAAAATATGATCCGCCGTGAGCACAGTGTATTTTGTTTTATATATATTTTATTTTGTTTCTGTGCTTGACTTCCTGTCTGCCCTGTGCTGAATGGCTACAAAGCTCTCCGGCATCTGGCAAAAATAGAAGCTCTGCGTATCTGCTCCGGAGGGCTGGGGATCGCCGGTCATTGAAAATACACACATTGACCTTAATGGAAACCTAATGACTCCGCCGCCGATCTGGAGCGGATCCACAGCTGTTCCGCAGTTGGTGGAAATAAGGAGTTATACAGCAGATGTTGCCAACGTAAGATTACAGGAATGTTCTAGATATTTGTAAATTTGTGTACATTCTATGAACCAAAATTTACAAGGTTATTGTCTACTCGCCAACAGTGCTGCATTTCCAGGGAATAGCAGACACAGAGCTCCAGAGAGCTGGAGATGAGAGCAAGTGGACAGGTGTCAGATATGTGCAGAGCACCGGCACAAAAATACGGACCAAAACAAAGACAATAATAACAACATAATTTGCTTAATGGCTCTATGTGGCCTTCGACTTTGTTATAAGTTCTTGTCTTTAGTTCATTTTGTGCATGCACATATGAAAGCATGTTCACGTGCAACACGGTTATCTTTTTTAATTTTACGTTTTTTAGGCAGCCACTTCTTTCGTTTTAGTCTACCGTATAGTCAATAATATACAATACAGCAGCACAATGCTGTATTTCTTTTGCACACATATTTGTACAACTTTTTAAAAAGTATTGTAACCTATATACAACCTTAAGACTCTCCAGCTGATCCAGAATGCTGCAATGCATGTTCTGACAAGAACTAAGAAAAGAGATCATAGTTCTCCTGTAATAGCCTCTCTGCATTGGCTTCCTGTAAAATGCAGGATTGAATTTAAAATCCTCCTGACCTACAAAGCTGTAAATGGTCTAGCACCAATATATCTAGAAGAGCTCTTAGTACTTTATTGTCCCACTAGAGCACTACGATCCCAGAATTTAGAGCTACTAGTTCCTA
Organism: Etheostoma perlongum; assembly: GCA_026937815.1. Classification (NCBI taxonomy): domain Eukaryota; kingdom Metazoa; phylum Chordata; class Actinopteri; order Perciformes; family Percidae; genus Etheostoma; species Etheostoma perlongum. Next base: position 24,611,373 of record CM049375.1, read on the forward strand.
GAGTCTCTAAAAATAGGCTGGGAGCCAGAGCCGTCAGCTATCAGGCTCCTCTCCTGTGGAACCAGCTCCCAGTCTGGATTTGGGGGGGCAGAAACCGTCACCAGATTTAAGAATAACCCAAAAACTCTCGTCTTTGATAAAGCTTATAGTTAGGGAGTGAGGAGTTGCAGCGTCCGCCTAGCCAGGCCCACTTGCTCCTCTTCATAGTCGTCAGATTTATCTACCATATAATTAATAATGTTATAAAAGTAGAGCGAGGGAGGCCAGTAAAGCCTGATAGGGAGTTTTAGCCCGACCAGGCATCTCTCCTTGATCTGTAACCTGTCTCTCTTAGTTATGCTGTTATAGTTCTAGACTGCCGCGGATTTCCTTCCTTTGACACACTGAGCTGCTCTCTCCTCTCCCTTTTCCATTTGTGTGCATCTGTGTGTCCCAGAAATGCCTGTTACTAACCTAGTTCTGGGGAGTTTACTCCCCGGAGTCTTCATGTTTTATTTTCGCCAAGCATGTTTCCTTGGATTAGAATGGCAACAAGATCTTGGTTGCAGCTGTTGCTGTGGTCCTGCTGCACCCCCGGCTACATCCTGCTACGCTCTGCGATGCCCTGCTATAACATGAACTACTACCACTACCATTTGTAGTCACTGTTCCATTATCTTCATTGTGACTGTTATTGCCACTGTTCATCACCCCCCCCCAACCGGCACCGTCAGACACCGCCTACCAAGAGCCTGGGTCTGTCTGAGGTTTCTTTCTAAAGGGAGTTTTACTGTCTTACTAGTTGCTTCCTCTGGGGGGAATTAGTAGAATTGTTGGGGTTTTGGCTTTTATCTATGGACTCCACTGGAATAAAATACTGTATGTAAGATTAGAGAGCCTAGTAGCATTACTCTGAGATTCTGCTACAGAGTTTCATGTCATCCCCCCACTATTTCCCCCAAGTTTCCTGTCTCTACTGTCAACTGTGGCATACATAGCAAACCTAATAATAAATGTAGCCACAAACAGCTATTACGGTCAAAGCACAACTGTATTTGTGGAATGTTGTTGGTGGTGATGATGATGATGATGATGATGCTGATGATGATGATGATGATGATAATAGGATAACAGTAACAGGTCACACTGTACTTGTAGTTTGATGATAGGGAATTATATGTCTTTCTTGACAATAATGTATCTATTGTAAGCTATACTGTAATCTGATGTGTATTTATGTGTGTTTTATACACTCACCTAAAGGATTATTAGGAACACCTGTTCAATTTCTTATTAATGCAATTATCTAGTCAACCAATCACATGGCAGTTGCTTCAATGCATTTAGGGGTGTGGTCCTGGTCAAGACAATCTCCTGAACTCCAAACTGAATGTCAGAATGGAAAAGAAAAGTGATTTAAGCAATTTTGAGCGTGGCATGATTGTTGGTGCCAGAAGGGCCGGTCTGAGTATTTCACAATCTGCTCAATTACTGGGATTTTCACGCACAACCATTTCTAGGGTTTACAAAGAATGGTGTGAAAAGGGAAAAACATCCAGTATGCGGCAGTCCTGTGGGCGAAAATGCCTTGTTGATGCTAGAGGTCAGAGGAGAATGGGCCGACTGATTCAAGCTGATAGAAGAGCAACTTTGACTGAAATAACCACTTTTACAACCGAGGTATGGAGCAAAGCATTTGTGAAGCCACAACACGCACAACCTTGAGGCGGATGGGCTACAACAGCAGAAGACCCCACCGGGTACCACTCATCTCCACTACAAATAGGAAAAAGAGGCTACAATTTGCAAGAACTCACCAAAATTGGAAAGTTGAAGACTGGAAAAATGTTGCCTGGTCTGATAAGTCTCGATTTCTGTTGAGACATTCAGATGGTAGAGTCAGAATTTGGCGTAAACAGAATGAGAACATGGATCCATCATGCCTTGTTACCACTGTGCAGGCTGGTGGTGGGGGTGTAATGGTGTGGGGGATGTTTTCTTGGCACACTTTAGGCTCCTTAGTGCCAATTGGGCATCGTTTAAATGCCACGGCCTACCTGAGCATTGTTACTGACCATGTCCATCCCTTTATGGCCACCATGTACCCATCCTCTGATGGCAACTTCCAGCAGGATAATGCACCATGTCACAAAGCTCAAATCATTTCAAATTGTTTTCTTGAACATGACAATGAGTTCACTGTACTATGGCCCCCACAGTCCCCAGATCTCAACCCATTAGAGCATCTTTGGGATGTGGTGGAAACGGGAGCTTTGTGCCCTGGATGTGCATCCCACAAATCTCCATCAACTGCAAGATGCTATCCTATCAATATGGGCCAACATTTCTAAAAAATGCTTTCAGCACCTTGTTGAATCAATGCCACGTAGAATTAGGGCAGTTCTGAAGGTGAAAGGGTGTCAAACACAGTATTAGTATGGTGTTCCTAATAATCCTTTAGGTGAGTGTACATGTATCTATGTTTTTATGCTTTATGCCTGTTGCAACACAAATAATCTGGGACAAATAATACATTGATTGATTGATTGATTGAAACAGATTGACCTCACTGAGCATTTGAAAACAGTACGTATGAATTGCCACATTGTTGGTAGGTAGAACTTGGCCACCTGGGATTCAAACAATGGGCCTTTGTATCCCCAAAGAAGATGTCTTACTGATTGCACCAATGTTGGAGACATGGTTTTCAACACAAACCTCTTCAAATGTTTACATGTTTTTGCGCTGTGGGGGGCCTTTATTAGGGTCTATACTTTAATATTGTAATATTTTGTGCTGGCCACGAAAAACAATTATTATTTTTGAGAATTCACAGCAGCCAGATGACATATTTATTTACTATCACCAATATGTTACTTAACACAGTCCCATAGGCAATGCTGTTGTGGGTATTGGTAACAAATTATAATTTTACGTTGAAGCACACTTGAGATGTATTTCTACACAGGCAGACACACTCACGCAGACTTGTGTACCTCTTTGCTGTGGTCTGGAGTCTGCAGACAGCCGATTCATGTCTGTTACGATGACTTTCTGGGGGAAGGCAGGTGAGCAAGGCCGAACAGGACTATATGGTGGAGCAGCAGTTGTGATGAGAGAGGGGCAGGGGGAGGGACATGGCGAGGAAAAGGGTGATGGATGAGGGGATGGCATGGGAGATGTTGCTTTGGAGGAGGGCACAGACTTTGACAAGTATGAGGACTTCTCATAGGAGCTCGATCTGCTAGCGAGTTTGACAGATGTGTCTAGCTTAGCAGAGCTGGAGGAGTCCTGGCGGTGCAGGAAGCCTGGGCAGGTATGGTGGTGAAGGTGATGAGCAAAGTTGGGGTTGTGGTGTTCAGAGTCAGAGAGTTGAAATGAACTCTGGCAGGTGTGATGGAGCGCATTGAGAGAAGTGTGGTGGCTGGCACCAGCGCAGGTGTGGTGGGTGGTGGGGAGGGATTTAAGCGACTTATGGAGGCAATCCTGAAGCAGCCGAGTGGGTCCTGTGAAGAGCAGGCTGGATCCAGGCTGCGTGCGCCGGGCTGAAGGCTTCTGACTGAGCGCTTTCTCCTTGGACGGCCTGATTTGAGCTTTGAGAGAGACAGGCCTGCAGAATGAAGGAGATTCACCTGAAGCCTGCATTCCGTTCTGTCAATGAAAAGAAGGCAATGGTATTCATTGAATCTCACATGAAAACTTGACCTCCTCCCTCCAGCCCTGAGGTATGTCACTAGTTCTAGCTTCAGGACCCATCATTGCATCTTTCACAGCATGGTAGGATGGTCATCATTCACTTTACGAATGTTTCAACACTGGTACATTTTAGTCTATAAGATCATCTCAGTCAAAGTTCCTACTTACCTAAGCCAAAAGTGTATATTTTTGCAAATATCATAATCATAGTCATAATCTTAGGTCGCACAAACGACTAGAGTTTAAAATGTCTTCAATAAGTACAGATGCTGACAAAAAAAAAACCCTGTTCTACTACAGTCTCTGTTGTTGGAATGATCTGCAAGGTAAGCTCAAACAATATTTTAAACTTATAATAATGGAAGTGGTCACTTCTAGCTGCAGATGCTTCAATTAACTAATACATGACTAAATGTTTGTTGCCTTGTTAATGCACTGTATTATGTAATATATTTGTTTTGTCGTACCTATTGTTGCTGTTGTGATCTAATGTTGTTGTTGTGTTTAGTTTTGGATGAAGCAATGGTACCCTGTCTTGGCTAGGTCTCACTTGTAAAACAGGTTTTAATCCCCATGTGACCTTCTATTTAAATAAAGGTTATCTATACAATTGCCATGAAAGCAGAGCACATCTATTTCAAAGAATCTGTTTCAAAGAAATTAATATCCTCAGGCAAGTTTCAAATTTTAGCCCAAGTACAGTATAATTAATAATCCAACATTTTGTTGTTGTGGGATGAAATGAACAAACCGCTTCAAGAGAACTCCTAGTGGGGCTTCTCGTCTTGTTATATTAATCTAGCATGTCCTCTGGAAACACTGATGTGTAATGCATTATATTTAGATTTTTAAACCAAATCAAATGCCTAAGGTATTGGGTGTTCAAAATGGACAAAAATGGAACCGCATTCGCAGGCAGCAAAGTTATGTGCATTTGCTTCTTCTTTATGACAGATGAAACAACGACTGACACATACCAGTGCAATTGTATGTAAGGCATTAGCGTTCTCCTCCGGGTCTTTTTGGATCCAGTCACCATCAGAGCCGTCAGTCTGAAAGAAACAGAATGAAAAATTGTTGTACAGCATGGCTAAATATTTAATAACAACTTAATATGGTTTACTGTAACCTACTTTATGCAGATGGCAGGTGGATGGGATTTACCCCACAGGGCAAATAATGAGTGCAAGAAAGTTTAGACAGCTAGAACAAAGTTTTGAGAAACATTTTCTTCTGTAACAGCTGAATCATTTAGGGGCATGTGAGCCTGAAGGCTCTATCATTTCATTCAGAGCTTTAGATTCCAGCCCAAGGAGTCCTTTAAGGGGGTCCACATGGTCCTCCAGCAATATGAGAAATACTATAATTTCACAATTTCATTCATATGTTATGGGAGTGTTATAAAAATTACTATAATAAGAAGAAGGTGTCAGGAAATAAAACAGACAATCTTTCAGCCGGGGAGGCTACAACTACACTATGATAATGATTATTTATGGTCCATACTATACTGTGATCTATACAAACAAGCATTTGAATGCTATGATTTCTGGGTGTCAGATGCATCAATGCATTAATATTCTGGACACAATCTAGATAATGGATTTTCATGATTGTCAAGGTAGCTCATTATTTACTTGGTAGACTGTGTACCAAGGCTGCCCTATCATGTTTCGTTGTTATTTGAATGTACGTGTGTAAAGAGCTGACATTGATCTAGTGAACGATCAATCCCTGCATCCATAGCTTTGCATGCATTTAAAAGAAATTGATAACTCCCACTTGGTTTGTTTGGTTTAACGAGAGGAAAACTACCCAGAAGTCAGTGACATGACTGTGAAGATGACAAGAGGGGGGAAATGTCCAGGGTAATCTCTATACAGGACTCATAGGCTACTGTTATAAACTCCGAATCAAATGAAAACCTTGTTTATACATTTTGAATATCTGTTCATAGCAGAAGGTTGTCATGAATATTTGATTTTAAATTGGCAATGTTTCACTAATGTTTAAAAGCTGTGTAAATGTTTAAGTCAAGTGTGTCGAGTGCGTCATCACCAGAGGTGGGTAGTAACGAGTTACATTTACGCCGTTACATTTACTTGAGTTTTGGAAAAAATTATAGGCTACTTCTAGGAGTAGTTTTAAATCACTATACTTTTACTTTTACTTGAGTAGATTTGTGAAGAAGAAACTGTACCCTTACTCCGCTACATTAGGCTACAATGAGCTCGTTACTTTTCTTTTTACTGTGGTATTCTACGCGTCATTGTTTTTATCCCCCCCCGCGTACGCCTCATTATAATGTTTTATTTTGACAGAGAGAGAGAGACTTCCGCTAAAGGCTTTACCACGTGACTGTGTTTCACCAATCAAACGGCGTTGTGCAGTCTCGTCACGCGACCATACTCGATCTCAGCGGCGGCCGCGGGACGTGTTAGCTTGACAGTCGTAGCAAAACAAAGATGTCAGAATCTACTGTCGGCAATGCAACACAGACAAGGAGGAACCTCCCCGGCCTCATAGTTAAAGCATGGTTACCTTTTAATAAAAGTGTGAAACAGCAGCTACATTATGCGGCGCCTTCTGTGCCGACCAAAACAAACGGACATTTCAGCTTTCAAAAACTCAACATCTAATTTGAGAAAACATGTAGCAGTCATTTTTGTTTTTGCTTTGGCAAATGTTTGTCTTTTACACGTTTTGAACATTTCCTATTTATATATAGTATCTATCCAAATTTGATGTTTAAGTCTCTTCACTTAAGCTATTTTGTAATTAATAAATTAATTTAAATGTATTCTATTGATTGGATGAACTATAATTTGCCAAAAGATGATTATTTTGTATTTTTGTCTGTCTGATTGATGCTTGTGTTAAAGCATTCAGAAATAAATCAGACGTTACACAACAGCTACTTGAGTAGTTTTTTCATCAAGCACTTTTTTACTCTTACTCAAGTAATTATTTGGATGACTACTTTTACTTTTACTTGAGTCATATTATTCTGAAGTAACAGTACTTTTACTTGAGTACAATTTTTGGCTACTCTACCCACCTTTGGTCATCACAGGCAATTACACATAAATATGGTGTGCGGCAAACACCATTACCAGAAAGCTTTTAATAGCACCACAAAACAACTATGCATGACATGACAAATGCACCAAAAGCACCTGTGAGCACAAAGATTGGTCAGTGAGCAGGTCAAAATCATAACGCAGAGGGAAATAATCCACACTTTGTTCAAACCGTGTTTAAAGGTTAAGTTGCAATGTTCAGTCCTTCTTTGCCCAGCCTGCCGGAGGCCGTGGATCAGAAGCAGACTGTACCCTGACACAATGAGGTCTCTGTGAATTGATGTGGGCCGCAGTGAAACATTAATACTACCATAGTCGCTGACCTGCCACAAAAACGAGCTGCTCTGTGTCAAAGACTGATGCCAGGAGGCTGAGACTGAAGGAAATTGAAAAAAATGGTATGCTCAGACACACACACACACACACACCTTCAGTGATCTATGCGGATCCTCTGAATAAATATAAAATAGTGCAGTGCAAGATAACAGCAAGGCGAATGAGATAAGCACAGTCACTGTGCTCATGCCTACACACATCCTGGCCCTGTGCAAACTTGGCGAGGCCCTGCTCAGTCCCCATTCTATGAGGATACAAAAGCATACATTGTACCCTTAGTCTAATATTTTGCTACTTCAGTTGAAATTGTTTTGAAAAAACTGTGTGGGCATCTCCATGCACACCTATTTTTGTAAGTGCAGCAGCGCAACATGCAAAATGGCTGGGTGAAAGTAATTTTTAGAGCAGCAGGTGTGGTGATTATTAAATATGCTCTTAGCAAGTCACATCACTGGTATCATACCTCTGAAACAATATTTTTTTTGTCAGATGATTTGGTAAGCAGCAGTCATGTTAGAAGATGGTGCAACCAGGTGGTCATTAATAAAATAATAATATTGACAAGGTTTAAAAATTTCAGCTCACAAGTTGCCCTGTCAGTTCTTATCTTGCTCTTCTATAACATATGTATAACACATCTTTGAATAAGGTTGCATTAAAGTGGTAAAGTGAAACAACCACAAAATATTACAATGGACGTCACTATTTTATAGTAAATAAGGGATTTACTGTAGCAGGGACGGTGTGTCCTGCATCATTGATCACAGGGGCTATGTGGTTGCCTTGGCCCTGTGGATGCAGCACTCCCAGGCCTCCATGCCAGGCCTGGTGGGCCTCCCTTTCACAGTGCAACACCAGCCCGTCGAACAACTCCAGGTCCTGGGGAGCCACCAGACTCCTCACCTCTGACAACATGGACAACTGAAAGAAAGAAAAATAGAAAACAAAAGAGATAGAAGTCTACATGAGGAAAAGAGTAGACATCATTTTTTAAATTATTCAAATCGTACACATTGTACCTTATGTTAAATAAGCCCACACTTTGAAAATGGGAAACATTTTGGTGCCCAACCTGCTGTTTTGATGTCATATGTGTCATCAACATGGCAGGGGAAACTAGATGTTTTATCAACAGCAACGTTTTATTAATGCACATATTTTATATCAACATTTTTCTCAAATATAATTTTTAATATGGTTATAATATTTAATGAGCTGACACAGTTCTTCAAAAGGAATAGATGTGAGTAAAATTGTCTCTGTTGTTACCGACGGGGCACTTTGATGGTGGGATACCGCCAGCGCTTGGTAAGCAGGCTTTCTGCCATTAACCCAGCACACCTGACATTTCACTGTCAGTCAGTTTTTTCCCCCACAAACTGTGTGGAAAAATGAAAGAGATCATGGATACTGTGACCCAACTAGTTAACTTTGTTTGTAAGAGACAGACACACTACCTAGGTTTAGAGTTATGGAAGGAAGCGTTAAAAACTCCTTGCCGTCCTCTCTACCCGACTGAACACACTTAGAATTACAGCAACAATCGCTAAACACACTGTAAACTTACGGTTCTTTCTTTCTTTTTTAAAGGTCTTCGCTAACTCACGTTGTTGTAATGACATTTCGAGCATGTTTAGAGGCTAAAAACAAGTTTAAAACCTGCCAAGTTTAAGCCTGTTGGGTGCTACCTCTAGCAGGAGGATAACACGGTGTAGGCAGCACCGATTGTTTTAGTTTTTCTCTCTTCTGACAGCACTCCAAATTTACAAACAACAGAGCTATGTGTTGGAATCTACTGGAATTCTCCTTTAATATCTGAAGCATTGGGGACATTGGAGGTTTCAAGAGATTTCAGGAAAGAGCTGCACCCGCCGCGTGAATGAATCTCCTCTCACCAATTCTCCTCACACCTGTAGCTTGCTGGATTAAATCAGACTCCACAAACCTCCAATGACCCCAATGCGTCATTGGACGGCTGCATACCACACGGATAACACTAATGAAGACAAAATCTCTGAAAGACTATTCTTGTTTTCCCGCAACACATAATTTAAACTACAACACACCAAAGAGCAGGTTCGCAGAGAAGTCACAGAGGGACACTGGAAAGACCCAGAGCGGAGGTTGTCTTGACCAGGAAGACATAATTGAAACAGCGGCTGGGTGAGCACAACCCCTATAGGAAGGAAAGGTTTACACTCATCCAGACAAACACAGGTCTCCTTCTCACATTTAATGCATCACACAGGGAGAGGAAACAAATCCATTTTTGTTACATGCTAGGTTAGCCTTTAGTTTCTTATATGAGTAACACTTAAAATAACTACATACACTAAAATATCACATTTTCCACACAGAGAAGGTAGATCAATAATATACATGCTGAACAGGAATGGGCCCACAATAGAGCCTTTCAGGACACCAGTTAATTCTAATAGTCTGATACATTCAACCTAACATAATTTAACAAGCTCCCTCCCTCCCTTTTAGACCCCACATAGACGTGTAGAGTCACACTGCCAATGCTGCCGGCTGTTACACTGTACCTTTGCATGTGTGTTAAAAAGCTCAAACAGAGCCATGGCCAGTGGTTCCACTCCTATGTGTCCCTCTTGGTATTCCTGCAGGTAGTAGGCCATGGTCTGCCTCTCTGTTTCCGTCAACAGCATATAGGCCTGCTGATCCAGAGACACCTGAGCACCTGGTGGGCCTACACCTCTGTATGCTGCTGGCTGGATGGAAATATAAAAGAAAAATCAAGAGAGAAAATAAATGAGGGCCACACAGATAGGAAAATAAAAGTTATCTAACTCTACAACCCAAGTAGAATGCAAATAGAATGTCTACAGATGTGTGCAGAACTTTCATCCCTCTTTTTCTCATCCAATGCACACGTCTGTGAGCTCAGGGGAAATGCACCACTTCAAAGCTGCAGGACAAGTCAGTTAGAAGTTGCTTGCCTTTTAGACTCCATCATATATTTTTTTAAGCAGCTCATCTTTGAAAAACAGATTTCTCACTGAGTTTTAGGCGGTCCTGCAGCTTTTATGCTGACTGTGAAAACCTTTGTATTGAATAATAGGACTCAAGGGGAAAGATCCCCCCCCCACCAAAAAAAAAAACAATGAATATGAATGTGGACTTGGAATGTTTAAAAGCCTCAGTGTTATATGCTTTAATGTTAAGAGAGAGAGAGAGAAATTTGTGGAACTCTCAGATGTCCTCTAAATTATGGCATGTCAACAGTCATGTTCTAACCAATCAGATGCCCAGAGCAGGGGCCCTAATTCATATACAGCAGACTGCGCTCACTAGCAAGCTGCTTTGTGATAACTATCTCCATTTGAGTCACTATAATACAAGCCTTGAATACTATGGGCCCTATTTTAACATGCAATAATCCAATCAGATTACATCAGAACAGAACAGGATTACACAGAATCCAACCATTCCCTTTAAAAGCCAAACTTGATTGTACCTTGGCGCATTGCTATTATGATGGTGGATTTGCACCGTCATATTTTTATTTTTAATCTTTTGCATTTGTGTGTGCTGCTGCGCTTCCCTGTGTTTGTGTAACAAGCATAGTGTGCGCGCTGTGCACGAGCCTAGGCGCATTTTGCTAATGCGCTGTTAAAATTCAATGAAATGCTGCGCTATTGACTTTAGATCAGGTTTTTGTTGATGAATGGCGCGATCACTTTCTGATGCCGCAAGATAGTAATAGGCCAAGAACACCTGAACACACCACCCTGTTAGACCAGCACGCCCATGGGCACAAAGATGGGCGCAGGTGCATTTGCCTTTTAAACAACATGCGCGCTGCACGGGAAATTAACAACTGCATTGGTCTTAAAATAGCAAAGACACTTGCGTCGGGCTTTGTGCCCGAAACACATTCAGCTTTCAGAGCAGCATCATTTATCCACTGTCCTTGATTTATGGTTACCCAGCGGTTGTTACAATGCTTGTTGGACATGCATTAAATCATCTTGGCCACCCATCCAATCTCAAACTACAAAGTTCATTAGATCTCGACTGCCTGGGACACAAAAATTGGACCTATCTCTTAAGAATAGCTGCTTAATTATAGCAAAGCCTTTGATGCAGACTGTGTTGGTTTTCTGCACATATTAGCATAGAGCTCAGCTGTTTACAGTATCATCAAAGATCAATTAACCCTCTGGGGTTGAGAGCTCGGCCAGTGGAGCTTAGTAGGATTATAATAAATGTGTCATGTATTTTTAATTGAATGGCTTTACAGGTTTTTATTTTTCAGAAAAGGCCACAATTTTTGCACAAAAGTTACACTTTCCAACGTTTACACTGCCAAATAATATGTCTGTTAATGGTATGTGAATTAAACAAAAAATAAAACTTTTATATCACTCAGTCACAGCAGGTAAAATTCCACAGACACTGTCAGTCATGTCAATTCCATACATACAGTTTAAAGAGGTAACATATATTCAGAGGGACGTAAAGTATGGCTGCCAGTCTTACCTTCCCTAATATAGGTGTAGCTTTGGCTGAAGATGGTCTGCAACAAAGAAGAAAACAATGGCTAGCATACTTAAGAAACAAATTATATTCATCCTACAAAACAAGTTGGATTGAGAGCAACACATAAAAGTAAAAGCATCAACATAAATGCCTCACCAATTCCTTTTTTAAGTATTATTATTTTACTAAAAAAACAACATGCAGACTAACACAAAATGAATCCTTCTCAAACAGCACTTCTTATGACCCACTAGACGCAATTTCTTTATCTGCAGATACCCTGCCCTCTGCCTCTATTTTCTCTTTTCTCTTTCTGTGTTGGACATTTGTGGAGCCTTTGGGGCCCACATGGGTGTGTAACCCCCAGCCAACAGGCTGCACAAGGTCCACAGTGTGGATAAAGCTCTGCATTCGCACAAAATCCGTCAATGTGGCACCTTCCTACGGATGTGTGGATGTGTTTATTTGTAGTAACCAGCGTAAAACAATCAGAAAATAAAAATGTTCCTGATTTACTGCGTTGTTTGGCGCTCCCTCTCTTTATTAACTCCTTAGCCCGCTCGACCACCGCTGCTCTCTCTCTCTGGCTTGTTAAGCCGGGGATGAGGGGCCAACTTTGAACTCTGTGTGTCCACAAACTGTAATGGGACATCTCCAATTGCAGTGGTCATTTCCAAGCTTCCCATTCATTGGCAATGCATTCTGGTTGCGTCGAGTAGCAGTGACTTTCCAGAAGCGAGGCATTAAATTGTTGGCTCTTGATTTGTTGGTGTCCAGGCAACTTTATGCAAATCAGGAGCTTCCAGCTCAACGTGCAACCTCTCAAAAACTTGTAAAAATTGTTGTTTTTGAAAATGCTTTCAAAAACACATTTCAAAATCTATCTTATTAGGTGCAGCCATGGTATCGTAGCCATCAAAACTCTCTATTTCTCAGTATGGTATGTTTAGAAAATTGTGCAGTCTGGTGACTTTCCCGTGCAGTGAAGATAAATTACCTCTTATGAAGAGTAAGAGCAACTGCGTAGAGGCGTAATCACAGAAGGCTTGTGTCACGTGGATACACGTGTTGTTGTCGATACTTAGAACTCCTGGGGGAAACCTATGCACTATAGCTTTAATAGCTGCTAGTAGCACGCCCATCAAGCGTCCAGTGCTGGAAAGCGGGGTGATCATTGCTTTCAAAAAAAAAGTCCTACCTACTGCGTATTATACCTTTGAAACACAACAACATCACGTTCAAAGCTGGGCTTGAACGTGATGTTGTTGTGTTTCAAAGGTATAATACGGCGGGAGGCGGGATCGGGCAACGTGAGTCAAATGAGGGCCTTGAAAACAGAACGAGTGAGAGTAAGAGAGGGGGGTCTCAACACATTGCTTTGCTGTCAAATACAATCCTCCACTGCAGGGAAAGGTTTTTAATGGACCCCCTAGTGATGGACCAATAGCTAAGATTTTGAATGAATGAATCAATTCCCAATGATTTAGTTTCGCTTCTCCACAGATTTTGATTGATTCATTTAAGAATCAGAGTAACTGTGGAGTTAAAATACATGCTCTAAAATGTTTCAATGGACCTTCAGGCTGGTGATTAAAATAAAACAGTTGTTTGTCAGTAGAAAAAAATAGTATTCATCCCAGATCTTTAAGCAACATGGGGAAACAAACAAGCACATCACTTATCATCTTCAATGATGTCTCTACACCAAAGTCCAAGGTCATGATTTGTTTTTAAATATAAGCTTTAAAGGGTGGATTTACTGACTCATATGAACTGATTTAACGTGGGTTGAATGTGCAGCAAGTAAGCATTCAATGTCTGGTGTAGGAAATGTCTTTATCGTCATTGAACTGCATTTTTCAGCTGACAAGGATATCATCATCTCCTTGGCCGGGCCAATGACCTCACAATAAAACCTAGCAAAAGTAGACAGGCATGACCACATAGCAGCTGTCAGCACCCTGCCACAAGGCCCAAGAGGTCACAATACCCAGTGTAGAGTGTTCCAAAATTGTTCACTCATGCTTCAAAACTAAATTCCTTTCCCATATAAAAAGTCAGCGCCAAGAAAATGGTAAAGATCCTTCTCAATTGCTTTGGCTCATTTCTTGAAACAGACCGGACGTTCTCAAGACACTTGGTGCTTGCCAAAATAACCTGGATGGTTCAGCACAACACCATGGTTCACCGGCAAAAGCTCATATCTCTCCCAAAACAGTTCACTCATGAGACAAAACTAAATTTAAGTAGGGTAAGAGTAGCCTCCAAGGTTTGACATCACACACTGCACTCACACTGCCAAGGAAATTGAAACCATTTTTATTCACACACATAAAGTAACTTCCATACATCAGAGTAAAAAGAAAATGTACACACAATAATATACTGTAATATAAACACACAAACAAAAAACAAGGAACATTATATGTAGCCTACAGTGCTGTAAATAAAGCTGGAGTTTCACAACTAACAGTTCTTCACTCTTCACTGGCCACCATCCCCCCCCTCCTTGCCATCCACACACTGCTGTCTGTCTGGCCACATATTCTCATCCACATCACAGCCTATATTCTCCCTTGCGATGCAACGAGGGAAGAAACAGAGTGCATGTCGCAACCATCCCCTACACTGATCTTCTGTAATATCCTCACACGCAGTGTCCATTGGATGGAGCAGGGACCTATTATCTTGAGCCTGATGCTCATACACTCTCCCCCTCCAGGAGGAGAAATACTCCTCAATAGGATTGAGGAAAGGAGAGTAAGGTGGTAGGAACACCATAACCATCCTTGGATGAGTGGTGAACCAGGCCTTGATGGAAATTCACATACATACATACAATAACATATTGTGGTAGGTGAAGCCCTATGAGACCTTCCTCATTTTCAGGGATCAAATCAAAATGAAGGCGGTCCAAGAAGATGAGGAGCTTGGAGTGGAAATGTCAGTGGCCACAGCATTCTCAGAAATGGCAGCACACATAGATATATTGCCCCCCTTCATCCACAAACACGAGGATGTGAGGGGTCTCGTTTCCTTCCAATGCCATTATTCTTGTTATGGAGCCAGATATGTTGGCACTGCTTAGATTTCACAAAAATAGAGGAGTGTGTAGAATCCCCTTTGTGTTTCACGCTCTCCACCTCCAGGGCCCAAAGCCTAGGGCGTTTGGTAGCATGAGGTCCTGGAGAAGGAGGTGGCTATCACTCGCCAAATACATGGTAACAAGCCTCTATCTGTCTTGCTGACATGCAAACAGCTCATGCACGCCGATGGTTCATTCCTCGCCATCAGCGCATGTTCAGCTCCCAAACAGAGCACATAATAATCATGGCCATCCTGGCCATCCCATCCTCAGCCCGTCATGATGACGTCATTCTGGAAACATACAAGCAGTCAGACACACGCTGGAAATGTTTGTAGCAGCAGGGCTAATTATAGCTGCGCTCCCAAAACTCCTCTATACCCACTGACTAGGTCAGTTTAGATAGTGGAAAAAAACATGTGCTGGAAGGTGAACGTTTCAAACACGAGAAGAACGGGCAGATGCAAGCACCAGACAATACCGGTGACACACCACACGATTGCTCCGGGGAGGAGGGACGCCACACTGCACCCAATGACTAGGTCACCTTCGACAGACAGCTTTACCTGGGTGCTTTATCAGAGTGAATCTTGCAATATGCCATACGGTAACCCTCTTCACACTTCTAAATCTGTCTATATATTATAATCTTTTCTATAAAGTGGGGAAAGGCAGACAAAAGATCCTGAGAGGAGCCCGAGGACCAGCTCTTGTCTCACAAAAGAAAGCGGACCTTCCCTGCCTCTCCCAGAGTCACAGCTTCAACTGTACATTCCTACGTCTTCTGCATTCAGTGGAAATCAATGAATCAGTGAACCCATGCACACCCGGGCCTTTTATGCCCATGGATGGGCCACGTAGTGGTGTGTCTTAAAGTTATATCCACGTCAACTGCCCCAGTGGGTCAGTTCCACGTACATATGGGATATGTAACTCTGTGGAGAGATAGTATTGATACAATAGAGAACACTATGTGACCTGCAAAATGTGATTACTCAATCAAAATAATGTTTCAAATGTAAATAAAACCATCAATGAATAAATCATTGTCATGGAAACAAAATGTTACTTCATCATTGCTTAGAACAAACCAGTCAAAATGCAAAGAAATGTTGTCAAATGACAGCGTACTTTGAAATTATGATAGTTACCCCCTAGGTAATATTGTCCAATTGCTAACATTGTGTTAGGCAGCTGAATAGTATTGATGTCAGCTTTCTGTTATACTTTCTCATTGTATGCACACACCATACTCAATGCATTTTGTGTCAAAGCAATGACAAATTTCTATAGTCATGTGAACAACTAAGCTAATGTTCATATAAATAGTCAAAATGTAATAGTCATTCGACAATGGTCCCAAAGCAATTGATTTAAACTGTAATGTAATGCCATGTTTTTTCTGCCATTATTTTACCCCCTGGCGGTAATTGTTAATGTCAACTGTAAATGAAGCTTGTTTAAAAAACTATCTATGGTAAAACCGTACAGCCTCAGAGGAAAGAAGCTCAAATGAAGCCCTTTTATCTGAGGCCGTTATGTCAAGAGACATGATGTTTTTTCTGAGATTTGACACTGTTTTACCTGACACTTGACACCTCTTGATCTGATGTCTGAGACCTGACCCTGAACCCCCTTGCCCCCAAACAGAACTTCACTGTATTCCTGATTGTCATTGCAAATACTCATTGTACCTCAGTATAATGTACTCACCTTGTACTGCAGGTACTGGCAATGGCACTAACGTGGATGCCAGCATTGACAGTGGGGTCGGTGAAAGAACTTGTGTTAGCTGTAGCATTGGTCTCAGCTATAGCCTGACTGCAGATCCATTTGGTCTCATCCACCACTGTGCGTGCATGAGGCAGACGACCCACATCCCTCACCTTCATCCGCAGGTGCCGTCCTGTTTTGAGCATGTGAACTGCCTCATCGTGGGAGATGGTAACAAAGCTCTGACCGTTCAATTCCAGGATCTGGTCACCCACCTGCAACAGACCATTTTAATTCAAAATAATCACTACAAGCTTGTCATCCTTATGTTAACCAACTGTAGACAGACACAGACATCAGACACCTTATATGAACAAGTTTAGATGTCCTCTTTACTGCACCTTCCTTTAAGAAACTACATTGCCAGAAGACTGGATCACACCCAAAAGATGGTTTGCCCATCTTGGGTCTTGAATCACACTGATTTCAGCCTCCAGGCTTCATGTTGGCCTGTCTGTTTTTGTTTTCCAATACACACACACTGAATACAAAGCTCACACCGCTAGGGTTTTCAGTTGGCTGACTAAACATTCTTTCATTTGACAAAAACTTCATGTGATTGGTAGATACTGCCATCTGTCAGCCGTCATCTTGTATTGTAACCGCTAGTGGATACAGAAAGATGACTAAACAGCCGTTCAGTCGTGGATTTATTGGAATTACTCATACAAAGTGTGCAAAGTCTACCGAAAAGTCACTGTTTTCCTGCCCCGGATTACTAAGCTTCTGAAAGGGCTACAAAGGCACTTGTCTATATCAACATTTTTTTATTTCCGGGATGGTTCAGGTGCTGCCGACAATTCTGCCGGATGTCCCTCTTTTTCTTGTCTGTCACCTTCCACTTTCTTTTTGTTGGCATTTGAAACTGCGGTTGATTTATGAGGACTATGGTTAACTGCTCCTCAGATCTCTGCAGGGCTGGGGGTGTGGCCTTGACCAAGTGCCACTTTGCTTGTTTGAAAGCCATGATGTCTCTCTCTCATGGGTGGGCCATTTTCTCTTGGTGGGCAAAACAGAGAATAGGGAGGAAACCTTGCCCCTTAAGACCTCATAAGGGGCAAGATTCCAGATTGGCCCATATGAGCTTTCATTTTCTCAAAGGCAGAGCAGGATACCCAGGGCTTGGTTTACACCTATCACCATTTTTAGCCACTGGGGGACCATACACAGGCTGGGGGGACACATATTAATTTAAAAAACTTATAAAGTGACAAAGGGAAGTTTGGGGTCCCCTACTGGAGCTGCTGCCCCCGCGACCCGACTCCGGATAAGCGGATGAAGATGGATGGATGGATAAAGTGACATTTTCATGCCATGAGACCTTTAAAAAATGCCAATAAATACGAGCATGTTTTCTCCCATTTTAGAATGCTGTTTGTGTGACCCTCCTTTGCAGCTCTGTGGCGGAAGGTCTTGCAATGCGAGACTATGAATGCACCAAACCACTTGATGTAAAGGTAAAGCTATTAGCAACACAGCTAAAATGCTGAATTTAAAGACTGTGAAGTAAACAAGAAATTTGTGAGTGGATTTTTTTGATTCATAATTTTTATTTTATTTTACAAAGACACTGCAATTCCATGATGGATTAAAAAAGCTTATGGATGGCCTACAATTGTTAGAAGTTAAAATGGTGCATTTCTTCTGCTTCTAAACCAAAAAAAGTAAATCTCTACATTGTATTGATATGAAGATATTAAATATGATATAAATATGTATTGTCTAAGGTGTTGACACACCAAGCAGATGGCAAAAAACTAGTGGCGAGACAAAGCTTGACTCTGGCATCGCCTAACGTAACTCTCCATGCCAGCAGGTGGAAGTAATTGTAATTGAAAGTATTTGTCATTTCAACAGGGAAACCGGAAATACAAACCGTTGCTATCATACATTCAACAAAACAGTGTTCGTCTGAATCAGCCAGCAGCAGCACCCCGAGCTGTCATCCGTTTACAAAGTAGTCTCCCTGCGGTAGGGAAGTGGAGGGACCAACCAATCGCTTTGGCACAATCGCTGAATGACTATTAAACTTTGTCAAACTATAAGTTGTGTCATAATACAACATTTTTTCTGCCAAGTGACATTGTTTTGTCATTGATTACAACAGTTAACTATTATTGATAATGATTGATTTCAACATTGATCAATCCAACACCAAAGATTCTATGCCTTAAAATAATGTTTCGAAAATAGTTTCAGTGGTTCATTAGCTTGTTGGAATGAAACTCCATCCATCCATCCATCTTCATCCGCTTATCCGGAGTCGGGTTGCAGGGGCAGCAGTTCCAGTAGGGGACCCCAAACTTCCCTTTCCCGAGCCACATCAACCAGCTCCAACTGGGGGATCCCCCGAGGCGTTCCCAGGCCAGGTTGGAGATATAATCTCTCCACCTAGTCCTGGGTCTTCCCTGAGGCCTCCTCCCAGCTGGACGCGCCTGGAACACCTCCCTAGGGAGGCGCCCAGGAGGCATCCTTACCAGATGCCCGAACCACCTCAACTGGATCCTTTCGACGCGAAGGGGCAGCGGCTCTACTCCGAGCTCCTCTCGGAGGACTGAGCTTCTCACCCTATCTCTAAGGGAGACGCCAGCCACCCTCCTGAGGAAACCCATTTCAGCCGCCTGTACCCTGGATCTCGTTCTTTCGGTCATGACCCAGCCTTCATGACCATAGGTGAGGGTAGGAACGAAAATTGCCCGGTAGATCGAGAGCTTTGCCTTCTGGCTCAGCTCCCTTTTTGTCACAACGGTGCGATAAACAGAATGTAATACCGCACCAGCTGCTCCAATTCTCCGACCAATCTCACGCTCCATGGTCCCCTCACTCGCGAACAAGACCCCAAGGTACTTAAACTCCTTCACTTGGGGTAAGGACTCACTCGCTACCTGAAGAAAGCACTCCATCGGTTTCCTCCTGAGAACCATGGCCTCAGATTTAGAGGTGCTGATCCTCATCCCAGCCGCTTCACACTCAGCGGCGAACCGATCCAGTGAGTGCTGAAGGTCACAGACCGATGACGCCATCAGGACCACATCATCTGCAAAAAGCAGCGATGAGATCCCGAGCCCACCGAACTGCAACCCTTCCCCACCCCGACTACGCCTCAATATCCTGTCCATAAATATTACAAACAGGATTGGTGACAAAGAGCAGCCCTGGCGGAGGCCAGCCCTCACCTGGAACGAGTCCGACTTACTGCCAAGAACCCGGACACAGCTCTCGCTTTGGTCATACAGAGATTGGATGGCCCTGAGAAGGGACCCCCTCACCCCATACTCCCGCAGCACCTCCCACAATTTCTCCCGGGGGACCCGGTCACACGCCTTCTCCAGATCCACAAAACACATGCAGACTGGTTGGGCATACTCCCAGGCCCCCTCCAAGATCCTTGCGAGAGTGAAGATCTGATCCGTTGTTCCACGGCCAGGACAGAATCCGCATTGTTCCACTTCAATCCGAGGTTCGACTATCGGCCGAACCCTCCTTTCCAGTACCTTGGAGTAGACTTTACCAGGGAGGCTGAGAAGTGTGATACCCCTGTAATTGGCACACACCCTCTTGTCCCCCTTTTTAAAGAGGGGAACCACCACCCCGGTCTGCCACTCCTTAGGCACGGTCCTAGACTTCCACGCAATGTTGAAGAGGCGTGTCAACCAAGACATCCCCTCCACACCCAGAGCTTTCAGCATTTCTGGACGGATATCATCAATCCCTGGGGCTTTGCCGCTGTGGAGTTGTTTGACTACCTCAGCGACTTCCACCAGGGAAATTGACGACAATCCCCCATCATCCTCCAGCTCTGCCCCTACCACAGAGGGCGTGCCAGCTGGATTTAGGAGTTCCTCAAAGTGCTCCTTCCACCTCTCTATTACCGGAGGTGTGAGTTGGAAGTCCGTCGGACAGGGGCCTCCTCCAGACGTTCCTAATTTACCCGCACTACTCGTTTGGGCTTACCAGGTCTGTCCAGAGTCCTCCCCCATCCCCTGACCCAGCTCACCACCAGATGGTGATCAGTTGACAGCTCTGCCCCTCTCTTCACCCGAGTGTCCAAAACATACGGCCTCAGATCAGATGAGACGATTATAAAATCGATCATTGATCTTTGGCCTAGGGTGCTCTGGTACCAAGTACACTTATGAGCATCCCTATGTTCGAACATGGTGTTTATTATGGACAATCCATGACTAGCACAGAAGTCCAACAACAAACAACCACTCTGGTTCAGATCAGGGAGGCCGTTCCTCCCAATCACGCCTCTCCAAGTATCTCCATCATTGCCCACGTGTGCGTTGAAGTCCCCCAGCAGAACTATGGAGTCCCCTACTGGAGCCCCATACAGGACTCCATTCAAGGTCTCCAAGAAGGCCAAATACTCCAAACTCTTGTTTGGTGCATATGCACAAACAACAGTCAGAGTTTCCCCCCCCCCATCACCCGCAGGCGTAGGGAGGCGACCTTCTTGTCCACCGGGGTAAACTCCAACGCAGCAGCGCTCAGCCGGGCGCTGGCTCCAGACGGGGGCCCCGGGCCTCCTCCGGGCAGGGTCACTCCCTCTCTACCTCGCTTTTTCATAGGGTCTTTGAAACATTCTTTGTCTGGCCCCTCACCTGAGACCACTTTGCCATGGGAGACCCTACCAGGAGCACACAGCTCCAGACAACACAGCCCTCAGGTTCATAGGGACACACAAACCTCTCCACCACGATAAGGTGATGGTTTCCGGAGAGGTTGAATGAGACTAATGGTAACAATTCCGCTCCTAACCTGTAGGGGGAACCAAGAGAAAAAGTGCTTTGGTGCCTACAGTAAAGGTGCTGGTTGACAAGTAGCTAATGTTAATGTAATTCTTGGTGGGTAACATAAGATTACGACACTGTTCAACACGCTCAGTTATTTTTAGTATGATTGTTTTGACCACGGTTAACAACTCTGGGCTAACCCACGAATTCATCAGTAATGTTAACTGTATAGATAGAAGACTTATCTAATGGTAATTTAGCTAGCTAGCACACCTCTGTCTTCTGCCTCAGTCTCCCGGTGTTATGTGCCTTCTGGTTTTTCCACCTACTGGTTTCCGAGCCTGTCCAGATGCCGTGTACACCTATCAACGGCTACCTGCGTCGACAGATTCGCTACTTATTCATAAACATCTTACAGGCCTTTGCATGTCGCACCTCAATATAAACTGTACTGAACTGAACTGAATATCTGAGCACTACATTACTACAACATTCTACCTTTGAACCCTCCTCAGCAAAAACAACAACATACAAGATTGCTTCGCTATCCACCACACTAGCAATTATCACGTTATCTCACAGGACATTACTTTATTTTTCTCAGTAGCAGGCCATGAATCACTGTTTATCTGAGTACTCCAAAACAACAGGTTACCTTACTATATCATGCACTATAACCTTCTGCTACACCTTGTGTAAGGATTTGTCAGAAATTATACCAGACAGCACATGGATTCTGAAACAATGGGTCTGAAACGCACGATCTCGAGACACTCAAACTCTGAGATCTGTTGACACAGGTAGCCGTTGATAGGTTTACACGGCATCTGGACTAAGGTGACCAGATTTCTCAGACAAAATCCGGGGACATTTTCAGCTCAGAAGCGTATATAGGCCTACCACCAAAACACGTCATGTTTTTAATTTTTGTAAAACTTAAAACGGGGACACTAGACCTAGAGCTGAGTATCGGATACAATATAAACTCTTGAGGAAAGATTTTCCTTTGACATTGATGCAGTATTAAACGAGATCTCTGCAGTCGGCAGCAGAGAAACAAGCAACAATGAAAGTTAATTGGATAATTGTCCAGCTTGTATTTATGTTCATAAAGTGCTCGTTTTGCCGCTGACAGACTCAGATTAATATTCTAAGTGTCTGATAACATTATGGAAAGGATTTCTAAGGAGGCTGACCTTTAAAGATTAAGATCATTTTTTAAAACATAAAAGTCCGCGAAATTGTGTTTGCTAAACCCACCAGACTCCATGTAAATAATCAGTAATTTTAGTATCGTAAAATACGGCTTTCTAAAACATCTCTGATCTCTGAGCAGCGCTGCTCGATTGGCTCCGTTTGGTCAGAGTTCTTTCAATCCAATTTTGGTCAGTCACAGTGAAAACCGGGGGACATTTCCGGGGACAGATCCAGCTGGGGGACAGGTCACCAAAATCGGGGACTGTACCCGGAAACCGGGGACGTCTGGTCACCCTAATCTGGACAGGCTCGGAAACCAGTAGGTGGAAAAACCAGAAGGCACATAACATCGGCACTGCGAGGCCTCAGTCGGGATGAGAGCTGCCAACAGCCCTGGGACACTTCCATTCCACACTCAGCCCCCAGCCAGCTAGCAACCATCCCAGTCAGCACTTAACTCCAGTGCTAAGGACACTAACGGCAGTTTACTGAACCGTGGGGAAACAGATCCAGACACTCGAGTCAAACAGCGGCCATTTGTAATGTTAAACCTCCGTTAGCATTACCGTTGCCCCTCCCCCCTTCCGCTTTTCGATGTCTGTACAGCTAGCTAAATTTACCAGACAAAACAGGAATAACACACCAAAAGGACTACTAGTAATTTAAAGATGTGGTAGTACTGGCTCTAAACAGGAAGGATACCTCTGGGAGTTGTTGTGATTCTGCCTTCACACTCTGCGACACAGGTTCGTAGAGTGTCGCAATTTTGGTTTTATTTTCCATATCGTTACAGCCCTACTAAATATACAATCTGGGCAATATTACAGAGAGTAACTATCACCCTTTCAGAGTACGCTGTCTTTTCACAAGATGTCTTTGCATTTTGACTGTCTTGTTCTAAGCAATGATAAAAGAACCTTTTGTTTTGATGGCAATGATATATTCATTGATGCATTTATTTACATTTGAACAAGGAGTTAATTATTTGGATTATCTTTTGCAGGTCACATAGAGTGATGTGCTGATTGTATCACGTGGTGTGAGGATTGTACTTAGAGTTTTGACAATTTTAAGTTTGTTTCAGTAAATGTGCTAAAGCCATTGAGAAAAAATGAAACTTTAACATTATTTTTTACACTACAGGACAGCAGCTCCCTTCCACAAACAATCAATGGACTGCAGACTACCAGTGAATGGACACACATTTGAGACCTGGAGTGGTGAAGAGAAACCACCCACTATATTTCTTTTTATATACTATGTACATCCTCTCTTTCACCATCTCTGCTTGCTCCCTCTTTCCTGCTTTTACATTTTCTTTCATAAGATGTCAAAAGCTCAGATTCTGCAACATTACCAGACCTCCATGGCAAAAAAATTCCTCTTCATCTCTCTGTCAAAGAATCTGAGAAATGTCACACTGCATCTTTCAAGGGACAACTTGAAAATGTGTAGAATGCTTTTGAAAGTTCAGCTTTTTAGTCATCTTTCTTTCTGTGCAATGCTATTTTTTTTCCAGGTGTCCCAATTTGGTTTGGACTAGTAAGGAATAAAATCATATTGTTTCTCCCAAGTAGGACACAGTATAATATCATGAAAGCCATATTGAGGTTTTAGCCATATTTGTTACAGGTAGGAAACACTAGCTTCTGTTCTTCTTGCCTCAGGCAGGTTTAAACATAGCACAGAGTTAGAGTGACCTGCTTGTTGATGCAGAATGCTGAACTGAAAGCACACAGCAGACATTTAGCATGGCTAATAAAGCATTTTTGTAGACCTGTCATGGCAGTGAATTCAACTGCCTGACAGTCTAGCAGGTGGCCAAAATGCTAACAGGTTCATCAAATTCAGGTAGCAGATGTTAGCAATGATAGCTTACACAGGGCCATACATCTTTAAATCAACAACTAATTTAATCCATAACTAAGATTTTAAGGACCATCCCAAAGTGTGTTATGTTATATGTTTCAGGGTGTTATTTGGGTGTACACAATCAAATGTATTTTACGTCTAGGCAAGAGGAAATGGTAACAGTAGCATCTGACTGTCCTGAGGGAGATGCAGGTGGCAGATTTAGAGCAGCAGGGGCGGAACCGGGCACAGCTGGAGCTGCATCAAGGGTGGGACCGGACAAAGCACGAGCAGCATTTTTTAGATGGCCTTGGATGATGTGGCAAGAGTGGGGGAGCTGGAAGTGGCCTTGAAGAGGGAGGAGAATGCACAAACTGCAGCCTTCAATCAGCTTTCTTCAGTACACTGGGCCAGCTCGTGCAGGCATAAAGTGGCCGGCACGGCCCATCTCCTCTGCACCTAGAATAGATATCTTGCATTTGAACATTTACATTGTTGTATTTATGTACTGTATTTAGTTTTCTATCATCATGGTGTCCTATTTAAAGGACACTGGCTTGATAACCTTTAACCCTCAAGCCTAATTTATGGTCCTACGCCGTACCCTATGCTGTACCCTGGGCCGCAACAACTGTAATTGGTCCTCTTGACAAAAATTTCCAGGTTCTCTTTCTTTATAAACAATATGAAATCAAGGGGAGGACTAACTTTTACTGCTACATCATTTCAACCATGGTCAGAATGCAATCAGAAAGAAAGTATGCTATGGTGTAAACTTTGCATAGATCCCCCCGCAGAACCATATATCCTGCTTCACCCTACCAACATAACATACAAGGACTATCAACTAAGAATAAACTATAAACCAACTATTATTGCAAAATGTAAACATATTTCTTCTTTAAACTCATATAACTTCAGTGATGTATTTAATATCATTTGAAAAAAACAATTGTTTAAAAAAGTTATACAGTGGGTACGGAAAGTATTCAGACCCCTTTAAATTTTTCACTCTTTGTTTCATTGCAGCCTTTTTCCAAAAATCAAAAAAGTTCATTTTATTTCTCAGTAATGTACACTCAGCAACCCATCTTGACAGAAAAAAACAGAAATTTAGAAATTTTTGCATATTTATTAAAAAACAAAAACTGAAATATCACATGGTCATAAGTATTCAGACCCTTTGTTCAGTATTTAGTAGAAGCACCCTTTTGATCTAATACAGCCATGAGTCGTTTTGGGAAAGATGCAACAAGTTTCTCACATCTGGATTTGGGTATCCTCTGCCATTCCTCCTTGCAGATCCTCTCCAGTTCTGTCAGGTTGGATGGTAAACGTTGGTGGACAGTCATTTTCAGGTCTCTCCAGAGATGCTCAATTGGGTTTAAGTCAGGGCTCTGGCTGGGCCATTCAAGAACAGCCACAGAGTTGTTGTGAAGCCACTCCTTCGTTATTTTAGCGGTGTGCTTAGGGTCATTGTCTTGTTGGAAGGTAAACCTTCGGCCCAGTCTGAGGTCCAGAGCACTCTGGAAAGGTTTTCGTCCAGGATATCCCTGTACTTGGCCGCATTCATCTTTCCCTCGATTGCAACCAGTCGTCCTGTCCCTGCAGCTGAAAAACACCCCCACAGCATGATGCTGCCACCACCATGCTTCACTGTTGAGACTGTATTGGACAGGTGATGAGCAGTGCCTGGTTTTCTCCACACATACCGCTTAGAATTAAGGCCAAAAAGTTCTATCTTGGTCTCATCAGACCAGAGGATTTTATTTATCACCATCTTGGAGTCCTTCAGGTGTTTTTTAGCAAACTCCATGCGGGCTTTCATGTGTCTTGCACTGAGGGAGAGGCTTCCTTCGGGCCACTCTGCCATAAAGCCCCGACTGGTGGATTGCTGCAGTGATGGTTGACTTACTACAACTTTCTCCCATCTCCCGACTGCATCTCTGGAGCTTAGCCACAGTGACCATTGGGTTCTTCTTTGCCTCTCTCACCAAGGCTCTTCTCCCCGATAGCTCAGTTTGGCCGGACGGCCAGCTCTAGGAAGGGTTCTGGTCGTCCCAAACGTCTTCCATTTGAGGATTATGGAGGCCACTGTGCTCTTAGGAACCTTAAGTGCAGCAGAAATTTTTTTGTAACCTTGACCAGATCTGTGCCTTGCCACAATTCTGTCTCTGAGCTCTTCAGGCAGTTCCTTTGACCTCATGATTGTCATTTGCTCTGACATGCACTGTGAGCTGTAAGGTCTTATATAGACAGGTGTGTGGCTTTCCTAATCAAGTCCAATCAGTATAATCAAACACAGCTGGACTCCAATGAAGGTGTAGAACCATCTCAAGGATGATCAGAAGAAATAGACAGCACCTGAGTTACATATGAGGGTCACGGCAAAGGGTCTGAATACATATGACCATGTGATATTCAGTTTTTGTTTTTTAATAAATATGCAAAAATTTCTAAATTTCTGTTTTTTTCTGTCAAGATGGGTTGCTGAGTGTACATTACTGAGAAATAAAATGAACACTTTTGATTTTTGGAAAAAGGCTGCAATGAAACAAAGAGTGAAAAATTTAAAGGGGTCTGAATACTTTCCGTACCCACTGTAGTTAACTCGTAAAACAAAAATATAGATGGCCCAGGCAGGTCCTTGACTGATAGCCATTGGGACTGTGCTCTGGCCCCTGCAATGACCTAGTGAACGTGGGGCGGACTTGTAACATCCCTAAGCGCCATATGTGGAAACCAGTTGCAATGGCTCATCTATGAACCGGGGGGAGCAGTGATTATAGACACTGAAGTGGTTTACTGGCCTGAAATCCTCTCTGCTCATCATATTTGATGTGTGATAGTGTGCTCCTACAGAGCATCCTTTATACAATATGATGATTGGGTCATGACAATATTATGCTGAAGTGTTTTGAAAAACCCTGATAGGGCACAAATTGTAGTTTTTATATAGAAGGAAGTCATGAGACAGCTGAAAGAAACATGTCTGTAATTACTTATAATAATAATAATAATCTATACTGTTTATTGATCCCCAGTGGGAAAATTACAATGGTACTGATCTATTCTGTCCATGAAAGCTGAGTTGTTCAACAGAATGCATGACAAAAATTTGCAGCAGCCAACTGGCTGCAAGTGGTACAGGCCAGGACAAATTGACAATAATTTTTACACAAAAAAAGAAATAACTTCATGTATTATGTTTGCCGAATTTACAACAAGGCAATTTACAACTTAACAAATTGTGAAACAGTTTGATTTTAAGGGAAGCATTTTTTTCTGTGAACTAAAGGATCAAATTGTGGTTACTAAACCTTTACCTTAACAATAGAGGAAGGCATCTAACATTATTATTATTATTATTATTATTATTAGGTAAGACAAAAGGTTTTGACAACTTGAAAATTAATGTTTACTTGTTAAATTCAAGTTAGTTTAATTTCAAGCATACATTAAGGACATAAAATCATGGATGACCTACAATTTCCTGATGTAAAACTGAGACAAAACTGAAGTTATCGTAATTGGTCCTAAACACATCCAGAGCTCATTATCTAAAGATATAACTACTCTGGATGTCATTGCCCAGGCCTCCAGCGCTACTGTCAGAAATTATTTTTGATCAGGATATATTCTTTAACGCCCACATAAAACAAATCTCAAGAACCGCCTTTTTCACTTGCGTAACATTGCCGAAAATAAGGCACAACCTGTCTCAAAACAATGCAGAAAAACTAGTCTATGTTACTTTGAGGCTGGACTATTGTAATTCCTTATTATCAGGTTCCTCAAACAAGTCCCTTATCCCTCTATTGCATGTTGTTGCACACATTTTTTTTCTTAGTGTTTTTCACAATAAACCATATAAAATGCATTGTTTTTTGTTTATTGTGTAAATAGGTCTTTTATTTTGAAGTGGTATTCATTTGATAACTTCATATACCCACAGAATCCTGTTTCCCCGCCCCTTTTCCGGACATGTGCCACACTAAAGATCACGTTCCAGGATCAGCCAAAATGTAGTTGTTTTTCTAAATTTTAGAAGCATTTCTTTAAAAAAAAATCCTCTGTTATCTGGAATAAGTAAACTTTCATTTTTCATCATTTAAACCAGTTAAAATGTTATATTTTTTTCTGTAAAAGGCTAAAATTAATTTGTTGCCATATGGCAACATTATGCAAATATTGAAGTGAAATGTGTACATTTAGCCTAATGGGCTCAGATTGAATTACTATACCTTTTGGCTACTCTAACACTATGTTTGCAATTATTTATAATATTTTAAAGAAAAACTTAAAATGTATTTATATTATGTTATTCCAGCCATTTTGTAATTAATATATTATCAAAATTATTAATTACACACTAATGTAAATTAATTGCTCACCAATAAAAATTAGTTATTCCAAAGGAAATCATGTTGGCTCACTCAAATTATCTGTTGGTCCATTGACATTTATAGTCAATATACCCTTCTAGTCTAAACAGCAATGTCCTACAGGAAGATTATGTATCAGAAATATGTTTTCAGTGGCCATATAGTTCAGTAATTGTAAGTGTAGTCAGTGTGTTGTGCTGATTTTGCCCCTAATCAAGTAAATTGTTATTATTAATAATAACACTGCACTATAATAATAATATTTG
Organism: Etheostoma perlongum; assembly: GCA_026937815.1. Taxonomy (NCBI): domain Eukaryota; kingdom Metazoa; phylum Chordata; class Actinopteri; order Perciformes; family Percidae; genus Etheostoma; species Etheostoma perlongum. The sequence goes on from CM049375.1 coordinate 24,640,263, forward strand.
CACTATAATGCAATTGCATTATTTTAGCATCCTGGCGTAATAAAAACACATCAAGACATTTTACCATGTTTAAAAAATAATTCATGCAATAGAAGGTTAAGACTCTCAAATTGACCCAGAATGCTGCAGTGCGTGTACTGACAAGAACTAAGAAAAAGATCAAATTTCTCCCAAATTACCTTCTCAGCATTGGCTTCCTGTAAAAATCCAGGATAGAATTTAAATCCTTCTCTTGACCTACAATGATTTTAACAGCTTAGAGTTAGGGAATGAGAAGTAGCAAAGAACGCCTAGACCAGCAGGGGAGCGTGTATAGCTCCAGACACGCCACCCCTCCTTAACTCTTCTTCTCTTCATCTTAATTGACGTCAGATTCATCTACTAACCCTTTGTAGGCTAAGGTTTGCCGTGGACCAGCTCTTAATTATGCTGCTATATGCTATTTCAGACTGCTGGCGGACTTCCTTCGACAAATTGAGCTAGCTCTCTTTCTATCTGTGTGCATTAATGTCCCATTAACTTAGTTCTTAGAGCTTCCTCCCCAGAGTCCTAATGCTTTCTTGCCTCGCAGATTTCCTTGGACTGGAGTGGCATCTAAATGGTGTCTTCTGCCGTGGTCCTGCTCAACGCCCTGCACTACTGTCATTTCTAGTCATAGTTCTACAATTTCCACTGTTTATCATACCTACTGCTATTATTATTATGAATCATATTTCTGTATATGTCTACATCTGTATCAGTGTCTCTGTGCCCCAACCGGTAGCGGCAGATGGCTGCGCACAAAGATCCTGGTTCTGTCTGAGGTTTCTGCCAGTTTAAAGGAAGTTTTTTTCTCACCACTATTGGACCAAATGCTTGCTCTTGGGAGGAACTGTTGGGTCTTTGTAAATTAAATAGTGTGGTCTAAACCTACTCTATCTGTAAAGTGATCTGAGATAACTTCTGTTGTGATTTGATACTATATACTATTTGATATTATGTGCATCCATGTTCCAGAAATGCTTGTTACTAACCTAGCTCTGGGGAGTCATTCCCCGGAGTCCTTATGTTTTTTTTCCCCCAGCATGTTTCCTTGGATCAGGGAGGCTCCAAAATCAAGGTTGCAGCTGTCGCCATGGCACACGCTCTGCGATGCCATGTTCTTCCTGCTCGCTCTGCTGTGCCTACTACAAGGGACTACTAACAACTACTATTTTTATTGGGACTGTTATTGCCACTTTTCATTCTAACCCCAACCGGCCCGTCAGACACCGCCTACCAAGAGCCTGGGTCTGTCCGAGGTTTCTGCCTAAAAGGAAGTTTTTCCTCGCCACTGTCGCACTGTTGCTTGCTCTGGAGGAAACTGTTGGGTCCTTGTAAATTCTGGAGTGTGGTCTAGACCCACTCTATCTGTAAAGTGTCTTGAGATAACTCTTGTTGTGAATTGATACTGTAAATAAATTGAAATTGAAATTGAATTGAAATTGATACTAAATAAAATTGAATGGAAATGAATTGAATAGAAATCAGCTGTCAAATCATTACTGATCAAGTCTGGGTCTCCTGGGTCTGATTGGGTTTGAGTCCAACAAATAGATGTAGAAATCACAAGAAACAGCAACATCAAGAAGAAGGAACATAAGAAGCTTGGAAATTAACAAGGGCACAGAGAGGACCTAGAACAGATGTGGAAAGTGAAGGCAACAGGTGGTCCAGTGGTAATAGGAACACTCAGGGGTGTAACCTCCAAACTGGGACAATGGCTCTAACATAAGTCCTAGGAACAGCTACGACACTGTTGAGAACCCTTATGATCCCAGAACTCTGGCAGAGGAGCCGAGCTTGGAGGAAAAAGATGCCCAGTATGGGCAAGTTTTTAGTTCGAGTAGAAATACATAAAGCAGGTAATTAAAAAAAAGTCAGCTCCTCTGGCACCACCTACAGCCTGTAGTGCAATTTGCAATAGTTCCCCACTCCCTGTTTAAATGCAATCATGGCCAGGGGGAGTGTCTAACTGTGTGTCAATCACTGCTCATGCACACACATTCATTCTCCCTTGTGGGGGGAGGGGCTTAGGAGACTGTTTGGGCTTTAGCAGGAAAGGGGGGAGGGACTGAGAAGTTGTCGATGTTCAAATTCCTGGATCTTCACAATCCTACCTACAGCACATTTAATGTATGTGTTTGCCACTTGGCCAATGATTCTGAACTCTAATTTGAGTTCAAGTCTGATCAGCAACAGTTCTGTGTCCAAAACTGAAAAGTGAAGAATCTTGTTTTAGTGGAATATATGTATCAAAAGTTGTTTATGACATGCAATTAGATTTGACATTTGGCAAAGGTTTTGTGGTGTAATATAGCAATTCTATTAATACATATTGAGTTAGGGTACCTTTAGTGCACCAGCATCTGCAGCAGATCCAGGGTCTACTCCAGTGATGTAGATCCCTAGTCCATATTCAGCACCACCTCTGATCATTAGGCCTAGAGAGCGACCATCGTCCATATTCAGGATTACCTATAGGGAAGACATGACATTCAGATCCCTTTAGTTTTGTCAATAAACCAAACTATTGAGTGTAAAAACATGGAACATGCTGTTAGGCACTAACAGGGGTCATAGTTTGTTGTCTCTGAGTGGACTTGAGTCAAATAGAAGGAAAGATGCAGTTGGATGTGACAGTAACAATCAATGCAGTTTGGTGTCACTATTACTGTGTTTTACTCATGTCAATGATTTTACAAGCATTGCTTTTTAGTGGATTTACCAAGCAAAGTGTGCACGTCAAAACAGCTTTTCAAAGCGGTTTTAAGTTGTCAGTTTTACTTTTAAATAAAGCCCTTCTGCAACAAAGATGTTATGGTCATAAAGCAAAGTTACTGCTCTCTCGTGTTGTAGCAGTAGCTCACTCAGTGTTGGGTATTGAATGCATTTACTGCTAATATGTGTGTGCAATCAACATACATTTATTAACATTCAAGGTGAATATAATTCGGGATAACTTTCCCCAGCAGGGCACACAGAAGGCACACAGAATCATCAAGGACCACGGCCACCAAGCACGCAGACTGTTCTCATTATCATGCGGCAGACGAAATAGGAGAATCTTTACCACAAGGCCAACTCATAAACCTAGATATTTCACATTGCATTTTTGCTTATCAGCTGCCTGAACTATTTACATAAAAATTCACTATCAACATGACTGCTGCTATTGAGCCACACACAATCCTCTTTTTCATGTGGGTGGCTGTGTCAGAGCAGGTCGTCCTTTAAACATAAGGTTGACCATTCGATCCCCAGCTCCTCCTCTCTGCATGTCCAAGTGTCCTTGAGCAAGAACCCAGCTCTTTGTCGGTGCTATATAAATGCAGACCACCATTTACCATATGTGCACATAGTGCTATATTTATATTTATATCACAACTAATTTTCATATATGTATACAATGCTATATTTTATCATTTATCATCCCATATTATCTTAAATATTATTGTGATTTTATTTATTTTTATCTCTTATAATGACTAGTGTTCTTGTTGCAGCAACTGCTTTTAGACCCAGTGTTATGACTAATACAAACATGAAACCTGGCATTAACACTTAGATTTAGCTGTAGTAAAACATATATATTTTCTTATAAATCACCGCCAAAATGTACTGAAAGCTGCTGACTTGTCATGTGTTGCATCTCTTGCATTTTATGTAACTTATAGACTAAAAAATAATGGACAGTGCTTGCGGGTATGAAAAATAAAGCCAATGCTGAAGTGCCTTAAATCCATGTGCGTAGGAACATATTTTGGCTAGGGGGTGCTGTAGCCAATGAGACAAGACAATGCACATGCTTACACATCTCCTCCTTTTCATTCATTGAAATAACATCCCTCCCCTTAAAGCCATTTCAGATCTAGAGACATTATATCCACAACCTAAATGACCAAAATCTAGTAGGCTACCCAGAACTGAGCCAGTGTTACACAGTAATGGATTCATGTTTACATTACATAGCTTCTATACGCTTTTCTTTGCCCCACGTTGCCGATTATGCTCCAGCATACAATGTGTTGCAGCACTGTTTGCAGTCACAGTTTCGGTCACAGGTGCTAGCCAAGTAGTCTCGCTTTGCCAGACCTCCCTCCATGGCGCTGCAGAGGAGGTTATGGCTAGTTCACAAAGCATTTTGCCATAAACGCCACACAGAGTCCTGGTGCCTCTGCAAAATAGGCAGAGGCACCAGGGCTCTGTATGGCGTTAATGGGTTGCCTCGGGAAGAAACTTGTTTTAGTGGAATATATGTATCAAAAGTTGTTTATGACATGCAACAGAAAACTCAGATTGGACAGATGGACTAGCAAGCAGCCTTGATTTACTGATAACAATCGTCTTAGGCAGCTCTAAGCACCGGATGGAGCCCCAGTGTCACTGCAAAATAATGTCTGGATTTACCCTGCAGAGATCTGAGGAGCCATAGTCCTCAGAAATTGACCGGAGTTTACAATTACAAAACAAAGAAAGAGAAAGGTAACAGCGATCCGGCTGTAAAGAGTGACATTCCAGCAGCAACAGACCAATCACAGAAGTGGAACATTGTTTCTACAGTATTGCAGCACCTCAATATTGGTTATAGAACGTTTTATATATTTCTTTATATATAGCCTATACGCATGGCAGGCCAGCTCTATTACGTTTAGGTAAAAAAGTTTGTCGGGTTGAAATAAGAACTTCCGAGACATGAACACCAGTACCATGGGTCAAAGTCCAGTGTTTTGAGACCCAACCACTACCCCACCCTATTCACTACGTGGATTTTGGCGCTCTTATACTATGTCACCTGATTTCCCACTTTGTTTGGTTCAGAATTACAATAGAGACAGAGCACATTTAAGGGGCCGGAAGAGAAAAGAAGTCTCTGCTCTCCTTTGATTTTCAGTTGTTTGCTAGCAGTTGAAGTTGACAAGGAGGCACCTTCACGCCATACAAGTAAATGGAGAAAGGAGAGTTGTTTTCCACCCCAGTGGGCGTGTGTGATGTCCATATGGACACTGGAGGTTGCTGCCTTACAGCTAACGTTAATGTGGGGCTTACAGTAAGAAATACGCGGATTACATACAAATTACAGTGTTACTTTTGTAGGTATATGTAGATGTACGAACAGTGAATGACAAACATACAATAAATACAGCAGCAGCACACAATAACAGCAATAATGCAACAACAGCACAATCATGAATACATAGGCCTAACTTTAGAAGTTTTTATATCTTGTTTTTTCTAACAGAGAAGTCCTTAATGAGGCTGGTCAAATTATTTTTGCGTAGAATATCACTTTCAGTGGACAACAGAGGTGATTTAGTCTGCTTTGGCCCGTTGTAACTCTGTCTATTTTTAACTAGTCTCAGTTTTGAATGCTCCTTACTGGCATTTTTTAAAGTCAAAGTGTTTGCTGAGGTTTCTTTTTTTTTTAATAAATTCTATGAATTATTTAATTTGGTTCCAATCTTTCTCCAGATCACCTGCATATTTCTTCTGGAGATTAGCTCCTTAGATCTTGTAGGGAATGATGAATGAAGGGAATATTGTTCTACAATGAAATGTCTACAAATATCTTAGTAGGAGCGATACCTCTGATCTAGTTCCAGGACCAGTCGATCTGAGATGGCAATAAAAACTGTTGCTTTGAACTTGCAGCTTTGTAGCGTTGGAACACAGTTGCAAACATGTTTTTGGTATTACTCAAAGTTGTAAAAATCATTCCGTTGGCTGGCCACATAATCCCTCAATGAGTTGATCAAATTAATAGCATTCCATAAACCCAGTTACACTGCCCGTAGAGTGTGTAGTGTCCTGCTCCATTCTGAGCAGTAAGATTTTGGTTTGAGTCACCACATACATTTTGCGGTGACTTGAATTCTGGCGTAATTCTGGTGAAGTGCTTTTGTTGCTGACTATCTACTGTACTATCTGAAAGACTTTTCAAAGTCTCTATCCTGTTTTCATTAGGCACTAAACCTGCTGTAACTGTCTACTGCCTACTGGACGTGTATTTAGAAGAAGAAATAAAAAGGGAATGTAAAAAAATAACGACAGCAGTTAACAATATTATGCCCCACTAAATTAAGTTTGTGCGCACAATACCCATTCAACCAAAGAGTTAATCTGTTTTAACGCGTGCATGCAGGCCACTGTAAACCGGACATGTTGGTTGCATTATCATATGGCCTCTAAAGTTAATGATATCAATGACCATGTCGTGTAAAACACCAAGAACAGACAAGAACAAAGTGCCTCACCCGAATGATTCTAAATTGGCTGGAACTTGACAAAACACTTCCCGATGCAACGATCAGACACAAAGCAGACACATAATAAAATAAATTGTCCCATCTGGGGCATTTGCACACATGGGGCCCAAAGGATGCAGTCCAGGCCAGTCTGTGCATGAATCCACGCTAGTGAAATTAGCAACAAAACTCCTGGTTTCAAATGACATAATTCATAAAACAGACAGCTGGCATATTATAGATCAACTTGCATATATTTGGCACATTAACTGACAAAGATGTATATGTTCTCCAAATAAGGAGCCAACAAATCATGCCTCCCTACTGTATGCTGCAGGCAATTTTGCTTCTGTAGTAACATCTTTTCATGCCTCTGCCCAGAAACCACTCATCACTTCATCACTGAGTGTTAGATAAGACTCAGAGACATCACAAGTGCACTAAGTACAACTTGCACGATAGGTTTAATTACATCTTTAACAATACTAGTTAAGTAGTTGTACATTTTTATTCCCAACTTGTATATATTTTAAATAGTTGTTCTTGTTTTTTATCCTTCATGTATATTGTATCCTATTTTTACATGTATATTCTGTGTGGGCTGTGTGTCTGATATTTTGCTGCTGTCATTTCCCATTTTGGGGATCAATAAAAACCTATCTATCTATCTATCTATCTATCTATCTATCTATCTATCTATCTATCTATCTCCCTTTACAAAGCTCTCCTCCAGGTCATCCAAGCTCATCTGAGCTCAATATGCAAATACAAGCAATTCCTCTTGCTTCCCTGCTGTACCAACATTTAATACAGCAGACGTAAATCTGCTCCTGAGCTTTTGGATGGATTACCCATCAACTGAGCCCCACTCAAATCGGCAGAGCTGTGTTCAGAGGTTCTAGCATTGGCTGCATGGAGATGCTTATGCAGCAGTTTTAGCCATAGAGTTTCTTAAGCATATTTGATAATATGAGTGGCAAAGCCATGTTAAAAAAACTTACGCAGTGACATCATTAGAACGCCTATGCCTGTTTTACGACCAGGTTTGCTGTAAGTTTGGACGCAATTTAGAGGAACCAAGAGAAAAAAGGGAGAAAGGGTCATGGTACTGGAAGGGATTTTTATTTAACAAGTAAAGGAATAGCAAATTACAGAACATAAACAAGGCTATATAAGTGCTGCCTATATAAACAAAGTAATTTCCAAAACACAACCAGAGCACAGCATCCATTAGCTTACAAAGTTGCAAACTACAATTACACTTTATTTTATTTATTTATTTATACTGTTTATTGATCCCCAGTGGGGAAATTACAATTTACAGTCTGTTTGTTAGTAATCACTACACACAGGCCTGAAATACACACACATGCTCACAAATGGAGAGATGTGGAGGGGGGGGCTGACAGTGCTGGATCAGCACCCTGAGCGGTTGGGGAAGTACGGTGCCTTGCTCAAGAGCACCTGGCAGTGCCCAGAAGGTAAATTGGCACCTCTCCAGCTACCAGTCCACACTCCGTAATTTGGTCCGTACGGGGACTTGAACCCAACTCCCTACAGGCTGAGCTACTACTGAGACGATAGCGGTCTATCATTTTTCTCCTGTGAATATTAGCCACTAAAATGTGCTAGCTAACTACTTTGGTGACTAATAAAACAATAAACGTCTACAGAAATGTCTAACGCTACAGGTCATGGGCCCAGTCATGCAGGGCATTGTTCAGACTTTTATTCTACGGTGATGAGAAAAATTACAAACTCTGGGAAACGAGGTTCCCCCCATGGAGTTGCATGGCCTCAGAGAAGTTATCCTGGAGGACCCGCAGATAGATGAGGAAGACAAAGCAGCTCTTGCGTTAGATGAGGAAAAAAACAGAGAGGCATATGCAGTGCTAGTGCAGTGTCTAGACAACAAGAGTTTGTCATTGGTAATGAGGGACGCGAAACGTGATAGAAGAAGAGCACTGGTGTTTCTTCAGGAATACTATCCGGGAAAGGACAAACCCCGCGTTATGAGTCTGTATTGTGAACTTTCCTTGCTCCATAAGGCTAGCTATAAAATGGTCACTGACTATTATTTGAGCAGAGACTATATTCACGTGATTGAGAAGAGCAGACGAGCATATTAGAAAAAGGGTTACCTGATTCATACAAGCCATGCGTCGTGCACATCACCCAGACAAATGAGCCCCACCCTAATCGGCAGAGCTGTGTTCAGAGGTACTGCTGGATGTTTGGATGTGTCCCAGAGTGACAATGGACATTGATTTTCAGTTCCCCATTCTACAGAAAGCGGTCAAGCAATGAGGCAATTCCACCCCTGTTACAGCCACTTAGAGCAACTCTGGTCTGCCTCAGTGGACCATTGATCTTATGAGAAGACTAGACCCAAGGATAGTGTCTTTTTTCCCAATGCGTTCACTGTCGCCCTGTAGAAACTAAGTTCCTTAAACACATTTTTCATCTAATGATCATAAATGATGTGTAACAGAACAAAAAGAAAACAACGCTATTTTGAGATAGTTTTTATTAAATCAGGTCTGATTTTTCCCAAAAAATCCCAAAAAGACAGGTAGACCAGCTCTACAGCAACACATTCTGACGTGTGACAGATTTTTTGGGTGGAAAAGCCAATGCAGCCAGGTAAAAGGTAGCAGGATTTTTCTTTGTATAGGCCTAATTGTATTTTACTTTTATTTTAGAAGTTATTTGTTCTAGTTATGGCTGATACTGGGGCAGGGCCATCACAGAAAAAAAGGAAATTAAACGAAAACTAACTAAAATATAAAAGGGAAAGTGACAGATGACGATGGAGTCAATTTCAGGCAGGCTTTGAACAGATGGAGACAATTACCGGATTGTAAATGATTCAAAACCAAGCCCACATTGGCCCTCAGGTATGAAATATGTCTACCTCATTCATAAAATAACTTTACAATGCGTGATGTGGTTGTACGTCAGCAGCCTATATTAAATTATGTCCCCCTTCCATTTAGCGCCCATTTTTTATACGGTCCATGTTTGTGTTGGCCTACTGTTTTCTTTTCTCTTGTACCCCTGTACTTGTGTAAATAATTTAATCTAAGTTATTATTACGTTGGTTGATACAGCAAACTCTTAATGCTTGGCTCATGACATAGTGATACCCGGTTTAGCTCACAATACATTCAAAGTCAGCTAAGTAACTTTATGCAACATATTCATCAAGGTATTTTAAGTATTATTGTTTTGACCAAAGTAATGTTAAACAGCACTGGGCATACCCACGATTACGTTTGCCAGCTGTATTGATAGATGATTAATGTAATGCTAATTTAGCCAGCTATCCGGCTTTCTGGTTTTTCTGCCTCACTCCCTGAAGAAAGAAAAAGAAAAAACTTCAGCTTCGATTTAAAGGACCTGCGTTGCGAAGGACCTGCAGTTTTCTGGGAGTTTATTCCAGATACATGTGGAGCATAAAAACTGAACGCTGCTTCCCCCTGTTTAGTTCTGACTCTGGGGACAGAAAGCAGACCTGTCCCAGACAACATGAGAGGTTTTGGTGGTTCATAAGGTAGCAGCAGATCAGAAATATATTTTGGCCCCAAACAGTTTAGTGCTTTATAAACAGAAGTATGTTGTGCTTCAGCTGTGCTTCCACCCAATATAGTCCTAAATCAATATCTGCCCAGGAGTTTGTGCTGTTATAGTTTTAGACTGCCAGGGGACTTCCTTTGACACAGTGAGGTCCTCTCTCTTTTTATTTTTGTGCTTCCATGTCCCAGAAATGCTTGTTAGTAACCTAACTCTGGGGAGTTATTCCCAAAAGTCCTTTTGTTCTTTTTCCCCCAGCATGTTTCCGTGGATCAGGGATGCTCCAAAATCATGGTTGCAGCTGTTGTCGTGGTCCTGCTACACGTCCTGGGATGCCCTGTTACATCCTGCCAGAGATAGCAAAAGTACTCACTTCCCGTACTCAAGTAGAAGTGTAGATACTTGTGTTAAAAAATACTCTGGTAAAAGTAGAAGTACTGATTTAACTTCTTTACTCAAGTAAAAGTAACAAAGTACATGCTTGGACATTTACTTAAAGTATAAAATTAAAAGTAGCCTTGCGAATTACAAAGCTGTGGACATGGAAAAGGCTCTTTATTCTTCATTCGTTATATGCCATTGTCTACATTTCAAATGGATGTCTGCCAATAGACCTAAAACATATAGCCTGTTAATTGTGACAGAGACTCTAGGTTAATAGGATTCTGACTGAGTAGCAAGATATGAATTCAACTGTGATTCTGTGAGAAGTCTGTATATTACCATCCAATTAGATTAAATTTAGTATTGATGATGCAAGCATGATGATGCTTGTTAGTGATGACTAGATTAGGACTGTATTTACAGCTGATTCTGGTTTCCAACTTTGCCCCAGTTGTGTCTGTCATAACACGGACAGAGACAACTTCTCTCTTTTAATATTACAATCAAGCAACAGTACAAACACGGGCGTGGGTAGCTCTGCTATGGCTGTGTGTGTGTGTGTGTGTGTGGTTAAATAAATAAAGAAATAAACAAATAACATTGTAAAAGCTACCATACACAATGCATTGGAATCATAAATGTTAGTAAATAATAACAATAAACCCACTATTAATTACATTATCTTAATGCAGTGTAACTAGCCTACTGTAGCATGTAAATAATGCACCTAAAGTCCACACTGTTCTCCGACATGCGCTCACAATCACTCCTGATAGACAACCTCTTGTACAAAACTAAAGTAACGAGCCAGTTTTGTAAAATGTAAGGAGTAGAAAGTACCAATATACGTGTTAAAATGTAAGGAGTAAAACCAAAAAAATAAATAGTAAAGTAAAAATATCTTGAGTATCTCTTATCTCTGCATCCTGCTACGCCCTGAGGTGCCCTGCTATGTCCTGCTGTGCCCTGTAACGCCCTCCTATGCCATGATCTACTACAAACTACTATTTCTAGTCACTGTTTGCCTACCAAGAGCCTGGGTCTGTCCGAGGTTTCTCCCTAAAAGGGAGTTTTTTTCCTCGCCACTGTCACACTAAAAGCTTGCTCTTGGGGGAATTACTGGAATTGTTAGGTCCTTGTAAATTATAGAGTGTGGTCTACACTACTCTATCTGTAAACTGTCTTGAGGTAACTATTATTATGAATTGATACTATAAATACAGTTGAATTGAACTGAATTAATACATTTAAATTTTTAGTTTGCAGTTTGTATAGAAAGGTAGTATGAAACAGAGTGTCAAAAACAGAGTGCAGTATCTACCCTTACTGCAGTCTGCCTTGCTTTCACTATGTTACTGCAGTTTGCCTTTGTGTCAGCATGAACATTGTTGCTACTGCTAAGTGGAATGAGGGAATCAACATGCTATAAAACCTCTCTCAGAGAAGAAAGGAACTGTCAAAATGGCATCACTTTTCCATGGAAAAATGCTGGTGAAACTTAAACCACCAAAAAGTGGTAAGTTTCAAACCTCTTAACCCTTTTCAGTCAGTTTTGTCTGTTTAGCTCTTTCTAGCTAGCATTAGTGTTTTACAGCATGGTGATGGCAAGCATACCTTGGAAGACTTATAAATCTACACTATAAATTACCTTAAGTATGTTTTTACAGCCATAGTTTTGTGAGTTTAAAGACAACAAATCTAATATGTCATAGCATACAGGCTAGTATTGCACCTAGTCACCAAACTGTGTGAGTGCGGGTGTCTGTGTGCATGTGCATGTGCGTGTGCGTGTGTGTGGGTGTGGAGGGCATCCTACCCACGCGGTCATTTTCACAATAATAATAAACACACCAAAATTGCTTCAGTCAATTAATCATCATTCTGGCTGTATGGTACATTCAAAACACTGTAATCCTGTTCCAGATAATGTCAAGAAACCAGCTGTGACAGCTTTCTCTTTATTTGCTGAAACGATGGGCCAATGGAGGATACGCCTATCACTCGATATTAAACCACGCTATAAACATTTGACACGTCGCCTTAATGTAACAGACAAATACACGTATTTATGTAGTTAACTGAGACCCCTGTTACTATGGTAACCCTGCCGAGTCTTCCACGTCGCTGTTTGTTCCGTTTAATTCAAAGTGCAGCAGTTAAACAATTCGAAGGGCAGCAGAAACTCCGCTCTGTGTGCATGCGCGCTCCCGCGGCCAGGGGATACACGAGTACATTGGCACGACACCGCTGACTGAAACACACGTTCTGTCAGAGCGTCTAAACGAAAAATTATAAAGTCAATACTTATAACGTTAGCATTGTTTTCAAAAACAGTTGCTAAATGCCTGAGCTCACTGACAACTTCACCGTAGCTAGCCATCTGTGTTGTGTCTGTGGCCGGTGGCATGTAAATTCGACCGAGGGAGTAAAATGCTAACCAACCAATGGGCAGAAGTTAACCCCTTAAGACCAGCCCCTCCTCATTTGCATAATGAGGCAGAAATGCATGTAGAAATGTAAAAGTGACAGGCAGAAATGTAAAAGTGACAGGCAGAAATAAATACCAGGGGTGAAAATAAATAGGGTAGAAAATGCAACGGAAGAATAAAACAGACAAAAAAATTAAACACACACAGAAATAAATACATTTAAAAAATAAGTAAGGAATAAATAAAGTTGAAGATTATAACGGACAATAAATAAATAAGGTAATTATTACAAAGGTGAATAAATAAAGAAGCTAATTAAAAGAGATATATACATTTATGTCTCACTGTATAATTTAATTTCTACCTACATTTATTTCTTCATTGTATTTTTTGGGGCAATTAATTGTGTGCTTATTTATTTATTGAGCATTTATTTATTTCTGTATTTATTTTTAAATATGAAAGACATGGTCCTCCATATGGGCCAGTCAAAAGCCATCTATGAAAATTACTGTATGTCGTCCAGGAAGTTGGAAACAATGCTGTGACCGGTGCATCTCTCTGCGTCACACAAATTTAGGAGTGGATGCTGAGGTGGGTCAGCCTGATCTTGTGGACGATGCTGAGGGGGATCAGTCAGATCTTGTAGACAACGCTATGTCATATCTTCTTAATATCCTTGAGACAGGGGAAACCTTGCCGCTTTATGATGTGATAGGGCAGTCCTTCTGAAATTTGAAGATGTTGCTGCCACACACACTGCCTCCAGTGGAGATGAAAATGAAACCACTTACACTCCATCTCAGGATAACACGGATGATTGTATTCCCTGAGCCACCCAAGAAAAAGTCCAGAGTCAGCATTTCACTGCAAGGGAGTGACCATCATTGTCATTAAATGACTCAAAGATTCCCCCTCTTGGTGTCCCATGTGACATAAACAGATGCAAAAAGCAATGTACTTTTAACATCTGACATGATAGGCGCAAGGCAATACTTGATGCCTACTGGTCCACAAACTTTCATGAACGGAAATCATGGATTTTCAGCAGCATCTCCAAGGCATCATAAAAAAAAGACTCAAGAACCAGCCGCTAAAAAATTACCTTACTTACTTACTACTACTCTTACCACTTCAAAGACGAGAATTGACAATCCCATTAAGTTTGCTAGCTGTTTTTCCTAGCAACTCTTGGATACCATCCCAAAAATAAATCGGTTTATCACAACGGCTGTGCAGTAAGAGTCATTTGACTCAGTTAGTCATCAAGGGACAGAAGAGGGAGGCACGTCCCCTCAAATAACTGATCTACGGCCCAATAAAGGATCATATAGAATCACATGGGCCCTCCATTAGCCATTACAGACGCCAACATGCTCTGAAACAAAGATACCTGGCAAGTGACATTACAGTCAAGTTCATGCATGAGGACTTCAGGCATCAGGCTTACCGCAAAGATTAGAATTAAACATAGTTTTACAAAATTAGGTGTGAGAAATGTGTTCAGATAGGAATGAATGATAAAGCAATTGGTCATGAACAAATAATTCAAAGCTACAAATGCAGGGATGAACAGACCATGGGTGGGACTGCTAGTGACAATGATGACATGGAAACACACAGACAAACAGTCCAGAACACCTTTTGCAGATACAGTGCCAGTGAAACCACACATGAGCATGCACAATGAATCCATTTCCATGAACACTGAGAGTGAAAACAAAGCCACTGACATTCATGAATGCATGACATGGATAAAACACAAGAAAAAAAACAACAAAGTCATTTCAAGGCAGATTCTGGCAAGGACTGGTCAGATGACTGGTGCTGATTTTCAAAAAGTGGTCTGATGTATTTGTTTTCCCACAATGTCTACTCATAGCATCCAAAGCATAATTAAAAAATTGTATTTATACATGTATTAGTCTATATGTTTAGACACATAAAGAAAGATGGGAAAGGTGGTTATCTTAGTTAAATATAAAAAAGACTTGAAGCACAAGACAGGGTGGTTTTATGAAATAAATCGCTTGGGTCGCCTAAATCTTACAACTTACATCTTACTATTGGTAAGCAAACAAAGTTAGTTTATTGCAGTTCTGTCACATTTATAGCATGGATAGAAATTTGACTATACAGATATTTTTTCTTTTTGTTGTAAGGTGGCTTATTTTTAGCAAGCATTTTTCTAACAAAGAAATCAATGTTTGATGGCAAATGGTGATTTAGCAATTCACAAAGCATTGTAACATGTGCAACAAGAATGTGAATAAATCTTCTATCTTCTCTTGGGGAGCAGCCCGACAGGCCTGTGGTTGTTGACTTTGTTGTAGGATGAGTCTGTCTTCCAAAATGTCACAGCACAAAAGGTCACAATGACCTCCGGGAACACTATTCCAGTCCTGAACTGACTGCTGTCAGACATGAGCGGGGGGAGGGGTGGGTAATCACAACAACTCTCATCCTTGATAATAAATTGTTTTGAGCATGATAGATGTCATTGGCAATGGTGTCAATGACAGAATATTGCTTCCTTTTAAAGTCTGCACTACACAATGCATTTACAACTGCCTTATCAACGAGACCTTTTTTTACTTGTACCACACACACACACACACACACACAGTACAGTATATTACTTACTGTCCTCTCCTCCATGCCACGTCCTTGCTTCTGGTTGGCCTCTTGGTTGTCAGGTGGTGGGGAGACACTCCGGCCCTGAGGGTCCACCCAACTGTACACGTGGTTGGTAATGTAGCCTCCAGGGATCCGACCCATGGAACACACCGACATAGCTAGTTGTTTGCATCCCTTTAGTACCTGCATCACAAGAAGAGGGTTTCATTAGTAAAGAGAATGCTGTTTTGTTTTCCACAATTTCAGAGGCTTTTTGTTTTCACCTTTTAAATATGTCCAATCCAACAAAGATACATTATACACTTTTTATTATCTTCCTTATGTTTCCAAACAATGTTGTTGAAAAATTGGGTCTGGCAGATGTATCTTTGCACTATTGTCTATATTTTTAGTGATGTTTATCTGAAAACAAGTGCTTTACGGCAGTTTTCATCAAACTGTTTGCTTTTTTTGCCATTTTTTGTCCATGTTTCTTTCACTGTCCTTTTTAATTCTTTTCATTCCTGTTTTAGGCTGTTTTCTGACACTCTGGTCCATAGGAACATGCAATGACTGATCACGATAGGGCACACTGATTACATTTACATAATATTCCGGTTCTTGCCCTTATTCCGATAAATATTCCAACTACGCTGTTTACATGGTTAATGGAAGTAAATATTCCACTCATATTCCCGTTTACATAGCTGTGCAAAATGCTGGAAACACAGCGTCCTTCTTTCATTTCTTCAACCAGCTTTTTGAAAAGGTTGGCGTAGCAATGTGTGCGCGTATCCTAAAACCTGTTGATATCCAAGTCTTTGATCATGTTTAAAGGTAGCTGTTTCTTCTTCTTATTGGGTCTGCAGCTTTGATACACTGTTGCCTGGTATGTAGGCTGCATGTCTTAATTGGAAAATGCTATATTCCGAAAAAGGCATTACATCGGAATATCCAACCACAATATGCTGTTTACATGACCTGTATAAAATTCAAAATATTGTCATATTAGGAATAATAGTGGGATATTGGTGTGTATGTAAATGTACTCACTGACTCGCTACAGCATGAAACATGGCTAAAGTGGCAGCTGTAGCAGGGGTAAAGTTTGCAGGATGGTCCCTATAAACATCAAGGCAATGTGCCACCCCGGTTTTAGATTTTGACTCTCTGCAACACCGCAATAAAACAGTAATCTTGGATTACTCACATAGTCCCGGCCAGATTTAAAATATGTCTGTAGTCTACAGCCGTCATTTAGTATTTTAATGTGATGTATTAATAGTCTCTCAGCCAGAATGCTAGAGATGTGCATTGCCACTTCCCTGATTACTGACCCTGAAATCCCAGACAAGACTTCAAACCAACAGCCACATGTCCTTCCAGCAACCCTGAAATTTAAATTGTTTGTCAAAAGTATATCGATATATAGAGCCCAAATGAAACTGGACTTCTGGGTTCTCTTAAAATCACATTGCCACATTTTAATGAAACAAATGACTCAAAATCCAGCCCCCCTAAACATAACCTTCCATCATGTTAAGCAGTTCACTTTAATCGTTGAGACAGGGATGGTAAATTCCTTAAAAAAAAACAACAATGTATCATTGTTTATGTAATTTTCTTGTTTTTACAGGCCTGACCATTTCCCAAAGCTAGATATTGTGGGTTAAACCCAGCACCCGCCCATGCGTATACAGATAGACTAGGCAATGGCCAAGGGCAGCACTTTTGGAAAAATGTGGGCTTATAAAAAAAGTCTCTTGTAGTCCATTGGTTAAGAATATGTCTGTCAATCAAAATCACCAACCTGTTCCCCTTCCCACATCACTCACCCCACATTTTCACAAGGTCAGAGGTTTAAACACTGACTGTACAGTACATTACACTGTACCACCATGTCCAAGTAACCCAAACTGTCTGGTTGTGAGTACAAAAAGAAAAATAGCATTGGAGCAAGTGGTCCAAAAACTAAATCTATATATTTTTTTAATATATTGATGGGATAAAAAAGGATGTGCATAAGCAGCTCTACACCCAATGCTAGCTGGCCGGCTAGTAATGACAATGCGCCTCCCCTACCACCAGAGATGTCAGAGGCACAAGCACTACCGGGAGTTATAATTGAGGCCACTGAACACACATAGTTGCACTCAAAGATGGCAAAAGTACTCACTTCCCGTACTCAAGTAGAAGTACAAATAATTGTGTTAAAAAATACACTGGTAAAAGTAGAAGTACTGATTTAATTTCTTTACTCAAGTAAAAGTAACAAAGTACAGGCCTGGAAATTTACTTAAAGTATAAAAGTAAAAGTAGCCTTGTGAACGACAAAGCTACCTGGACCAGACAGATGTTACTAGCGAGCACGCTGAGAAACTACAGTGGACATGGAAAAAGGCTCTTAATATGCCATTAGCTACATTTTAAATGGCTGCCTGCCAATAAGCCTACAACATATAGCTTATTTATTGTGACAAAGACTCCAGGTTAATAAGATTTTGACTGAGTATCAAGATATGAATTCAAGTGGGATTTTGATTGAATCTAATTGGATGGGAATATACACAGACTTCAATTTGGTATTGATGACGCAAAATAATAACTAACTTATTTTAAATTTAGTGAGGACTAGATTAGGATTGAATTTAAAGATGATTCTGGTTTCCAACTTTGGCCCGTGTGTGTGTGTTAAAACACAGATGGAGACAACCTCTCTCTGTTGATGCTTTATTACAATCAAGCATCAGGATAAACATGGGGGGGGGGGTTGCTCTGCTATGGCTGTGTGTGTGGTAATAAAAGAAATAAATAACATTGTAAAGGGTACCATACACAATGCATAGAAATCATATATGCTAGTAAATAATAACAATAAACCCACTATTAACTACAGACCAATACAACAACAGGCTTAAGTGAACTGACAACATCAGTTACAGTGAGGAAAATAAGTATTTGAACACCCTGCTATTTTGCTGGGTGTTCTCCCTGTCTGAAGTCTGAAATTGTCATCGTCGGTGCATGTCCACTGTGAGAGACATAATCTAAAAAAAAAATCCAGAAATCACAATGTATGATTTTTTAACTATTTATTTGTATGATACAGCTGCAAATAAGTATTTGAACACCTGTCTATCAGCTAGAATTCTGACCCTCAAAGACCTGTTAGTCTGCCTTCAAAATGTCCACCTCCACTCCATTTATTATCCTAAATTAGATGCACCTGTTTGAGGTTGTTAGCTGCATAAAGACACCTGTCCATCCCATACAATCAGTAAGAATCCAACTACTAACATGACCAAGACCAAAGAGCTGTCCAAAGACACTAGAGACTAAATTGTACACCTCCACAAGGCTGGAAATGGCTACGGGGAAATTGCCAAGCAGCTTGGTGGAAAAAGGTCCACTGTTGGAGCAATCATTAGAAAATGGAAGAAGCTAAACATGACTGTCAATCTCCCTCGGACTGGGGCTCCATGCAAGATCTCACCTCGTGGGGTCTCAATGATCCAGGTGAGAAATCAGCCCAGAACTACACGGGAGGAGCTGGTCAATGACCTGGAAAGAGCTGGGACCACCGTTTCCAAGGTTACTGTTGGTAATACACTAAGACGTCATGGTTTGAAATCATGCATGGCACGGAAGGTTCCCCTGCTTAAACCAGCACATGTCAAGGCCCGTCTTAAGTTTGCCAATGACCATTTGGATGATCCAGAGGAGTCATGGGAGAAAGTCATGTGGTCAGATGAGACCAAAATAGAACTTTTTGGTCATAATTCCACTAACCGTGTTTGGAGGAAGAAGAATGATGAGTACCATCCCAAGAACACCATCCCTACTGTGAAGCATGGGGGTGGTAGCATCATGCTTTGGGGGGGTCTGCACATGGGACAGGGCAATTGCACTGTATTAAGGAGAGGATGACCGGGGCCATGTATTGCGAGATTTTGGGGAACAACCTCCTTCCTTCAGTTAGAGCATTGAAGATGGGTCGAGGCTGGGTCTTGACATGACAATGACCCAAAGCACACAGCCAGGATAACCAAGGAGTGGCTCTGTAAGAAGCATATCAAGGTTCTGGAGTGGCCTAGCCAGTCTCCAGACCTAAACCCAATAGAGCATCTTTGGAGGGAGCTCAAACCCCGTGTTTCTCAGCGACAGCCCAGAAACCTGACTGATCTAGAGAAGATTTGTGTGGAGGAGTGGGCCAAAATCCCTTCTGCAGTGTGTGCAAACCTGGTGAAAAACTACAGGAAACGTTTGGCCTCTGGAATTGCAAACAATGCCTACTGTACCAAATATTAACATTGATTTTCTCAGGCGTTCAAATACTTATTTGCAGCTGTATCATACAAATAAATAGTAAAAAAATCATGCATTGGGATTTCTGGATTTTTTTTAAATTAGATTATGTCTCTCACTGTGGACATGCACCTACGATGACAATTTCAGACCCCTCCATAATTTCTAAGTGGGAAAACTTGCAAAATAGCAGGGTGTTCAAATACTTATTTTCCTCACTGTATATGACTTACAGTTCTCAAAGACGCACACACGAGCTAAGCTGATTATCCTCCTTCTTTTCTCTCACTTTTTCTCCGTGTGGCGTGCGCGCCCGCTCGCGGTGTGAGGCGCGTGTCCGCGCTATTGTCCGACATAAACTCACAATCACACCTGATATAAGACTTTTTGTACAAAGCTAAAGTAACGAGCCAATTTTGTAAAATGTAAGGACTAGAAGTAAAAAGTAAATAGTAAAGTAACGTAAAAATATCTGAAAAATCTACTTGAGTAGGCCTACAGTAACAAAGTATTTGTACTTCGTTACTTCCCATCTCTGTTAGCACTACTACTATACCTGTACAAAAACTAGGTGAGGAGGATATGAAAGAACCCAGCAGATGGTCAACAACAATCAAGCAAGAACTAATAGCCATGTTGACAGAGAGCGGCCCATATCAAGTCAAAGAAATTGATTGTAATTGATTGAACAAATGGAGACAGAGTAGAAAGACCATAGCTTGTTTATTCCATAAGCAAGGATGTAACGTTTGGCTTCTGTGGCTTTTTTGTGAAAATGAGAGATAGTCAACTTTGGCAAATAGCGGTTTTATTGACTGGAAAAACATGTCAAGCATCCTCAGTGACCATGAAACATCGTCTGGTCATATGGAAGTTTTCACAAATGTAAAGACTTGGATAAAAGATTGGCCTCGCAAAACACGTGCACAAAATCTGTGAAAATTGACTACTGAGACAAAGCACTGGCAAGATGTGTTGCAACGGTCTATCAATCTTAACTGAGTTATGGCTATGCTAAACCTAGCATTTGCAGTTAGCACAGGTAGATCAAACAAGTGGAGATGATCACCCTTTTTACAGCGTTATAGCTGAAAATTAGGAGAATAACTTAAAAGAAATCGACTTTCACTATTTAGGCAAAGACATTTGCATTTGCACATTATGGTGATCAGAGAGCATTTATTGGAATTCACAGAAAAAGCTGACTGTACAGGTGAGGAGTATGTGACACCAAACACGGCATCTGTCCCACGTTGAAGTGTCATTGGGCAAGACACTGAACCCCCGACTTGATGCTGTGCCATGTGTGTGTGAGTGTTTATCTGATGAGCAGGTGGCACCTTGTACAGCAGCCCAGTGTGTGAATGGTGAATGGCTCCTGTGCGTTCTTTGAGTAGTCATTGAGACTACAAAAGCGCTATACAAGAACAGTCTATTTACCTTATCTAAAGGTAAATAGGTGCCTTCGGGGCTGAAGAACTGGCTCCAGACATCTAAACAAAATGTAATGGCAATAATGGGTGCAGGAACAGATTGCTTAATACAATACCAAGGAGGGGCTCTCTCAAGAGGAAGTGACCAGTGGGCCAGATACCTTAAGTTTAAAGCATAGTAGTAATACAGTACATCTTTGGTAGACCTAAACCTTCTCTATCAATTGGTCTTTGTAATTTATTAAAATGTAGCTGTTTTTTTTTTTAACCATTCCATATGTCTTTGTTATCCTGTCAAACCATTTACAATAAGATTGGGGCACCTCCAGAGGAAGAGATTGGATAAGGTAGTTCATCTTGGGAACACAAACCATTTTTTTTTAAACATTGACCTTCCCTGCTATTGAGAGATTAAGAGTCGCTCATCTATTAACATCACAAGAGATTTTATTAATTAATGGATCAAAAGTAACTTTAATTAGGTCTTTTAACTGGAGAGGGAACAAGATATCACCTATCACCTAAGACAGCACCTAAATCCACTTTAAAAAACTTTGTAAAGTGTCTTTGAGTATTATAAATAAAATGCATTATTATTATTATTATTATTATGAATCCATTTTATAAAAATGCTGCCAAACTCATACATTTGCAATATTTTTTTAACATATAGCCCCAATCAACCCTATTAAACGGCATCAAACAAAATAGCAGCTATTGAGGATTGTCTATTATTTACTCTTTGTCTTCTGATTGGGAACCCTAATGACTCTATGAAGGAAGACATTTCTTCATCAGTAGACATAATGACGTATAGAGATCAATGTAAAATTCTTTAAAAATATATTTAATTTACACACACAGTTGCTGTGAAAACATCTTCAGAATTGGAACTAACTGCAGCAATAGTGGAAGCTGATGCCCCTATTTGTACGCATCTAGCGAGTAATTTTCCTGCTTTGTCTTCCCATTCAAAATAATTTTGTCTTGCCCTGAATAAATGGAATTCAACTTCCTAATATAGAATCAGGTTGATCAGGCCATCCCATAACATTCTTAGTTTAATCTCTGTTTCAGCATGTTTAATTTTACTTTCTAGTTCTAACAGTGCTTTAGCAGTATTCCTCTTATGAAAGAAAGCATTTTGTATATTGTTCCCCCCGATCACAACCTTTAAGGCCTCTTATGCCACCCCTGAAGACGACACTGAGGACCAATTGATCGTCCAAGTACTCTTTTAGCAACCAGCAGACTTTTAACAGATCCATCATTTGTGTCCTTGTCAGGTGTAAGGTTACGCACCGTTCATAACCCCACTCCAGCTGCAATAACCTGCCATGTGCTGGCCCCTACACACACATGATAAATTGGCTTGCTACATTGTTGGCTAAGCCCAAGGCTGACATTGGTGCAAGCTTTGACAGGGTATAATTCAGCCTGCCAGCCTTTTCAATAAGACAAGCTGTATATTAACACAAAACAGGTTTTGTCTGAGCCGGCAGGGCCAATCTTGTAAACCGATATTGAAGGAGATGCAGTCTAACAAACAGAAAAGATTTGATTTAAATTGAAATATTCATCTTGTAAAAATGTGACACGTACTTTACAAAATTATCAGTAATACAACATTTAAATTGAATTTCCTTTAGTAAGTAGAGTTGACAAATTACTTCTTTCATTGACAGAATTGTAGCATTTGCAAAAACGTATACTCTTTATATTTATGTAAAATTGATGATAGTTGGGAACAAGGGAATGATTTTCTGGCCAAATATTGCATTCTACTTTCGCTGCATAGGGGTCACTTGCAAATGGGGGGAAAACTGTCTGAAAGCAAAGGTAGATTTTTTCATTCGTTATTTCTAACAAAGCAGCCAGGAAATGTGGATGGGAAAAGTAAATGAGTAAATCCTGCCAGCTCCCTACACCACTACTGCTGAGGGGCCCTTGAGCACAGTAAAGCTGCTCAGTGAACAGCAGACTGTGTTTCTACTTAGAGGCTCACAGTCCTTAGTGAGTCATACTGGTCAGCTGCCAGGAGAAAAAAAATTGGCTGAAGAAATATGATTTTAATTAAGTCCTATGTTCTCAAATTTAAACATACTGTTGAAATAATATTGTTCCTGACGCTATTTGACACCAGATAGATAGATAGATAGATAGATAGATAGATAGATAGATATTGATCCCAAGAAAAATGGGAAATTACGGTGTTACAGCAGCACACGTAAATCAGTCACACAACACAGAATATAAATATAAATGAGATACATAAAATATACATACATACAATATACATGAAATAATAATAATAATAATAGGAATAAAATAAAAGAACAAATATTTGAATATATACAGGATGGGAAAACCGAAATGTGCAAATGCTTACATAATAATATGCTAATATGTATGCTAAATGTAAATGTATATAAACCAATTGTAAACCAGGAGATTCATACTTGCTTTTATGTCCTCTGATCTTGATTACTGCAAAGGCTTATTTACTCCTCCTAACCATCAGGCAGTTGCTCAACTCCAGGCTGTCAGAATAACAATAATAATAATAATAATAATAATAATAATAATAAATAATAATAATAATAATAATAATAACAATAACTTGGACTTATATAGGCCTGTCAAGGTACCCAACAAAAAATGGGGGTGGGTTAAAGAACATAGTGAAAAAATGTTTTGAGGTGCTTTTTGAACATGGGCAGGGATGGGGCAGAGTGGACGGGGAGTGGTAGACAGTTCCAGAGTGTGGGAGCATTGGCAGAGAAAGCCCTGTCCCCAAAGGACTGCAAACTGGAGCAGGGGCCTTCCAGCAGGTCCTTGTCAAAGAACAGCAGGGAACATGAGTGTAGGCGTGGAGGAGATCTGTGAGGTATTTTGGCAAGAGTCCATGGAGAGATTTGTAGGTGAGCAGTAGGATCTTGTAGGTGATGTGTGACTTGACTGGCAACCATTGTAGCTGTTGGAGGATGAGAGTGATATGCTGCCAGGGCTTTGTGTCTGCTAAGGGCTTGGTGATGTTGATGTGGGACCGGAAGGAGAGAGTGGAGTCCAGGATAACGCCCAGGTTGTATCGGAGATGAGGAAATGGAGCGCCATCCACAACCAGAGCCAGGTCATTAAAAGACATTAAAAAGATAGTTTATAAAGAAAGTACCATTCGCGTATACAGCCAGGCGCCATCTTGTGAAAACAGTCTTGACCAATTGAACCACGAACACCATGCTACGTGAGCTCACATGCTGGATCTAGTTAACGGCGTAAGGTTACACACATTGTGATGAGGCTCCACAAGGGGGCGTGAGATACATTGCTTAGGGAGTCAAGAAAGGTAACGCTGTATACTACGGCCATACTGTTGACATGTCAGGAGAATAATAAAGGAGAAGCCTCTCGAGTTGTTCGAACGTGTCACGGAGCATTCATTCCGCAAGAAGAAACTTGTACAGACTGGACCTCCTTGACTGAGCTGCTTCTACACTATCTGCATGTTGGAACTTCTTTGGGGTGGACTGTCGGAGAACCACTGGCCAAAATTGTGTAAAAGTACATTGATCAACACACACATCTGAATGCACTTACAATATAAAGCACTGCAAATGACACTAATGTACGCTACACATAAGATGCTGATGCTGAAAACCCACACAACTTATTTCGGAGTAAAGAAATAATAATAATAATAATAATAATAATAATAATAATAATAATGCATTTTATTTAAAGTGCCATTCATGAAACCAAAGGTCACTTCACAAACAAAAAAAAATAAAATGATAGTCATTTCATAAAAATATAAATAAAAATAAAAAGTCAGTTAGTCCATAAGCCAGTCACAGTAATTGAGTCACAGCGTCTGATGTGGTCTGTAATGGCATAAATGCTGTGGTTTAGTGTCATAGGATTTTAACCAACTGTGCCAATTCAAACCAACCAACCATCCTCCACCCACAAACCAACTACACAACCCCCCCCCAAACTACAAACCAACCTCAGCTGCACTCATGTCACAACACAGCCAGGTTAGCTCACCTGGACAACTTTTCCAAGAACCTTCCCCTGTCTACGTTCCCCCTGTTTATTTACACAGAGGCAATGGAAATGCAATCAATGTTGTGGGTAAATGTAGCCAGTAGTCGTGAGCAGTTGAAAACACACAAGGTGAGTCCGAAATTAAATTGGTAAGGTGGGATATTTATTATTAACCCCGTGTATAAGGCAAAATAGTGTTTTACAAAAATAAATGGAATTAAGAAAAGCTAAAACAAAACAATTTCACCAAAATAAAAGTAATTGACGTGAGTCATGAAGATCACAATATCAAAAAACAAACACTGTTTCCTAATGACCTAAGACAACTCATTCCTGAGGGCATGCGACAGACTTACATCCTAAACTCTCCGTTTCCCTAATGCTCTCCTTTAGAACACATTTAACTGCCTACCTATATAGGCCCATAGACATAATAAAGAGTAGACGCCGCATTGGCTGCTGAGCGCGAGAAATCCAGCCGCCATCTTGGACCGGTCATACTCGTTACTTGGCAGCAGAAGATACAAGATGCCAGAGCACTGTGCAGCATATTCCTGCTCAGATCGGCGGATTTTTTTTTATCTTATCTCTTTCACTTTGGGTTCTGTGAAGCATTTTGTAGGCCTATCTGTGTTTTGAAAATTGCTACATAAGTTAAGTTCCAAAAGCAGCACTAATGTATGCTTGTGTGGTTATTACATTGGGATTGTCTCTGGTTTAGTTGGGATTTGTTTGATAAGACTTGCACGTTACTCTTATAAGATAGATAGATAGAGATATATATAATTATATAGCCTTTTCAATAGCAATGTGCTTGAGTATAGAGTCAACACAACATAAAAGAGGTGTATCTGTCCAAATACTTATGTAATAAGAGCTGAGACAGCTGGTCATTTATCAAATATATCGAAAGTCGCAATAAGTATGCAATATTTAGTTTATTTTGTGGAGCTGTCCTGTTAACTTTATTTATATATTTTATACTGTCCAACCAGTAGAACCCGTCCTGTTCTGTAGACATGGTCCTTAGTTATTTATATTATAACTTTATTTATGTATTTTATACTGTCCAACCAGTAGAACCCGTCCTGTTCTGTAGACATGGTCCTTTGTTATTTATATTATAACTTTATTTATATATTTTATACTGTCCAACCAGTAGAACCCGTCCTGTTCTGTAGACATGGTCCTTAGTTATTCATGTTGGACCAGTCCAATATAACTTTCAGTTAAAATAAACCTTGTGTTGTAAGAAAACTTGTTTAATTTGTTATGAATCTATTTTGTAATTTTATATATGTTTAAAAATATCGGAATTCATATCGATGTTGCAATATCACAAATTATTTTTCTATCGGTATTTATACCTATTATAGCCTACATCATATATGTGATGTAGGGGTATTTATACCTATTTTCAAGTCCAAGTTCAAGACCTTTATTTGTCCCCGAGGGGCGATTCATTTTGCTGCAGTAGCAAAGACATTGACATACATGACAAAGACAACAATATCAATTAAAAATACAGACCAAATGGGGAAATAAATACCACAAAATTCAAAATTTAAATCCCAGTGTGCAGAAGATTACCTATTCCTTCCAGAGTTGAGCAGAGAGATAGCAGAGGGGACGAAGGAGAATTTATACCTATTAGTTTTGGCTGGTGGCTGACTGAAGCGGGAACCAGAGGGCAGCAACTTAAACTCTGCATTCAGGGGGTGGGAACTATCGGACATGATGGATTTTGCCTTATTAAGCACATGTCTGTTGTACAGATCAGTTGTTGTCATCTGCTGAACCCCAATGATTTTGCTGCTCACTTTAATAACCATTGATAATGTGTTTTTCCGTTTTAAATTCAAAGAAGCATACCAGCAAATGCATGAAAAGGTAAAGACAGACTCAATAAAAGATTTATAAAACAATGTCATCAGAGATCTGTCCACTTGAAACTTAGCTAGCTTCCTCAGACAGAATAGACGCTGCTGACCTTTCTTACTCAGCATGTCTGTGTTTAGTTCAAAGGTCAACTTGTTATCAATGATGATTCCCAGATACTTGTATGATTCAACAATTTCAACCTCTTTTCCATCTATAATCGTCTTTTCAGGAGTTGGATGGTGACGTCTAAAATCAATGCACATGTCCTTTGTCTTTGTAACATTTAAATCTAAAAAGGCTTCTTTGCACCAGTTTAAAAAATAGGGTAGTACAGGGCCGTGAGATGTTCCAGTGGTGTCCATTAAGCTTACTATGACTGTATCATCTGCAAACTTTACAATGTAGTTATTGGTCAGTTCACTGCGGCAGTCGTTAGTGTACATAATGTATAAAAGAGGAGAGAGAACACAACCTTGAGGGGAGCCGGTTGATGTCCCTGATATTCCAGAAAGATGTCCATTAACTCTCACTCTCTGTGTCCTGTTAGTGAGAAAGTCCAGAATCCAGCCCACCAGGTTGCAGTCCAACGCAAACTTTTCTATGAGCTTCTGCGCCAATAAATGGGGCTGAATGGTGTTGAAGGCAGATGAGAAATCCACAAACAGTAATCTAACATGGTTTTTGTTACCCTCTAGATGCTTGTATATGAGGTTAAGCAGAGTTATGGTAGCGTCCTGCACCCCCCTGTTGCCTCTGTATGCAAACTGCAGGGGGTCAAGGAGGTGTTCAGTCCTACCCAGCAGTTCTTTCTTTATCAGTTTTTCAAAGGACTTCATAACTAATGAAGTTAGAGCCACAGGTCTATAATCATTCAGAGTTTTTGGGTGGTTGCTTTTTGCAATGGGAATAATTGTAGATTGTTTCCATAAGTTTGGGACTCTATGTTGGCACAAAGACAGGTTAAAGATTTGATAAAAAATGAAGCCTAACTGATCCGCACAGTATATCAGCATGCGGCTACTAATCTTGTCGGGGCCAGGGCTAGTACGGGACTTGCTATGTTTAAAAGTGTTCACGACATTGCGTTCAGAAATGAAAGGAGTAAAACGACCAGAGTTAATTAGACTGTCCCTTAATTCACCCATTTCTTTACTATAATCGTGGACATCAAACCTAGAATAAAACTTATTAAACTCCTGTGCCAGTGCAGAGTCTGCCGTAAAACCTTCTAAAAATGTCTTCTTCCTTGCTTTATCATTAAGTCCAACCATATTCTTGACACTGTCCCAGGCTGAGCCCAAATTATTGTTACTTAGTTGTCTTTCTACTTTATCTCTATAACCCAGTTTGCACCTTTTTATTTCCCGTTTAATCTCTTTTTGTATAGAGTTTAGTTCAGTGACATTGCCCTGTTTAAAAGCATGTTTTTTCTTATTTAACAGAATTTTAAGATGTTTGCTCACCCAGGGTTTACTGTCACATGTAGGCTATTATAGCCTACATCATATATGTGATGTAGGGGTATTTTGCAAATACCTATCATTTACAAATGATAGATACACCGAGGATGTTTGGTCTAGGGTGACCAGACGTCCTCGGATTTAGGGGGACAGTCCCCCGTTTTTGTCCCCTGACTAAATACAGAAGAAAAACTACCTCTGTCCTTGTTCTTTTTTTTTAAAGACACAACATTAGGTTTTTCAATCAGATTTATAGTAAAACTGGAAATATATTGCTCTCCCTTTTCGGGGATTATGTTTCCAGTTTTGATCTCGGACGTCTGGTGAATTTATATCATATCAGAATATTCTATTACTGTTAAGCACACTATGAATATTAAAATACGCCTAATCATGTGTCCTGTATCATAGCTACATGTATGACCTTTGTAGCAAAAAAAAACATGAAAACCAGTTGGGTATTCAGTGAGATTGATTAATTAAACGCGCTGACAGCTCATTGCACCTGCCAAACACATTACACTGAGTGGAGCGGGTGACCGGTCCAAGATGGCGGCCCCAAATCTCGTCAGCGCCAATAGGCAGTAGCGGTCGATGCGGCGTCTACTCTTTATTATGTCTATGTATAGGCCTGAAGCCTACCCCTAAAATTGGATCATACCAATACTACTGCAGGGGTGGCTCAGATGACTAGGCAGTTAAAAGGCAACACACAGCCAAAATGCATCTATCATACTAGACATTTACACCTTATACATACAATTCACATTAACAATGAGGAATGGCTAGGCTAACAGGTGAACAGTAATTGATGTGATAATTAACATAAAATATGAAAATAAATAAATTTATAAACATTAATCATTCAAGGTCTGTCTTTGAGAGCTAAAATAAGTAGTGTATAGCTACCATGACGGCAGCCATGCGCCAAGTCACAATCAACTAAATGTACAGTTTCAATGAAGGTATACCTACAGTGTTACTGCAAAAAGGCTTGACTTTAGCAAAAGCAAGCAAATAAAGTTTGGTTGCAACTCCCACACCTCGTTTCTACAAATGAACGGCTAGCTTATTCAATTCCGGTCTAGCAGATCTATGACCAAACAAATTTACACATTGGTTGGAGGCTTTTCTGGGTATGATGAAGTCATCCTTGTCGAAAAGGTTACTGCAGACGCAGTAGTCCATCTCTCGCAGCGTTTCTACCAGTGTTTTGATATCGATGTGTTATACGACCAGTCACTGTTTCAACATATAACTGTTATTCCAGAGGAATTCTGTGAAAACTTTCCGGATTGTATCGTTTAATTTACTTATAGCAGCAAACCATTTTCTTTTTTTCTCTTCACTATGCACACACTGTTCGCTCACCTTCATCACAACCTGATATTCGTTCACATCTCATGTGTACAACGCTTCTTCCGGAAAAACAACTAGCGTTATAAACTAATTAGCAGTTTTCGCTAAAACTGGTCCCATTCTATGGATGCCATAGCCAATGGATTTCACAGTGCTTTTGACCTTGAATGTTATCTGACTCAGCTGAAGAGCTACTGGAGCTGACTCTGCCAGGCCGCTTACTGCAGTCCCTGCACTCAGTCCTCAGCCTCTTCCATCCACAGGGAGGAACAATGCAATCCCAGCAGATGGTTCCAGTACACTAAGTACACTGTTGGCACACTCAGCGCCTCCAGCCTAAAGATACTGCAGTCCACCAAACATCATTTAAACAGAAAGTGAAAGGGACAAAATCATGGAAAGATTTACGTATGTATACAAATTTTATGCAAGGCACTTTTTTACATTTGTTCAGGATATACTGTATATTTCTTGCCAAGAAAAGGGTGGGAACAGTGGTGGTCCAGTAGAGCCTTTTCAGACAGTTTAACTTGTCAAAGCAGGAAAAGCATACGTACAATTAATAAGATCAATGAGGGTTGCATTCCATTTAGATGAGCCATTCCAGGGCTCTGGTATTATGCATGCTCACTTACTGACATTGTTTATAGAATGAGGTAGGAATTAGGGATGAGCGAGTACAGCATTATCTGTATCTGTATCTGTTTACCACAGGAATTATCTGTATCTGTATCTGTACTCGGACTGGGCGGGGCCTAACCCGGAAGTGGACAGGATTTAACCCGGAAGTGTGTTGGGTTGTCTTGAAATGGGCGGGGCTTTATCCTGTACATTATATTAAGCATACAATTGATATGGGTTGATCATAAATTGTTATATGTATTGCTGATGAGAAAACTATTTACGTGACAGCATCAGCATTGAGCTTCAGATCAATGGTGTTGTCATGGTAACAAACAAACTATATACAGAAAAAGTTTTGCAACAACGACTACAACACATGCGGTTGCAATTATTAAGTAAAATGTAATGAACAAGAGTTTTTATTCTCAATATAACTTTCTTTTTGAACTTTAAATTTTTTTATGATCAGTGTGATTTTTTTTGTTTTTGTTTATTTTTTTATTTTTATTTCCACACCAGGTATGTGTGAGTGTGTGTGTGTGTGAGTGTGTGAGCGTGAGTGTGAGTGTGTGTGTGTGTGTGTGAGTAGAATGTTAATGATTAACCATTAACCAAGAAAATTTTTTAACCGATAATACAGTCATAGTACAATTAGTTAAACAGTTTAAAACAAAAGTTATAAAACACTTTTTGGCATGATAAAAGAAAAATCGGCTACTTAATTTATTTCATAACTGCTAGTTAACTCGCTAGTGCTAAATCTCCAGTAGTAAGTTGCGTTGTACAAGCTGCTCTTTTTTTCTGTTCGTGGCTCTCTGGTGCTTACAACAGAGAGCTACATGACACATGTCACTATATTGGTAAAGACTTTTAAGTTGAATCCGGCATCCTACACAGATAATATGCCAGGAAGACGCACAACCTTGCAGGTGAATGCAGTGGAGACAGGCTCAGGTATATGTTCTGTTGACCGCTGTGAACTTATGCCGCTCGCCCGGCACAAGTCCACAGCTGTGCACAGAACGCGGAAAGAAACACTGGGATGCTTTTGCCTGCTCGTCGGTTTATGATTGGTTAACAAGGGTCAACTATTGGTCAGAAAAAAACCTCAAAATGAGCACAATGGAGCCATCATTAATGTTAATAGTTATACCTCTACTTTTATACCTCTGCTTAATACCTCTTAAAGTCTAACTCCATAACATGCTGATTCTATTCTTACTTTCTGTCTCTGTGTTGATTAGATCAAACCAGAGCCTTTGGTTGTTATTCTCACTCTTTGTCTCTGTGAAGATTAGGTCAAACCAGAGCCTTTTATCTTCCTCTGTCTCTCCCTGATAGATTAGACCAAACCTTTAGGTTTAGTCTAATCTATCAGGGAGAGACAGAGGGAGATAAAATTGAAATTTTTGATTGAAAGAAACCTCCTGCTACACAGCAGGAAAAAACCTTCGGTCTCCAACCCCCTGTTGTCTAAGACTAGGTTAGGACAATAGAACTTGTAAAGATTTGAATTCTTCATGCGAGAATCTTTTGATCTGTGATCAAAAATGACCCACAAGGGTGAAAAAGTAAATGCCTAAAGTTACACTATATAATTCAATGGGAGTACACAATTGATGAAATCATTGTCCGTTCCTTGTAGCCGTGATATATTTTATTTTTATTTTATTAATTTATTTGACAGGGACAATGTACATTAATTAACATTGCTGTAAATGCACCAGAATTAGCCAAAAGGCTATTTTTCATCCGTTGATCCTGAAGCATGAAGCAAAGGCTTTTTTCGCCTCGTCCTACCAGACTCTTGTACATTTCATTTGTACAGAAAGTCTGGCCACTCTCCACTGACAATTTCCTTAAAGGCGGGTGCTCTTTTGAAGTTTAAAACTATTGGATCTGCCCAGAACCACTCTGGATCTGCCATTACCAATCGCTAACACTTGGTCGTGACATCTCCGTAGCATAGCTAGCATTCACCTTAGCCAACTTCTTCACCACTAACAGATTAAGCTGGAAAATCAAACTTATCCTAAACCCCGTGGGAAGGAGGGCCACAACATCATGGCCACCAACAAAACTCAGCAAATATTGTTCTTGCTTGGGGTTTAACTTCCGGATATTCAGCAGTGTTGCCACACGAAACTACAACTCAAACTAGCACACAACCTCAACGTCATCGTTCTCAGCCACTCCCTCTGTTTGCTGATTGGACCGGTACAGTTTTGACCAGAGAAAACCCAAGAATATACCGCAAACCCAGACGTAGTACTGAAGGAAAATGAAAATTGAGTGGAATTACGTAGGAGGGCGGAGCCCGGCAAAATGCTTACCTGTTCAGGAGGAAATTAATCAACTCTGCGTTCTTTTGGGCTCAAAGCTATCTATCTATCTCCATTGATCCCATTTGTTTGTTTCTGCTTTCATGGCTGTACTAAAGTTACAGAGATTTATGTGAGGTTTTTACAGGTTTACAGGTTTTACAACCCAACATGGCTTTCAAACTGGGTAGTTGATAACAACACACATTCAGAAATTCTGTCACGGAACGGATATTTCAAGAGGAAAAAATACTGGCATTAGCATTGTCGTCAGAAAAGATAGAATTTCAACGAGGCATGTTTCCCTAATATCTGATGATGCAATGTCATTTTTGGATTTATTACAGTTGGATTGATTACATACTGGACCTTTAATGTATTTGGTTGAGTATAATGTTACTGATAGAGCAGATGGCCGGAAGTACCAATAAAATAACAATAAATTATTATATAGGTTTTTATTGAGTACACTTTACCAAAATATAATTTATGTACTGTATGAATGTACCTTTGTCCCAACTGCATTGCTCAGAAACCTCATCTTTGTTTATTTTTAGATGGCATGTTTTAAAAAATGTATAATTTAATTTCTATTTGACAAAATTTCAGCAAAGCAACACTACTTCCTACATGTACATGAAGAATAATTAGGTGCTCTGGTATACATTTCTTCCCTGACTATTGGATGTGATGGATGATCCTCACCCCACAGCTCTCCCAGATATGTCATAATTACGGTGGCACAGCAGCTTTCAGATGGGATATGAAAAAGTTCACCATTTTGTGTGACAGCTGGGTTGGTTCTGTTTGAAGAGAAGAGTAATGGTGGAAAGCCGCTGTGACAGGTGATCAGTCTCTAAAAGGAAGTAATTATAGATAGTTTAACAGTTGGCTTTATCGTCTCATTGCAGGATGTGAAATATAGAATAATTTGTAGTAGCCACATACAGTATCCTTCTCTGACTGTTCACACAAACAGCCCAAGAGATGACAGCTTACATAAATGGACTCAGTTGCAAAGAAGATTAGCAAAGTGTTTTGAAAAGCCAGGTAAGATAATCTGGGTATGGAAGATGAATGACACTTTCCATCTGCTCTTACTCTGGCACCATGCACTTTATAAAATGAGCAAGAACACTGAAATGCAAATTACTAATTTAAATTAATGTCACTAACATGACTTGGACATACTGTTTTCTGCTGTTTGTCATATGATTAGTTTATCTAACAGTTAGGTTTAGTCAAGAAAATATTCCAATCAGGAGAGACATATTTGCAGATATGCAAATAAGGTTTATTGTACAGCTCAATAAAATATACAAAGTCTTTGGGGATTAGACTCCATTGCTATACTATATATATCAGACCCCCAGATGGAATCTAGACACCGGTGGTGGCAACGAAGGAGCCCAAAGACCAGACCGGAGGCTCTGGACCAGACAGCTGGAGGAAATGACTGGAGGTGGAAGGGGAGGTGGAGAGTTGCACGCTTTGCCTGCAACGACAGCTGAATAGCAAAGGGAGAAACAAAATTTATAAAGCAGGGTTGTGACTCTGTGATTGGCCCTTGCAATTTGTGTACGATTCTGATTGGTTAGAATCCGGAGGACACCCAGGACCCCTGTCTGGAGCCAGGCCCAGATGGAGGGCTCGTCTGGTGGCCGGGATTGCCATGAAACCCGGCGGGACAAAGCCGAAAAAGCTACGTGGCACCTCTCATTCTATCCCATAGGCCCACCACCTGTGGGAGGAATTGCCGGGGTCAGGTGCACTGCCACATGGGTGGCGGTGAAGGTCAGGGGCCTCGATGGACCAGAACTCTGACTGTTGTTTGTGCATAAGCACCCAACAAGAGTTTGGAGTATTCGGCCGTCTTGGAGACTTTGAATGGAGTCCTGTATGGGGCTCCAGTGGGGAACTCCATAGTTCTTCTGGGGGACTTCAACGCACATGTGGGCAATGATGGAGATTCTTGGAGAGGCGTCATCCCTGATCTAAACCAGAGTGTTTTTTCTGTTTTTGGACTTCTGCGCTAGTCATGGATTGTCTATAGCAAACACCATGTTCAAACATAGGGATGCTCATAAGTGTATGTGGTACGAGAGCACCCTAGCCCAAAGGTCAATGACCAATTTTATAATCATTTCATCTGATCTGAGGTTGTATATTTTGGACACTCGGTGAAGAGAGGGGCAGAGCTGTCAACTGATCAACCATCAGTTGGGTCAGGGTGTGGGTGAAGACTCTGGACAGACCTGGTAAGCCCAAACGGGTAGTGAATTGGGAACGTCTGGAGGAGGCCCCTGTCCGACAGACTTTCAACTCTCCGCTCCAGCGGAGCATTTTGTGCATCCCTGTGGAGGCTGGGGGCATTGAACCTGAGTGGACAATGTTCAAAGTTTCCATTGCTGAAGCTGCGCTGGGGAGCTGTGATCTAAGGGTCTTAGGTGCCTGAAGGGGTGGTAACCCACGAACACCCTGGTGGACACCGGTGGTCAGGGAAGCCATCAGACTGAAGAAGAAATCTTTCTATCTGTTATCCCAAAGGGCTCCAGAGGCAGTTGCAAGGTACCAAAGGGCCTGAAGGGCTGCAGCCTCTGCCGTGAAAGAGCCAAAGCAGAGGGAGTGAAGTTCGGAGAACACATGGAGAAGGACTTCTGGTCAGCACCAAGGTGCTTCTGGAAAACCGTTTGCCACCTCAGGAGGGGGATGCGGGGAACCATCCAAGCTGTGTACAGTAAGGATAGGGTGTTGTTGACCTCAACTGAGGACGTAATATCAAAAAGGACAACCAGAGGGTGTGTGCCAATTACAGGGGTATCACACTTCTCAGCCTCCCTGGTAAAGTCTAATCTAAGGTGCTGGAAAGGAGGGTTTGGCTGATAGTTGAACCTCAGGTTGAAGAGGAACAATGCGGATTTCATCCTGGTCGATCAGATCGTCACTCTAGCAAGGATCCTGGAGGGAGCCTGGGAGTATGCCCAACCGGTCTACATGTGTTTTGTGGATCTGGAGAAGACACTGTGGGAGGTGCTATAGGAGTATGGAGTGAGGGGGTCCCTGCTCAGGGCCATCCAATCTCTGTATGACCAAAGCGAGAGCTGTGTCTGGGTTCTCTGCAGTAAGTCAGACTCATTTCAGGCCAGGGCTGTGCTTTGTCACCAATCTTGTTTGTAGTATTTATGGACAGGATATTGGGGCATAGTCGGGTTGGGGAGGGGTTGCAGTTCGGTGGGCTCGGTTACTGCTTTTTGCGCATGATGTGGTCCTGATGGCATCATGTTGGCATCATGATGGCCTGACCTTCAACACTCACTGAATCGGTTCGCAGCCATGTGTGAAGCGGCTGGGATGAGGATCAGCATCTCTAAATCTGAGGCCATGGCTCTCAGCAGGACACCAATGGAGTGCCTTCTTCAGGTAGGGAATGAGTCCTTACCCCAAGTTAAGGAGTTTAAATTCCTTGGGGTCTTGTTCCCAATTGAGGGGACAATGGAGCGGGAGATTGGTTGGAGAATCGGTGCAGTATTACATTCAATTTATCACACCAATATGATGAAAAGAGAGCTGAACCAGAAGGCAAAGCTCTCGATCTACCAGTCAGTTTTCATTCCTACCTTCACCTATGGTCATGAAGGCAGGGTCATGACCAAAAGAACGAGATCCAGGGTACAAGCAGCCAAAATGGGTTTCCTCTGGAGGGTAGCTGGCATCTCACTTAGAGATAGGGTGAGAAGCTCAGTCATCCGTGAGGAACTCGGCGTAGAGCCGCTGCTCCTTCATGTCAAAAGGAGCCAGTTGAGGTGGTTTGGGCATCTGGTAAGGATGCCTCCTGGGCGCCTCCCTAGGGAGGTGTTCCAAGCACGTCCAGCTGGGAGGAGGCCTCGGGGAAGACCCAGGACTAAGTGGAGAGATTATATCTCCAACCTGGCCTGGGAATGCTTCGGGGTCCCACAATCGGAGCTGGTTGATGTGACTCGGGCAAGGAAGTTTGGCGTCCCTTGCTGGAGCTGCTGCCCCGACACAATACCGGATAAGCGAATGAAGATGGATGGATGGAAATAAAAAAAGTAAAATAAAATCAGGAGAGACTATAAAAGCAACAACAACAAAAAACAAAAATACTAAACAGCTACTATGCTACAAGCTACTGCTTATGGGAGGGGGAGGGGGGGATTATAATTAGTTGCCTAGACATCAGGGTCAGTATCTATATGGAGAGACCTTACATTTTATGGAATTTCCATTCTGAGAAGCAAAGAGAATATTTGATTTTCTCAAATCTCATAAAATTAAGTGCATCCATTATCCATTTAGAGATCCATTATCCATTAAAGCTGCAGTAGGTAGTTTTGAGGAAACGTGGACTTAGCCTAAAAATTTGAACAAGCACACCTTACAGGCTCCTCCCCCTTGCTCTCTGCTGCGCTACAGCCCCCCCTCCACAGCTCCTCGAGCCTGCACGCGCAGGCTAGTAAGCAGGGCCAACGATGCTTTCCACACAATACAGGGGCTTTATTCTGAGGAGGGTTTAGCTGTTGTGTGCTGTGCTTTTAAAACTTTATGTAAAAAAATTGCTTATTTAAAATATTTCTATTAAAAGTTTTGGAAATATTTTCCAATAAAAAAAGGGATTAAAAATGTTTATGTAATCGCTTATTTGTGAGAACAAAAGCAGCACTTTACACAGTACATTACTGAATTACCTTTTGGATCAATTTAAAACACTAAACTTTCAGTAGGAATGATGAATCACTGAGGAAGCTCACTAAGCCAAGGAATAACAACATCTTAGAAATATGTCTTAGGTTTTATTTTGCATATGGGTAAAATAAATCAGCTTTTTTTTGCAAAGTACACACAAGGAAATACTGAACATCTTGATTTGGACTGAAAGACGATTCCTTCACGTGCCTCTGTGTCTGTGGCCATGTCTGACCTGTTGGAGGAGCATAAAGAATGTGTGTCAGACATTTGATTTACAATCCTGAGGGGGAAGAAACAGGGGCAGGGACAGCGCACAATTAAAGTAGTTTCACCATAGCTGCATTTAATTATGATCGACAAAAACACATTTAGGCTTACTAAATGTAGGTATCGAAACAATATTGCTTATACTGAGGGTGAACGAGTTAGCTACAACATTCCTGCCGTGCTACAAGCTAACAAGCTAACTGTTAGACTTAGCTAGCAACAAGCTACAGAGTAAAATGAGATTAAGGAGCTTAATTTTTTCACAGATTATCTGTCTCATATTCTACTGTCAGGGCATAGTGACAGTTTTAACAAATATGTAAAAAAATACATTTTTACAAAAGTTACCTACTGAACCTTTAAGGAAATGGCACGTCTTGCTAGCAGTGTGAGAAAGGCGCATAACCAGAAAGAAGCAAGGGTGGGGCAAGACCAGAACTTGTGACTGAGATTGGCTGGGCCTTGTTGACATTTGGCACAGTGTGGATCGATGTAAGGGTAGATACGGCAAGCCTACTTTTAGACCAGTGAACTCTATACACCTCTTTGCACTGTAACACTCCATGGCGAGCATAGACAGGCAATGAGTGGACTCGACTCAGGGTGTATTCCCAGACATCAGGACTTATGTCTTCACCAGTCCAAGCATCATGTAAAGCATCAGAGGTTGTTGTCTGATGTTTGAGAAGAGTATTATATTATGTTTTGAAATCAAACTTTTGAGGCTTGGTTTAACACCAAGTACGGTATCAATGAGAGCAGGGGAAGGGAGGGAAAGGAAGCCAGGAAAATAATTGCGAACAAAATCTCTGACTTGCAGATATCAAAAGGTATGAGTGGGCTGAAAACCTGAGTTAGTTGGTTGACGGAAGCAGATATGGCACTGATGTAAAGTTGTTTTATTGACACAATATATAGTCTATAGTCTTACACAATTTATGTCAGTCACCTAACTTGCTCGCTAGCTAGCTAGCTTAGCTCTGTTCCACAACACATGTAACCTTATCTTACCTGATGTATTTTATCCCGTGAAGTGTTTTCAGCAGATAAGCAAAAGAACAAGCAAGACCCGCTTCTCATTTGAGTAACTTTACATCCCCAAACTGATGGTGGGGGCAGAGTTATAGAGAGGCAAAGTCCCTCTCCATCCGTTGAGCCTCATGTAACGTTCAGCCCCAACAAAACATAGCAACACGTTTTTAAAACTGAAACTGGGTGTAATGAACACCCTGTTGTGTGCGCAAGCACTCTGCCTTTTTTTTTAACACACACATACTGTACATACACAACTCTGCACAACCGTCTCGTTGTTGTTGGCGTGTCCTGTGTTCTTTTCCATGTTCTTTTTTTCCGAACCAAAACAGTCCCGTTGTTGTGGCCGGCGTGTGGCATTTCATTTCCCCATTGTTGCGAGCGACATAGATGCTGATCATGTCACAGTGCCCGGGGATCGAGTCAAGTGTGAGGTGGTCAGTGCTGTTGTAGTCGCAGGCGTTTCATTTCCACATTGTCGTGTCCCCCAGAGACCGTGGATCGTGTCCCGGCACGAGTTGTTGTCATCGTCCCTCATGTGGCATTTCATTTCCCTGTTGTTGCGTTCTCCAGATCAGCCCAGGGTCATGGCAGTTCGTAAAATGGTCACGTTCGGGAAATCGTAACCTGTACACAAAATAAACAAGAAAATCTTGACCTGTACACCTATCAATAAATCAAAATTATGTGACCATTTCACGAACTAGCGTAATACCGGGTTGTCTGAGACACAGCCAATAAACGAAAGACACACCCACCAAATGAGATAAAACATAACTCAAAGCCCAGTGCACACCGTTCTGATGAAACTGGGAAACAGTAGCAAAACGGTGCACAGCATTTTTGAACGTGCCCTTTATTTCAGAAGAAATATGTACGTTAGTGAATGGGGACAAACTATTTTTTATCCCGTTTGAATTAAGCCATATGATGTCCTTCAATTTAAAGGATAATTTTGCAACTAAAGAAAGTTTTTTGTGAAAACCACTCAGCTAATTACATCTCTTGTCTTGTATGCCCTGTCCTCCATTTCATCGTGATTACTTGACAGCCCTTATTTTAATGTGCAAGGATACATACTTATCACTGCAGTGCTTGTTTTCATAGAGGTGACAATTTACAATGCAGTGGCCAACACAGCAATTAACAGAAGAACATTATGGCACTAATTATGTACTGACCCATTAATTATTACAACCTATTATATGTCCACTAGTAGCAACACAAAGTGTTTACTTCAGCTCATTCAAAGGCCATGTGTCCTCCAACCAACAATTAAATGTGGTTTCCCACCTCTGACAGAAAAAACAAAACACGTCATTAAAGGACATGTACGACATTAAAAAGTGTCCTTTTCCCAATTACAGCCCTGATAACCTTTTCAAATATCAGGCTATTCAACAGACTCCAATAAAAAGCCTGACCCAGATACATTAGAGGGAGTGATGGTAGTCTGCAACTAGAGCTTCACTAACAAATGACAGAGAGAGAATGCGGTATGACAAAGAAATTCTCCGCAGGCGGGTCCATTGACTTTATTCAGTGTTGTATCATAACAGTGAATTAGAGGTTAAGGCAGACATAGCTGCTTTCTATTCTGGGCCCAACATTTCTGCAGGCTCATAGTCATCCAGAGGTAGAGAGAGGCAAAGATCAGCGCCGTAACTGGCAGAGACGAGTGACACATAAGTGCGATTTGGGCTATATATGCATCCCTACGGTGCTCGAGCTGAGATAGAGTAGGTGGATGAGGAGCTCTCAGCGGGTAATGCGTGGGGATGGATGGGTGGGTGGAAGAAAAGAGAGAGGAAGGGAATTGTTGCTATGTTAAAGGTGGTGTAGGAGTTTATTTTTAAGCTTGAGGTGAGGTGATGTATGGGACAATAGGGCAGTGCAGTTGTCAATGCTGGTCACTCGTTTGCAGGGGCCTCTCTAAGGGCCCTTCAGTGTGACTGAATCACTACTTCAGCCTCTAAGCATCACTTATGCTGAAGTTACTGCCATTTTTTACTCTGCTTAGTCCGGAGATGAACCTATGGTCCAAAATAGTCCAAATGATTATGTCTGTCTCACAATAACCTGGAGAAAAAAGCAGCCCATTTTAAAATATCTTTTTCTAATCCTACATTAATGTTATATCAGACTTACTAGAAATGTATGTGTTCAAGTAGTATTCAATACCAGGACATGTAGAAGGTTTCAAATGACAATATAGTTATAGTTTTTACTTTTTCACACAGAACCAAGCAAAGGTGGTCTAATGCCACCCCAGTTTGTGATTTTACATAGCATGCCAGTATTCCAGAAGCAAAATAACACAACAGCCTTGGTGTCTTTGTGTGTGAGCCGATCCACACTGTTATTCTACCACTTGACTTTTTGACCTAGCTGTGGGTCGACTTCCAGATAACTGCTGCGTGTTGTCCAGCCATGCCCTCCCTTACACACAGATGTCGGTTCGGCTCTGTGACTATCTGCCGGTCCGAACGCGTAACAACTCTTTCCCTAATTCTGTCTTCATAACATTCACATAGACAGCAAGGCCGATTAAAGACACACTTAAACAGGCTCTTTGAAAGCTCTTTTTTGCAAGACTCCGCTAGTCAGATGTTAATAATTTAAAATCAAC
Source organism: Etheostoma perlongum (assembly GCA_026937815.1). Lineage (NCBI taxonomy): Eukaryota > Metazoa > Chordata > Actinopteri > Perciformes > Percidae > Etheostoma > Etheostoma perlongum. The sequence goes on from CM049375.1 coordinate 24,681,593, forward strand.
GGTATGGCGTCAAATTTCGCAAGCTCAATAAAACATGCTCATGTGCAACTCTGAAATTTACTCTGAAATCCTTTGAGAGCTACAATAAACATACAATATGTAACTTTCTGCCGCTAGGGGTCTCTGCGGGGAAGTTGCGTGGAATTATGGGAGTTGTAGTTTTCATTGTTAAACACCATTGTTGTTTACATCTGTTCACAGACAAGTTTACCCATTCAAGTCATTCTAATAAAATAGCTGCAGTTACCCCAACATAATTACGTTTTTCTCGATAAGATTTTTATTGGTAACTAACCTGAGCTAGTGAATCAACAAGCTATCATCAGCCAGCAGCTAAAACCACACTATCACAATATACTTCAAATGTCAATGTCCCCTTTTGGATGTTTTCAACACCGGGGTAGACGGGGTTTGTTGTAACATTACTCAAGGAGGTTGAGAGACGGGTGTGGGTGGTGATTGCATCAAAGCCAAAGTTGCCGATATTTGTTGTGCAGTAATTGTTGAAACCCAGGCAAAGATCAGTGAGGATACTGAAAAGCATAAAAGGCCGAGGACAACTATCATCAGCTTCATAAGCAGATATGTACGCGAGCTGGTGTGGAGGAAAGCTTACACTTCAAGACCGCCTTAAAGGTGCAATATGTAATACTCGTTACGTTAGCAGGGTTAGCATGGCGGCGTTAGCCAGGACCAGTCAGGATCACTTAACTGTCTCAATTGTTTTTGTAAGTATGTAAACAACTCAGGTACTAGCTATATAATTCAATGTGAGCACACGAATGTTGAAATGATATAAAATGCCCGTCCCTAGTAGCCGTGATAAATTAACCTGAAGCTAATGCTAACCTGTTCAGGATGAAATTAGCCAACTCTGTGTCCTTTTGGGTTCTAAACTCTCTCAATCTTTCAAATACATCTATGTTATTTACCCGGGGTTTGTTCCGTTTCTGGACACGCAACTGTTAGAAACATGCCATTTTTTTTAGGTTGGGTAGAATATATCTCCGTTGATCCCATTTGTTTGTTTGCTGCTTCCATGGCTGTACTAACATTACAGCTTTAGTGCGCTGGCTTTACGTTTTTACAGGTATATCTGGCAACCCGGGCTGGCTGTCCAACTAGGTAGTTGATACCAACACACAGGCCAAACACAAACACAAATTCTGTCACAGAACGGAAATTTCAAAAGGATGAAATACTGGCATTAGCATTGTTGTCAGAAAAGACAGTATTTCAACTTGGCATGTTTTCTTAATATCTGATGACGAATTGGGATAATCTTTGGATTTATTACAGTAAATTACAGTAATTATTTTATTATTGGACCTTTAAGGTAGGGCTGTAGTCAAGACCACCTTTGTCGAGTCCAAGACAAGTCTGAGACCAGGACTAGTCGAGTCCGAGTCAAGACTGAGTCCAAAGAGGTTTGAGTCAGAATCAAGACCGAGTCCAAAGAGGTTCCAGTCCGAGTCAAGACCGAGTCCAGGACAGAAGAAAAGGTCTTATGCATGACAGTATCAAGACAATCAATTTGGGTTATTTGTTGATATAAAAGCAAACAGTGTCAGAACACCCAGGATTTATGAGTATATTCCCCTTGATATCATATGGTCACAACTCATAACAGCTACATAGACAATAAATCCATCAGGAAGACGTTGTTTAGGGAACACACACACACACACACACAGCTGGCTCGGTAACGTTAGCTAATGTCCGCTAGCATACAAACGGGCTAACTATAGCCAGTTAGCTTTTTTATAATGTAACAAAAACCCACCCATGTCGTAAGAGCAAAGCTTATTTAATGTAATAAAATAATGGCTCAAAAGGAGCACTAACGCCACAGGTCTTATGTTGACAACGTGGACGCAGATATAGGAAACTCCGAAGGCAGCCGTAATATTTACCTAGTAAGCTAGGCTAACTGGTGCGCTAACGTTAGCAAACATTGGCGTAGCATTAGCTAGCTGTCTAAACTTGTAAAAAGCCTAACAATACCTGAACTGTGTTTTCTTGCCATATTTGGCAAGACCAGTAGCCGAGTCCGAGACAAGTCCGAGTCCAAATACTACCGAGTCCGAGACAAGTCCGAGTCCTTAGAAAAATGGTCTCGAGTCCAAGACCGGACTTGAGTACTACAGCCCTGCTTTAAGGGTTAAAGATTCCCTGTCTAATTAGCATCTACAGTACATTGTTAAAAAATGCAGCAGTAGTTAAAGTTGTAAAGTGCCTAGTTATAAAAGCCAATAAGGTTATAGCATTATAAGCTTAATGGCATACAAGAAACAGTTTTACATTTACCTGAAAGCATATTGTGTAAGTTATTGTATTTTTGAGAAAATTACTATATATGAGCTGAGGATTATTTTTTATTGAGAATTCTGAGTATGTTTTTGTTTTGTTTTAGGAAGTAGGAAATACATGTTATTTCTCATTTACATTTCCATGGGCGTTGGCTTGGAATGAAGTTGGTTCAAGTAAAAAGAATTTAAGAGCTTTGATGTAGGTTAGGGTTACATCAATACAATTATACACCCATCATTACTCAAGTTAAATGAAATTAAAGAGCTATATCATCCAATCATGCCCTCAAGGATGCCCTCTGGCCCCAGTCACGTGACTTTGTTTATATTCCCACACACGGAGCACCGCAAATGAAAGAGGGTAAGCAAGCCCTTCTGCCTTCACGTGAGTAATTAAAGTTATGGAGATTATGAAAAATGCCCTGTGAATAGTAACCAAAAAGCAGCTCCAGCTTGTAATGTTACATTGTGCAGCATCACCTTATATTAAGGTAAAATGCTACGTTATCAACCAAAGCTAATGACAGCCTATGTTGGAGCAGGAGGCTAACATAGCCACGTTACATCCGTTATTTGAGTGTGCGACAAAAGAGAGGCTCAGATGTGATGGTTTGGGCTCTTGAATCATTGGCTATACGTTGTTTACAGCCAATATATTGCTTTTTTTCCAGATTAGAGCAATAGCCCTGTTGGCTGGCTGGACGTGTAAGTAAGTAAGTAAACTTTATGTATATAGCACTTTTCACAGACAAGAAGGGTCACAAAGTGCTTTACAGTAAAAACAAATAAAACAGCAGCACATAAAATACTAAGCCATATTGCTAGTTAAAAGCTTGTCTAAAAGGATGTGTCTTGAGGTGTTTTTAAAAGTTTCCACAGAATCCAAAGCTCTCAAAGCTAAAGGGAGAGAGTTCCAGAGCCTTGGAGCCACCACAGAAAAAGCTCGATCACCTCTGGTTTTAAAACGTGTTTTGGGGACTGTTAAAAGGTCTTGGCCTGAAGAATTCAGAGAGCAACCAGAAGTGTAGGCGTGTAATAGATCCTGGATGTAAGCGGGAGCTTGACCACGCAAGGCTCTATAAGTAGTGATTAAAATTTTAAAATTAACTCTAAAACCGGTATCTCTAAACTCTAAAATCAGTAGCCAATGAAGAGCCTTAAGCACCGGAGTAATGTGTGATCTCCTGCTGGTCTTAGACAAAAGTCTTGCTGCTGCATTCTGTACAACTTGCAGTTTGTCCATGGATGATTTGTTTAAACAAGTGTACAGTACATTGCAATAATCCAAACGTGAAGAAATAAAAGCATGAACAAGCATCTCCATCACTTTTTTAGAGACCACAGATCTGATTTTAGCAATGTTCCCGAGATGGAAAAAACAGGAATGAACCACAGATTTCACATGACTGTTAAAACACATAGATTTGTCAAAAATGACACCCAGATTTTGCACAACATTACAGTCAGAGAGTGATAGAGCCCCAATGGCCTGCCTAATCTTAGGGGTAATGCTGTCGGGGGCAATCATCACCTCTGTTTTATCTGAATTTAATTGCAAAAAATTGTCAGCCATCCATTTGTTGATGTAGGCTAAACAAGTGTGCAACTAGGACAGTTTATCTAGCCTATCAGGGCTAAAAGATAAATATAATTGGATGTCATCAGCATAACAATGGTAGGATATTTCCTCAAAACTACCAATAATCTTTCCAAGAGGAAGCAAATACAGACTGAACAACAGGGGGCCGATCACAGAACCTTGGGGCACACCACAAGACAAAGGAGCAGAGTCTGACATATATGTTCCTATGGACACAGCAAAACTCCTGTCTGAAAGATAGGAAGAAAACCAATCCAGAGCTGATCCAGTGATGCCTACAGTTCTTTTCAGTCTATCAATCAGAGTGCAGTGGTCAACAGTATCAAATGCTGCACTGAGATCAAGTAGGACCAGAACAGAACATTTACCCCCATCAGCAGCCATCAAAATGTCATTAGAGACTTTAAGGAGAGTAGTCTCAGTCAAATGGTTTTTACAGACTGATACTTATCATAAGATATTATGAAAAACCAAAACATTATTTAGCTGGTTCGCAACAACCTTTTAAAATTTTTTTGAAATAAAAGGCAATTTAGAAATAGGCCTGTAGTTTTTAAACAAAGTTGCATCTATATTGTTCTTTTTCAAAATAGGCTGAACAAGAGCATGCTTAAAACAGCCAGGGAACCGACCCAGCTGAAGAGATGAATTTAAAATTGAAACCAAACATGGGCCAAGTAGATGTATGGTTTTTAAAAGCAAAGATGTGGGAACAATATCAGCAGGGCTTTGGGAGAATTTCATTGAGCCCACAAGCTTAATGATGTCGTTCCCGGGAAATGGGGCAGAAGGAGTCCAGTATTGAAGGTCTCTGATGAGAAGCTATATGTGAGTTTGCTGATGGTACAATGCTCACCCGGATAGCTCTAACCTTGTCCACAAAATGAGACAGAAAGTGGTTGCAGTCAACATTTGAAAACACAGGGACAATACATTCAGCAGGGGCAACAATGTCATTAATAGTTTCAAACAGAGCTTTATGATTGTTTTTACAGGAAGATATCAGCTTAGTAAAATAATAGGCTTTAGCATCCCTGATCACTTCATTCAGGTCTACTAAGAGCTCCTTAAGATGCAGGCAATGGACTTGGAGCTGAGTTGCTTTCCATAAACGCTCAGTTTTTCGACAGACATGCCTCACGCTGCGAATGGCGTCATTCATCCACGGGCATGAATTAACAGAGGGAATTTCTCTCATGTTGAGAGGCGCAATTTTGTCCAGCAGCAGGGTGCAATGATCATTAAATGCCTGTGCGCAAGTGTCCATGTCCTCCGAAATAAAAACATAGCTTAAGTCAAATGCGGCCGAAACGTTTTCAACAGTAAGCTGGTTACCTAGTGAAAACCCCATAGTGACGGTGTCTGCCCCCCGACCATTGAAATTATTTAAATCAAAGGTAAACAGAAGGGGAGCTGTGCATGAAAACCTCATAACAATTAAAACCACAAGTGCAATAGTGCAAAAGAATAGGAGAATTAAATGTGGACTCTTAAACATCAGATCTCTCTCTTCAAAAGGTGTATTAGTAAATGAATTAATATCAGATTCTAATATTGATTTATTTTGTCTTACTGAAACCTGGCTGGGTGATGGAGAATATGTCAGTCTAAATGAATCCACCCCCCCCCAGTCATATTAATACTCACATTCCTCGAGGCACAGGCCGAGGAGGTGGAGTGGCAGCTATCTTTGATTCTAGTCTAATAATCAGCTATAAACCTAAACTGAATTACAATTCTTTTGAAAGTCTTGTTCTTAGTCTTTCACACCCAAGTTGGAAATCACTGCAACCAGTTCTATTTGTTATAGTGTACCGAGCACCTGGTCCATACTCTGAATTCTTATCTGAATTTGCAGAGTTTTTGTCAAATTTAGTGCTAAAAACGGACAAAGTTCTTATTGTAGGGGATTTTAATATTCACGTGGACGATGAGAATGATAGCCTTAGTACTGCGTTTATCTCTCTATTAGATTCTATTGGCTTCTCTCAAAGTGTTCATAAACCAACTCACCGTTTGGGCCACACCCTTGATCTTGTTCTGGTATATGGTGTTGAAATTGAACATTTAATAGTGTTCCCACATAATCCCTTTCTATCTGACCACTGTTTGATAACTTTTGAGTTTATACTGCTGAACTACACGCCATTAGGCAAAACCTTCTATACAAGATGTCTATCTGATAGCGCTGTAGCTAAATTTAAGGATGTGATTCCATTAGCTTTTAATTCATTATCAAGTCACAAAGTAACGGAGGACTCCTATGCTAATTTCAGTCCCTCCCAAATCGATCATTTTGTTGATAGTGCATCAGGCTCGCTGAGAATGACACTCGACTCCGTTGCCCCTCTAAAAAAGAAGATAATAAAACAAAGACGGTTAGCTCCATGGTATAACACTGAAACTCGCAAATTAAAGCAAACATCGCGGAAACTTGAGAAGATTTGGCGTTTCACCAAATTGGAAAATTCTCGGTTAATCTGGCAAGATAGTCTTAAAATGTATAGGAAGGCCCTTCGTAATGCCAGAGCAGCGTACTACTCGTCATTAATAGAGGAAAATAGGAACAACCCCAGGTTTCTTTTCAGTACTGTAGCCAGGCTAACGGAAGGTCACAGCTCTACTGAGCCAAGTATTCCCATAGCTCTTAGTAGTAACAACTTCATGAGATTCTTCAATGATAAAATTATAACTATTAGAAGAAAAATTCACCAAGACCTGCCTTTAACTGGCACTGACTTATCTCTAAACTCAGGAACCTTAGAAACAGCTGTAAAACCAGATATATGTTTAGACTGCTTTGCTTCACTTGATCTTAATCAATTTAATTCAATTATTTCTTCATCTAAACCATCAACCTGCCTCTTAGACCCCATCCCGACTAGGCTAAAGCTTTACCCTTAGTCAACAATTCTCTACTAGATGTAACCAATCTATCTTTATTAACAGGCTACGTACCACAGCACTTTAAAGTAGCTGTAATTAAACCTCTTCTAAAAAAGCCCAACCTTGATCCAGACGTTTTAGCCAACTATAGACCTATATCCAATCTTCCATTTCTCTCTAAGATTCTTGAGAAAGCAGTCGCTAAACAGCTATGTGACTTTCTGCATAGCAACAGCTTATTTGAGGATTTTCAGTCAGGATTTAGAGTTAATCATAGCACAGAGACAGCACTTGTGAAAATTACTAATGACCTCCTAATTGCATCAGACAAAGGACTTATCTCTGTACTGGTGTTATTAGATCTTAGTGCTGCATTTGATACCATTGACCATCATATTTTATCACAGAGATTGGAACATTTAATTGGCATTAAAGGGACTGCTCTAAGCTGGTTTAAGTCTTATTTATCAGATCAATCTCAGTTTGTTCATGTTAACGATGAATCCTCTGTGCACGCCAAAGTTAGTTATGGAGTCCCACAAGGATCTGTGCTCGGTCCAATCCTGTTCACTTTATATATGCTTCCTTTAGGCAATATTATCAGGAAGCACTCCATAAACTTTCATTGTTATGCAGATGATACTCAATTATATTTATCAATCAAGCCGGATGAAACTAATCAGTTAGCTAAACTTCAAATGTGCCTTCAGGAGATTAAAACCTGGATGAGCTGTAATTTTCTAATGTTAAACTCAGATAAAACTGAAGTTATTGCTCTGGGACCCAAGCACCTCCGTGACGCATTATCCAAAGAGATAGTTACTCTGGATGGCATCACCCTGGCCTCCAGCACCACTGTGAGGAATCTTGGAGTTATTTTTGATCAGGACATGTCCTTTAATTCTCACATAAAGCAAATTTCAAGGATCGCCTTTTTTCACCTACGTAATATTGCAAAAATCAGGAATATCCTGTCTAAAAATGATGCAGAAAAACTAGTCCATGCATTTGTTACTTCTAAGCTGGATTACTGCAATTCTTTATTATCAGGCTGCTCGAAAAAGTCCATAAAGACTCTTCAGCTGATTCAGAATGAGGCAGCACGTGTTCTGACAGGAACCAAGAAAAGAGATCACATCTCTCCTGTTTTAGCTTCTCTGCATTGGCTTCCTGTAAAATCCAGAATAGAATTTAAAATCCTTCTTCTCACCTACAAAGCTCTTCATGGTCAGGCACCATCTTATCTTAAAGAGCTCATAGTACCTTACAACCCTACAAGAGCACTACGCTCCCAGAATGCAGGATTACTTGTGGTTCCTAGAGTCTCTAAAAGTAGAACGGGAGCCAGAGCGTTCAGCTATCAGGCTCCTCTCCTGTGGAACCAGGTTCCAGTTTGGGTTCAGGAGGCAGACACCGTCTCCACATTTAAGAGTAGGCTTAAGACTTTCCTTTTTGATAAAGCTTATAGTTAGGGCATAGAATTGAATATTGTTAGGGAGTGAGGAGTCCGCCTAACCCGGCCCACCTGCTTCTCATCATAGTTGTCAGATCTATCTATCATATAATCAAGATTATAATAAAACTAAAGGGAGACTTGGCATACAGCCCGATCCGGTTGGGGAGCATTCTAGCCATACCAGGCCCCTCTCTTTACCCTGTCTCTCTTGGTTATGCTTTGATAAAGCTTATAGTTAGGGCATAGAATTGATTATTGTTATGGAGTGAGGAGTCGCAGCGTCCGCCTAACCCGGCCCACCTGCTTCTCGTCAATGGTTGTCAGATTTATCTGTCATATAATAAAACTAAAGGGAGACTTGGCATACAGCCCGATCCGGTTGGGGAGAGTTCTAGCCTGGCCAGGCTCCTCTCTTTACCCTGTCTCTCTTAGTTATGCTGTAATAGTTTTAGACAGCTGGGGGACTTCCTTCGACACACTGAGCTCCTCTCTCCTATCTTTCTATCTTCCTATTTTGTGTGCATCTATGTCCCAGAAATGCTTGTTACTAACCTGGCTCTGGGGAGTCATTCCCCGGAGTCCTTTTGTTCTTTTTCTCCCAGCATGTTTCCTCGGATCAGGGAGGCTCCAAAATCGTGGTTGCAGCTGTCGCCATGGTCCCGCTACACGTTCCCTTCCCTGCCACGATCTCCGGTGCCCAGCTACGTCCTGCTGTGCCTTGTAATGCTGCACAGTGCCCTGCTATGCCATGAACTACTACAAAGAACTACTACAAACTACTATTATTTTTATTTATTTTTATTTTTTTTGGGACTGTTATTGCCACTCTTCATTCTATCCCCAACCGGTCGTCAGACACCGCCTACCAAGAGCCTGGGTCTGTCCGAGGTTTCTTCCCAAAGGGGAGTTTTTCCTTGCCGCTGTCGCACTGTTGCTTGCTCTGGAGGAAACTACTAGAACTGTTGGGTCCTTGTAAAGTGTCTTGAGATAACTCTTGTTATGAATTGATACTATAAATAAAATTGAATTGAAAATTTAATTGAATTAATCAAACGTGAAAAGGGCGCTCGTTTAACAGGCAGGGGATCCTATTTACAAACAAGGTCAAATAAGATGCATTTGTGATCACTAACAAATACATTTTCGATGCAAACATTATCAATGTTCATACAATGAGAAAAAACATTGTATGCGCCTACGCCTTGCTGTGCGTAGGACCAGAGACATGCTGAGTAAAATTAAAAGATTCAGTGATATTTACAAATTCAGAAGCATTTTTGCAAGTGTCATCATCCACATGAATATTAAAATCACCAACAATAATCACTCTGTCCAGCTTAATAATGGATGATAAGAGATCAGAAAAATCAATAAGGTAAATTAAAATACAATAAAAAGTATTTGAACAACCAACTTTAGTAGTCTGTAGTTCGAAAGAAGAGTACGTGCCAGCGCTCATTGACTGGCAGATGCAATGTTTTTTAAAAACCACAGCAAGACCTCCACCACGGCCAGAGAGTCTTGGAGTGCTGATAAAAGTACAGTCCACAGGACAGAGCTCATTCAGGTGATAGTATTCCAGTTCTCGTTGCCAAGACACCGTGAGCAACATGAAGTCCATGTTTTTGGAAGAAAATAAATCACTGAGCAAAAGAGACTTGTTAGCAATTGAACGGGCATTTATTAAACCCATCCGGAGCGGTGCAGGAGCACCTAAAGCAGAGACAGAGGCTCGCGGCTGCAACCTCAGATGTGCAGAACACACACCTCGACCAGCGGTAGGTTTTCTCCAGGGCATCGGGACCAGAGCCCCGGGGACACCAGGGAAGACGGAACGAAGACATGAAGGTCTGGATTCGCAGTCAAAGACCCTCAGCTTCAGGAGCTTTTTCAGATGAACCTGCCTCCCTGCCCTTTTTCCTTGCTTTCTCTGCCGTTTTTTCTTAGGTCGTATTAGGCCCTCTCCATGTCGCATACCAGTTGCAAGCAGACATACGAACAAGGCTGCAAACTCACCTGTACCACACCAGGTACATCCGTCACCGCCCTCCGCCATGGAGGATCAGATCAGCAGCATTGTTTGGCGATCGTACACCCACGCCGTTGACACAACATTTGTTGACAAACTCAGTAGCAATATAACGCAAACAAACAAAACGAGTCGAGACGAGCAACCAGCCGCAGCGGCGAAGCCAAACACAGGCGCCATTGCGTTGACATGGTGTAGTTCCAGTTGGGTGTGACGCCTTTCTGTTATGTTGAATCCTCGATGGTCATTAAACCAAGTTTGAAGTCAAACAACTTGTTTCCATTCATGCAAACGTTCAACATGGTGTCAGAAGAACTTTCCGGAATTTACATGGACGATGATTTTAGGAGAGGACGATGAATAGCCGGTAGATGAAGCAACTAAAGGGCTAAACAGTCAACATGGCGGACAGACCCACTCGTTTTTGGCGGTAACATTGGTGAAAACTGACAGATTTGTTTTTAAAGATTATTTTTGGGGGCTTTTTCCCTTTATTAGAGTTGATAGCCATGAAAGGGGGAGAGCGAGAGATGGGAATGACACGCCGCAATGGGGCTCAGACTTGAACCCAGGCTGCTGCAAGACTCAGCCAACATGTGGCAAACGCTTTTACTGGGTGAGCTAGAGGCCCAAACTGACGGCTTTTTAAACAAGAATATGACATTTTCATCACGGTGGCACACATTGACAAGCTGGTCCGCACTCAAGAATGCATTCTTCTTAATCTAGTGAGACCGGATGCAATTGAATGGCCACAGTCTTTTGCGTATGCGGGGGAAGTGAGGGAGCCTTATGAGGACGGAAACATTCTTGTTCCCGCAGAATCCAAAGAGGATCCTGAATGCCTCAAGAGGAAATCTCAGGAGATATGCAAACCTCAAATCAATGTTACAATGGAGAGACACAAGGTCAACACACAAAATCAAAAGGCTGGTGAGACAATTGAATCATATGTGATTTGAGGATTAAAAGCAAAAAGCTGCAATTTTGGAGATCTCTATGAAGAGCTCATTAGAGATGGACTGGTCTGTGGGATTAATAATGACAATTTGAGAAATCTGTTACTGCGATAGATACTGTGATAGTAATTTGATATTACCTAAGGCTGTCTCCATCTGTCAAATTCATGAGCTGACTGAAGAGCACACCAAAACACACTCTCACTAATGTTGATGCAGTTCAAGCTAAGTACATAAGAAAACAAAGGCCTGAGATAAAGATGAAAAACCAGTCGGAGAATACTGCAACAAATGTGGGGGTAGACATGCAGTTCAGAGAGACAAATGCCCATCTTTTGATCAACAGTGCCATGTCCAAGTTAAATCATTTTAAAAAAAGTGCTACAGATTCACACAGCAGACCTCCAACAGGCAGGAGAATGGACTGTATTTAGAAGTGAGAAGTGTTCACCAGGTAGAACCTGACCAAGCCGACAGCAGTACTGAGGAAGCATTCTATGTCGATGGTATAGTAATGCAGATAACAGATGATTCAACTGGTCCCCCGCTGGAGCAAAAGGATGATGCCTTTAAGATGCAAGTAACTAGCACCTTAGTTGAAATGAAGGTAGTCACAGGTGCCAAGTGTAATGTATACGGGGGCAGCTAAATCTAAACTTTTGGTATAGTTAAGTTACAGTGTCACTTAGAGGGATAGCCATACTTATTGCCATTCTTTATTGTCCAAGAGGATGTTCTACCACTGTTAGGGTTACGTGCATGCATACAGATGGGGCATCTATGATTGTTGCCAACAAAAAGGAAAAACAAGAAATTAGAATATGCATTAAACCAATACACATGAACACTGCCTTTAAAAGACCACATCACCCTATGCTTACTGTGGAAGATGCCAAATGCAACTGTTTCTTCAGTCTTCTCCTTTTGGCAGATTTAACTTGACACTTGACAAATCCTCAATGCTAACCACTTTTAGCACTCCTTTTGGTCACAGATTTTTACAAATGGGGTGTTCCAGCGCTCCATGGAGCAGATCTTTGCTGACTATCCCTGTGCCATGATAGTCAACGACATAATCATCGCAGGTCAGAACGTGGATGAATTTGACGCCAACTTGAGAAAAGTGCTCTGTGCCAGAGAAGTAAACTTAAAGCTAAATCCGCTCAAGTGCAGGTTCTGGCTGAGCCAGGTCAGCTGTTGGACATGTTTTCACAAAGGACGGCCTCAAAGCCTACCCCTCCAAAACAAAAGCAATTGGTGAAACACATGAAACACATGTTTTGCCCACCTGTTTTATCGTACTATGATGTCAGTAAGCCGGTGACACTTACCTGTGATGCTTCACAGTATAGGCTTTGTATGGTTTTGCATGTTTAAATGATTACATCTATGGCAGGCCAATGACCATAGAAACCGACCACCAGCCCCTTAGCCCATTTATGCAGCACCAGTGAAACGAAAAATGATGTTAAGACTTCAAAAGTACAACATCACCCTCATCTACAAAAGTGGTACCTGCACCTGGCTAACACTCTGTCTCAAGCGCCTAGGTTTTCCACAGTTCAGCATGTTGATGAGGAGGACAATTTTGATGTGATGACAATCCACTACATATCCTTTCTCGCTTTGAGGAGTTAACATACAGCAGAGGACACAACCCTGCAGATGCTCAGCACTATCATCACACACGAATGGCCTACCAAACAGTGCTTTCTTCTATATGCTGTTCGACCCTATTTCTAGTTTAGAGATGAACTAACTGTTGAAGACGAGGTCATAGTGAAAGGGCACAAAGCAGTCATTCCGTTGTTGCTACAATAAGAGTACATTAGCATCATGAATAATTGATGACGTTACCGCAGGACCAGGCAAGTGGGCCACGGCTGTTTACATTTCGCCAACGGTGAATTATTTTAAGCCAAGAGAAGGGGCTGTAAATTGGAAAGAGAGGACCGTGAATTCACAATGTGTTTAGTGATTGTTGCTGTAATTCTAAGCCAATAATGTGTGTTCAGTTTTTAACGGTTCTCACCGTAATTTCTCAGTCGAGTTAGTGTGTCTGTCCGTCGGGTGGCGAGGACAGCGAGGTTGTTGTGTTTTTAGTGGTTCCTACAGTAATTCTAAGCCGAAAAAGTGTGTCTGTCAGTTGGGTATAGAGCTCTAAAAGCAGGGTTTTTTATGACATTAGCTACTCCGCTGTGCTGTGAAGTAATGTCAAGCAACTCAAACTACTGCAACAATATGTCGGCCTATTTTAGAAATAGAATGCAATAATGTATGTGAAGAGACAGAAGGAACAGTCCCTACATTCTTGTTTAAAGATAATTACTTCAAACAGTAATTATTTACTGTTATTTACTGTGGTTGAGGCTGCCATACAAGGTGCCATCTGCTCATCAGATAAACATTCACACCCCAATGGCGCAGCATCAGGAGCAATTTGACGTTCAGAGTCTTGCCCGAGGAAACTTTGACATGGGACTGGATGGGGCAGCAAAACACTAAAGGCTCTGTCTCCAAAGTAGGGCTGTAATCAACCAAAGAAAATCTTGGTCGACTGAAGTCGTGGAAATTTCAACTAAAAATCGACTGGGGGGGGGGAGCGGAAAAAAATGCTAAATTAATTAACTGTACTGTCCTGCAGTACTTGTCCTTGTAGGCTATTTGCAGTATATTAAATTGTTTTGGACATAATTAATTTGCACTGAAATGACACTTGTCTGTCGGCTCTGACAGCATCAGCGCTCTGTGCATGTCCTCGCACGGAGCGCTGAACATCGGAGCTCAGACACAAATTGACTATTAATTTAAAGCTTTTACTCTTAAACACAAAAGGCACGTCCACTTTAATGTATATTTAATCATATCTGTGGTCACGCTCAGTGCCTCGCTGTGTTGTTTTAACTCTGAAACTTTCTCTTTGAGTCCCTCACATTTTGCATGATGGTGTGGCGTGCTGGCGCTGTATATTAACAAGTTCTTATAACCTCAGCCCTCCACAACAGCAATGGGCCTCATATCCTGAGACATAAAGTCAACAATTCCTTCCGTGATATTATTTTAGTGTTTGGATGATAGAGGCTTAACATCCAGCGTGGTGTGGGTGTGTCTGGGGAACGCTACTATTGTTGCGGGTGGGTGCGTCGGTAGTTATAAAACGATTATTAGACTATGAAATGTGCCAATTCTGATATGTTCATATAGCCTACTCAAAACAGAAAGGGCAACCTAACGCAGAAAACTTAGCTTACCGTGTTTAGGTGATACGCCATGTTTGTAGTCGAGCTGCAATATGCAAACTGTTGCTTGCAAACTTTGCATTCAACTTTTTTCTGTTATCTATTTTTGTAAAATGCTGCCACACTGGCAATGTCTTTGACATGGTAGAGAAGGACTGACTGTAAATTAAACACTCACAATTAAATAAATATCATCAGACAAAGGCTTTCTAGTACTTTCTTCAATCTGCCCCCAGTGGGTTGGGCTAATCCAAAAAAGGTGAAAACAAGGGGGGTGTTCTGAAGACAGCCTGTTACCTATGAAACAGGGGTGCTCTGAATACACCCCCATTAGCAATTAGTACTTTCCACCCATAGACCGTAACGGTCCATGCTTCCACCTGATGAAATTAACACAACAAAAAAATCGACCAATCAGAATTTTGGTCGAGCCTTTTTAAGATGAAGAAAGGCAGATTTGGGCATGGATTTAATATGAGTCTGGAAAGAGAGGGTTGAGTCTAGGATTACACCAAGATTGCAGACCTCTGAAGATGGGCAGATAACGGTGTGTGTGTCTGTCTGTGTGTGTGTGTGTAGGAAGTATATAGAGTTAAATTGACTGTCACCTCAAATCTCCAGTGCCAGCTACTTTCCTTAACTTGTACATCTATCAGTTATCTCCCCTCTCTCTTTCTCTCTCCTCCAGACAAATTGTCAGACAAATATGTCATTTTTTATTTCCATGCCTGCAAAGTAAAGTGACAGGAATTAGCTCCCCCTATTTGGGTTTCTTTTAGCAAAATACTACTACTGCCATGGTCTAGACTGTAGCATTTGTCTAGGGCTTTTATTGTGAAAGGTAACATCTGAAAAACGCTGTCTTTATCAAGTTGAAAGTAGTACAGGTTACCGTCTATACATCCTCCTGTTGTTGTATTATGATCCTCATAAGTCAACAATGTGATGCTGAGAAAAATCGACCTTGTTTTATCGCTGAACAGAATTTGCTTTCTGAGAAAAAGTAATCTTGACAAAAACAACAATTTGAAAAAATATATTGATGTGTGAATTTATATTTCTCTCTCTCACACACACACACACTGTTCTGCTTTCTGATCTACTGTAGCTACAATACTTGTCAGGCTGCTCCTCCACATCAGGGAGCTGATTCCCATCGGCTTGCCCACACACTGATGCATGTTATCTAGAATATGGGCTTTGAAAAATGGAGAGCTGTGTTCAAGGACACTTGACAACAGCAGCA
This sequence comes from Etheostoma perlongum, assembly GCA_026937815.1. Lineage (NCBI taxonomy): Eukaryota > Metazoa > Chordata > Actinopteri > Perciformes > Percidae > Etheostoma > Etheostoma perlongum. The sequence goes on from CM049375.1 coordinate 24,697,317, forward strand.
TCCAGCAGTTTTTATTGAAAAAAACAGCTAAGGGAGCCAAGTAGTGAACAAGCTTTGTTCTTATAACAAGCGGTCACATCATGTTGGCCTCATCAAACTGACAGCAAAGGATAACATCACCTATTGAAATACTTCCTCCTCCATCTAGCATGGAGCAATCTAAAAAAGAATTTCTATTTTTGGAGCTTGTTGAGGGCCTGATGTGCTAGTGAAGTTATTTGGTTGTGATTATGTAATGTTGCTTCTCCACACACAAGTAAAATGCAGCAGTCATTGTTTAAAAATAACTTCAAACAATGGCCAAGGTTAGACAAACAGCACACTGTTGTGAAATATTATATTCAAACAAAATATGGCATCAGTCTAGAACATAATATACAGATATAGTATTTAATCAAACAATAAATCTATTTATTAGTCCCATGAAATCCTGTAACGTATTCCAGTTAAATATAATCCCGCCAGTTCCTTCAATTATTAAAATTATTAAATGGATGGACCCTCGCTCCTCTGCGTGCTTCTTGCAACCGTGCATTTGCGAGGCACTCAGACAGCGCAAATCGTCACCCATGAAGAGGGAACTCCCTGCTGAGTTCAATGATACCTCACGTCATACAGTTCATTAGCTGTCAAAGGGGGCGTGGCCAAAGCATAGGGGTTGCGGCAAAAAAGTCTCTGCTGAATTCATTGATACCTCACAAAAGACTACCTTAAAGGGGTCACCAGTTATAAAAGGGGCGTGGTTTAATAATATTGGGGCAAGCCAAAAAATCACCAATGAATAAGGAACTCTGTTGAGTTTAATGATACCTCACACAAGGTTCTACATCAAACAGGTTGTGGTTATAAAAAGGGGCATGGCTACATTATAGGGAGTGGGTCAAACCATCACAATCATCAATAATACCTCACACAAGACTCTACCTTAAACGGTTCAAATGTTATAAAAGGCACGTGGTCTGAGTAAGTGGGCGTGGTTAAATTATAGGGGGCAGGTCAAGTTCACATGTAGACCACACATAAGTTTCATGTAAATTGGAGGTTTGTCATATAAGGCTAATTTCCTGTTGCCAGCGGGGGGGGGGGGGTTAAAGTTACAACAACGTCTTTATTCATCGATAAATGCCACACCACGCCCACACAACGCCCACACAACGCCCACATTGTTTGACAATTTTTTTTTCTTTTAATAACTTTTTATCATTACAATCTTTAGATGACAAACCAAATTTGAAGTTGATCTGATGAAATCTCTAGGAGGAGTTTGTTAAAGTATAGCACATTGACTTTTAGGCCTACTTCCTGTTGCCACTAGGGGACGCTATGACTTGGAGTTTTTTCATTTTTAATGAGGTTGATTTTACCTGTTGCTATCAGCGCTTTGATTCTGAATGATTTGTCAGCCCTTCAAAAATGTACTGTATTTGCTAGACTTACAGCTGCTAAGAGAATGATTGCAACTTGTTGGAAACCACCTCAGGACTTGTCTATTCGTACATGGACCCTTGTACGTCATATATGTATGTCATATATATATATATATATATATATATATATATATATATATATATGGAGCATTCTACAGCTCGCATAGATGGAGTGCCACACAAGATTTTGGACTCTTGGCTCAACATGGCTGAATCCTTGAAATCCATGCTGTAGACTTACTTCTGTCTGTGCATGTGTTTGGTCCCATATGTCTTATGTCTTTCTCTCTGTCAATGTCTTTTGTTTGTTTGTGTGTGTTTGTGCATGTCTGTTTTTGTATGTATTACTGGTAAGCTGCAGATTTCATTCCTACTGTTGTGTTTTTATTAGGTCCACCCCCCCACCGTCTCAGTGTATTGTTTGTTAATTCTAAAATAAAAATATTTGATCACAAAAAAAAGTTTCATGTGACGAGGCAAATTTTGTTGATACACATTCCTCAGTGGAGAGTCTCCTGGTTTAATATTCTGTCAGAGTATCTAAAAAGAATTCACAACTCTATCTAGGGAAAGAGAGAAAGCAGGAAAAGAGAGATGAAGAAATGAAGCGAGAGAGAAAGACAAAGAGAGTCAGAGGTCTGACTCTGAGTTTTCACAGGCAGGTTCGAAGGTGGCAGAGCAGAGTGATTCAATCAATCCCCAGGAGAACAGCAGTATGAGCGTAGTCCGCTGATGGCGGCGAAAAGAGCCCATACTCACCGCTCTGCTTGTTCTCCATAAGTACTTTTTTTTTTCAACTTTTGCAGTGTGTGTATTCACACATGCTATATTTAAAATTACATGGAAAATAAAAGAATGTGATTTACCTATAGCCTACTTAATGATACAACTATGTATGACTACAGGGATGTTAATACAAAACAGCTAATATTTGTGAAATATACAGCTCAGCATACATTTTGCAGGGCTGACAAAGAGGCAACTGGAGAGTTTTCACACCTTCTAGAACAAATATCTAGATTAATCTGTATAGATTAACCTTAGGTTGTGGTATCCACATTATGCTAAACTATGATTGTCTGCCCGATCAGAGGCGGGACCCTAAGGTTATTTATTTGGCTATGTTATTCACTTTAAACCTAAGATGAAGTGATTCTTTTCTCTAATGCAAATTATTCTGAGTCATCAATAAATTAGTCATAACTAAAAAAAAATATGTTTTTTGTAGCGATCATAACGTTACCTAGCTTGTTTTGTTAACTCCTTTCTGTAGTTTGTAAGCAGGGTTTCCCCCAGAGAAGTTGTTTAGCCCTGTGGCAAGTGTCTTTCTTTCGATAAGGGCCCGGCCGGGGCCACTCACAGACTGATGGCGGCATTAATGTAGGCATCCAATTGTTTCTGTGATAACAGAATCATCAAAGGAATCGCAAAATTGAGAATTAAAAAAAAAAGCTATAAGACAGATTCCGTAGGGCCCAACGTTAAGTCAGGGCTTGCTGCAGTTGAATATCTAAGTAAGAGATGTCCTTTGTCCCTGACAAAACTTAATCTTTATGTGGAGGATGCAAGATAATTTAATTTTTTTTTTAAACTATCACTTTTTAAGTCAATTTAGTCAGCTTTTTCATTAAATCTCAAAAACTGAGAAAAAGGATAATGGCACGGTTTCCATGCTACACTAATAGAAGGCTTTCCTCTGTTTAGCATAGTCCATACAACTACAATTTTGGTTCTATTATTGTCCCTTCAAAAATGGCTCTTTTTATGTTTATTGTCCGCCCCTTCCCCCAAACTGTTACAATGTACTGTGTTTTTTAGAGCAACACTGCATGGCCCAGTGCTTAATGTATGGTCTCTCTGACACAAGCGAGACACGCACACACACACACAAACACACACTGTCTTTCACATGGAGATTAACCTGAGGTCGTATAGCCTAATTAAGAGATAACCACTCAAACTCACGCACGTGCACTGCATAATATCCTACCTTCACCGCTTCTACGTGAGTGACATTGTCAAACATTATGTTGTTCACGGTCACTATCTGGTCCCCAACCCTCAGTCCTTCTCTCTCGCCCGACGAGCCGGGCTCCACTAGGGACACGTAGATCCCCACACCGTGCTCCGACCCCCCGCGGATGCTGAAGCCTAGACCCTCGTGGCTCCTGGAGCGCGTCAGGTTGACTTTGCGCAGTTCTCCAAAAGGACCCTCGAAAAACGGCGGGGCCATGGAAGCCGACAGCTCCGCGGCGGCGTTGAAACCGTCCGGACAGCCGGAGGTGAGGGGCTGCTCATGGATGGAACTGACATATTCCTGCAGAGTTGAGTCGCCCTCGTCTCCAAAGACCTCCGCGCTGCCGTTGCTGGGGAGCAGCTCTGTCTTCAGGTAAAGTCCCTCGGACGTGTACTGGTCGAACAGCAGCTGGTCGGACCTCGGAATGACCAGGCGAAGCATGGGCAGCAGCTGTCGTTTGCCGGGCGTGTTGAGAATCACTTTGAGAGTTTGGACCAGGTCGAAGACGTTGCGCTTGGCGTGGTACACATTGAGACAGTGGATGAACTGCTCTCTCTCCAGATCGCTGAGCAGCAGGTTAAGAGCGTTGTGGAGCCTCCGGACGTTTGCCGAAAGCGCACGGCCGCCCAAGTTCACCGACGTGTTGATCGAAACGCGCTCCAGATCCGCGCTCATCCTACAACATAACGGGGAATCAGTGCATCATATAGAGCCGGTAGAACGGACCAATCATATTTTAAAGCGATGTTTAAGTTGAACCTCCCGTTTGAAAGCAAAACGTTAAATAGCGCATACCGCATCTGGCAACTTCAACAGGTGACCGGGGATCTAGACGCGCGTAACGGCGCTGATATGGGCTGCACACGGTGTGTCAGCTAGAAACAACCCATTGTCCCAGACGATGCTCGCATTCTTCTTGCACTGAATAAATCATATGTTCTTTAGTCTTTTCATTCCACGTAGAACAAAAGCTTTACCGCTTCCTTCACCGGGACAAGCAGCGATTCAAATAGTGTCCGGTGTAATTTGTGAAACCCAGCAGATACAGATCCGTGGAAGGCTCCCTTTGTCCTTGCGAATTTTAAAAATATATATGACCTTCTCCATGTTTATTCTGTCCACAGAACAAACTCTATAGTCCTTCGGGTTTCTAGGACGGAGCCTGATCTGTGCGCAACTGGCAGGGAGCGCTGATTTGGATGCTCTCAGAACCTCCGTGTATAGGAAATGACGTAGGTGTGTGTGTGTGTGTGTGTGTGTGTTGCTTAGAAACTGACAACATTACTCACCCTTATTTAAATGATTATTTTTGGCAATTCAATGTCATGCATTGTTGAATAAAAACAGGAATAGCAGGAGTTTAAATTACATATTCCATTACAAAATGTCTTGGACAAAAGCAGTTGAATCCCTACAGAACAACTTAAAAGCATATGAATGCATTGCTTTGGGTTCATCTTTAAGATGTGTTGGTTGTCCTCCTTTACCTAAACAATCCTGAATATTCTATTACACGGGTTGTTGACATAATTAATTCCTTTGGCCAATTTTCAAGTTACAAAATTAACTACTCTAAATCTGAAGCTATGCCCCTCACTTCTCATGTATCTTGGTCCCCGTGTGACTCTGCCCCGTTTCGCTGGTCCCCATGCCCAGTTTTGTCTACCTGGGCATATACATTACTCCCTCTCTCTTTGTAAGATTAAGTAAGACCTAGCGTGATGGACAGCTTTGCCATTGTCTGTCCTAGGCAGGTTGAATCTTATCAGAACGGCTATACTTCCCCGGTTACTGTATCCTTTCCAAATGATCCCAGCCCTGCTAACGAAAAAATCACTTTATGTTATAAATAGCTCTGTGACTTCCTTTCTCTGGACAAACAAGCAAGCCAGGTTGAAACTCACTACAATACAGCGCCCCCTCGAGGGTGGGAGCTTGGCAGTACCGGATTTTAGACGCTATCAGTTAGCCTCTCTCTGCACCTATATCTGGCACTGGTTTTACAATGGCGCGGAATCCACCTGGCTTGATTTAGAGGCTGCCCCAGTGGCCCCTATTCCCTTGCACCATTCTAACGGGTGGCCTCGCCTTAACTTACAGGCCAATATTGTCTTCCAGAATACTGTAAAAGTCTTGAAGATGATAAGAACGTTAGAAGGCCAAAATTTGTTTTTTCCCCTCCTTGCACCTGTCTATTTGAACCCAGATTTTCCTCCTGGTCTGGCCGACCAAGCCTTCTCAGTGTGGTTCAGTAGGTGTGTGTCTGTGTTACCTTTATCAGCTTAGAGAGAAATACAACCTTCCGCAGTATAACGTTTTTAGGGATTTGCAAATACGCAGTTTCATTCTTTTTAATACCACGTTGTATCCTAATGGGTTTTCCTCCTCAGCTGTGGAAAAGGCTCTCCTGAAGCCTGACTCCAGAAAACTCATTAGCAGATTTTACAAGGCCCTGTCAATTTCAACCAATGACTGTACGGTTCACGTCACATCTCGCTGGGAAGTGGACTTTGGGGAGACTATCTTGGACGATGTATGGGATGATGTTTGGTCAGGCCCTGCAGGTTGCTTATTTACCAACAAAGCCAGGGAGATGCAATTTAGGATACACAGGCTCCAAATCACACCGGTGAAACGCCATAGGTTGAACCCACTGCTCTCAAAATATTGTAACAAATGTAAGTTGTCTGAAGATCCATATTTCCACTGAATGCCCCTTTATGAATGATTTCTGGGTCAGAATATGTAAAGAAATTGATGTTATATTAAAAAAATAACTATCTCTAACTCCTGTTGGCTGTATTCTGGGGTTAAATCCTAAAGCAAGGAGGGTTAGGTTAGGGTAGAACGCAGTGCCCTGGATGGGCGCTGCGAAGAGCAGCACAAGAGGACCCCCGGTGTTAGTAAAACACTTAAAATCTCCTTAAAAAGACCTGGTTCGGTTCTAAAAAGCTGTTTAAAAGAAGGCCAAATGCTCAGAGCAGGGCCTAAGGACCACAGGACAGGACGGACAGCAGGAACATAAAACTTTAAATAAAAGGTCTCCTCCACTCCTGCTCGGCTCCTCTCCCCAAGACACTAACACAGGATTATGATAAATAAAATTACAATAATTAAAATATATAATATATACTGTACATAGAGAAAAGAAAAGGGGGGGGAGAGAGGGGGGGGAAAGTTATTAAGATAAATAAAATAAATAAAATATATATATAAAATATATAGAAAGAGAGTAGAGTTGTGTTGATAAAACAAATGCCCGGTGTCCAGTCTAAAAGAAATTCTATTAAAATATATTAAAATAATTTTGACATAACCACATTTGAAAGTACTAAAATATTGTTTGAATTACTTGCCCCTAAGGATAAAAAGAACCCATACCATTAAAATTATTAAATAAGTGCTTTAAAAAGTGCTTATAAAGATAAAAAGTGCCATGCAATAATAAATAAATAAATAAATAAATAATAATAAAACATTTAAAATACATCATAGGATAAAACCACACTGTTAGAAGCATGCATAAAACCGATGGTATGTGTATCATCAAGGGTTAGGGTGCAATGCAAGAAGATACATTCTTATCCTGTGGATCTCAGGCTCTGTTCCCACGATTTCACAATGGACTTGAAGTGTGTTGGAGCTTCTCCCATTAGAAGCTATTAGCATCTGGCTCAGAGACATGCCTTTTCGCTTTTTCATAATCTGGGACCCCTTCTTATGGAGGACCATGTCTTTCATATTTAAAAATAAATACAGAAATAAATAAATGCTCAATAAATAAATAAGCACACAATTAATTGCCCCAAAAAATACAATGAAGAAATAAATGTAGGTAGAAATTAAATTATACAGTGAGACATAAATGTATATATCTCTTTTAATTAGCTTCTTTATTTATTCACCTTTGTAATAATTACCTTATTTATTTATTGTCCGTTATAATCTTCAACTTTATTTATTCCTTACTTATTTTTTAAATGTATTTATTTCTGTGTGTGTTTAATTTTTTTGTCTGTTTTATTCTTCCGTTGCATTTTCTACCCTATTTATTTTCACCCCTGGTATTTATTTCTGCCTGTCACTTTTACATTTCTGCCTGTCACTTTTACATTTCTACATGCATTTCTGCCTCATTATGCAAATGAGGAGGGGCGGGTCTTAAGGGGTTAACTTCTGCCCATTGGTTGGTTAACATTTTACTCCCTCGGTCAATCTACATGCCACCGGCCACAGACACAACACAGATGGCTAGCTACGGTGAAGTTGTCAGTGAGCTCAGGCATTTAGCAACTGTTTTTGAAAACAATGCTAACGTTATAAGTATTGACTTTATAATTTTTCGTTTAGACGCTCTGACAGAACGTGTGTTTCAGTCAGCGGTGTCGTGCCAATGTACTCGTGTATCCCCTGGCCGCGGGAGCGCGCATGCACACAGAGCGGAGCTTCTGCTGCCCAATTGTTTAACTGCTGCACTTTGAATTAAACGGAACAAACAGCGGCGTGGAAGACTCGGCAGGGTTACCATAGTAACAGGGGTCTCAGTTAACTACATAAATACGTGTATTTGTCTGTTACATTAAGGCGACGTGTCAAATGTTTATAGCGTGGTTTAATATCGAGTGATAGGCGTATCCTCCCTGTCCCTGTCTACCATATGAGTTACATAGGAGGTACTCAAATATCAGGCCGTTTTTTCACCTGATATTTGGGTATCCCCTATGTAACTTTTGATAAACAACAGCAAACCTCTCCAAATTGTGTCAGGTTGTTTATTGTGACCTATTAAACACACAAAATAACACCCATGATGACAGGACAGACCCTTTGCATGTTAGGGATGGGATACATAAAATATCAGGTGAAAAATGATATTGATATTGATATTGATGATAGTCCTTCATGCAGTGCCATCACATAGGTTACACACACACACACACACACACACACACACACACCGCCGTGAGAAATACTAATCAACCTGTTCGCCGTTAGAAGCGGCGCACAACTTAGGACTTCTCCATCCTGAGACGTCTCCGTTGGATTTATTCTAAACATCCACCTGCTAAATTTCATCGGGTTTTTGTAGTGCAACCTTCTTTGAACGAACTGCGGCTGTTATCATTCTGTCTCTTCTGATGTGCGACAGGAAGCCAGAGAGAGGAGTGGATTTGGAGACAGACAACCCACTCCCGGGCCGCTTCTAGCAAGGGAAACCCCCCACGCGTTGCGCGCCTGGATCGCCAGTAGAAATTTGCGTCGCGGAGTGCGTGTGCATGCGTCAGGCACTAAATGTGTGTGTTCGTGCACGGCAAAGCCCCGGGCTCCGTCCTCAACAGTTGCTACCGGAGCGACGGAGAGGAGAGGTGGAGAGCGAGAGAGATAAGACACTGAGGACAGACGGACGCGGAGCCCCACATGCAAAGGGTCTGTCCTGTCATCATGGGTGTTATTTTGTGTGTTAATAGGTCACAATAAACAACCTGACACAATTTGGAGAGGTTTGCTGTTGTTTATCAAAAGTTACATAGGGGATACCCAAATATCAGGTGAAAAAACGGCCTGATATTTGAGTACCTCCTATGTAACTCATATGGTAGACAGGGACAGGGAGGATACGCCTATCACTCGATATTAAACCACGCTATAAACATTTGACACGTCGCCTTAATGTAACAGACAAATACACGTATTTATGTAGTTAACTGAGACCCATGTTACTATGGTAACCCTGCCGAGTCTTCCACGTCGCTGTTTGTTCCGTTTAATTCAAAGTGCAGCAGTTAAACAATTCGAAGGGCAGCAGAAGCTCCGCTCTGTGTGCATGCGCGCTCCCGCGGCCAGGGGATACACGAGTACATTGGCACGACACCGCTGACTGAAACACACGTTCTGTCAGAGCGTCTAAACAAAAAATTATAAAGTCAATACTTATAACGTTAGCATTGTTTTCAAAAACAGTTGCTAAATGCCTGAGCTCACTGACAACTTCACCGTAGCTAGCCATCTGTGTTGTGTCTGTGGCCGGTGGCATGTAGATTGACCGAGGGAGTAAAATGTTAACCAACCAATGGGCAGAAGTTAACCCCTTAAGACCAGCCCCTCCTCATTTGCATAATGAGGCAGAAATGCATGTAGAAATGTAAAAGTGACAGGCAGAAATGTAAAAGTGACAGGCAGAAATAAATACCAGGGGTGAAAATAAATAGTGTAGAAAATGCAACGGAAGAATAAAACAGACAAAAAAATTAAACACACACAGAAATAAATACATTTAAAAAATAAGTAAGGAATAAATAAAGTTGAAGATTATAACGGACAATAAATAAATAAGGTAATTATTACAAAGGTGAATAAATAAAGAAGCTAATTAAAAGAGATATATACATTTATGTCTCACTGTATAATTTAATTTCTACCTACATTTATTTCTTCATTGTATTTTTTGGGGCAATTAATTGTGTGCTTATTTATTTATTGAGCATTTATTTATTTCTGTATTTATTTTTAAATATGAAAGACATGGTCCTCCATACCTTCTTGGACTATATTGGGGAAAATGGTGCAGGGACCCTTCAGAGTGGCCTCTATGGTCTAGCATGGTATGAATTCTCAAAGTATTTCCAGATGACATGCAATTGCTACAGTAACAAATTTTGACTGACTACGTTGAGTATGCCTCAAGTATGCAAACGTTCTATTTTATTTTATTCTATTCTATTTTGTTTATTTATTTTTAATTACTTTTCTGTTGTGTAGGGTTTTTTCTTTTTTTTAAGAAGTTGCGGGTGGGTTAAAAGGAGGGCTTTATTCTTTACTTAATGGCTGTCTTCTTTTATACTGTATATACTGTATACTGTGTCCTTTGGAAACTTAATAAAGATGTTCTCAAAAAAGATGTGTTGGTTGGTTCATGGTTGGCTTTAGACAAGGTGTAACTTTGGTTTGAATCCCATTTCATGCATTTCTACATGGGTTAGGGTGATATACAATCCAGGAAATAATTCAGTTTAGGTGGGAAGGGGAAAGACACAAACAGGATTTTGAAACGTGGGGGGACGTGGATTCAGATGACAGCTTGTCAGCCTTTAAGCTGATCAAGCTGCATAAATGCCTCCCTGAGACTCCTTGTCATAACTAAAACCTAAGGCTATTTTTAAACAGCTATTTATGTCTTCCTCCTCATGACAGTAATAAGCTCCTTCTGTCTGGCCCATTGGCATAATGAGAGTCCCCGGGCAATACTAGTGCCAGAGGAGACCGGGCTTCTGATAGGATACTGCAGGGTCCCCCAACCTCGGGAAGTGTTTGGTCAAAGCTAAGAAAAAAAGAATTCATGGTCCCTTAAAGTAACCCTGCTACCATCTATTGTTTTTAATTTGCTCTTGACTTTAGTGGATTTAAAACATGTGTTGTGAATAACTGTAGGGGAGTAAATTCACATTTTAACATTCCTCACTAACTCTTCACCCACTGCTTCATCATCCCTTACCTCCCACCCCTGGTCAGCTGAAGCGTGTCCGTAGTTTTCCAAAAATACAGACTCATTTAACATAAATGGCAAGTTAAGCAGAGCTAATACAATAATAGTAAGTGCAAAAGTCAGTTTAAAGGGAAAACTGTAAGGCAAAGTGCTTAACATATTCCATTAAAAGGAAATACAGCATACAACTTTAAGTGAATATTGAAACAGAAATTAGAATAAAACTAGAGGCCAATAGAGTTTGGTGTGTTTATGAGCTTTAATATATAATAATATATACATAATGTAGAAATAACATGGAAGTACAAAACTGATTCTCAGTCATTCAGGTCATAGAAGGTTAAATTCAAAGAGCAACTGGACTCGGTTGTTGGATCTTGAGGCTGGATGGATGTGGCTAGAGTTTCCCTGAAATTGGTTCTGGCTTGCCCTGCTGCATAGGGTGGCACAAAACGCAAGAAGTTGTGCAATGTTGCAATAGAGGCTCCACTGCCACTGCAGCGCCTCAGGGTGCCATACATCTTTGAGCAGAAGAGCCAACTCCTGACAAAGATAGTCTCTATAAGACGGCAGCAGTTAGGCCACTGTGTTGGGGAGCCAATCGAGCCTAGGCCAAACCTCTTAAGGCCCGTACACACCGGGACGAATATCGCCGGGCGTTATTCGTCAGCGTTTTTCGACGCGTTTTTTGTGTTCACACCCAAGCGATTTTCGCTGACGATGAGCCGAATGAACATGCAAATTCATTATCTGTCACTAGATGGCACTTAATGTAAAACAGAAATACCCCCCGTACATAGGGTGGCGCTGCGCAACTTTGCGCTTCTGATACTCGCTTGCAACTCAGAAGAAGAGCAGAGAAGAAGAGAGCAAGTATTTAGAACATTGCTTATCATATAGCTCTTTATGTTCCGAAACAAGGAGACCAGCAGCTCAACATTTATTTTGGACATCGTGCTTTGCCTCTTCCTCGTCTTGTGGCAGTGATGACGGTGGCGTATGTCTTCTTCGTTGGTGTGCTCGGTAAGACCGTTTTGTGCTTGAGCGCCGCCAAGTTGTGTTTTAGTGTAACTTCAGAAGCACAAGACACGTGAGCAAAAGGGCCGATTTCATTGGTCGGATAGTTTTTGACGCGGCGCGTCAAACCAAAAAAACGAACCCGAGGCGTTTTTTAAAAAATGACGCTTTTACGCGTGGCGTTTTTCGCGTCGGTGTGCACACTCTCATTGACGCCCTTTGTTTAGTCACGACGCGTTAAACGTCAGCGAATATCGCGCGCGCGAAATTCGTCCCGGTGTGAACAGGCCTTTAGTCCTCCTCACTCCAGAAGTGAAAACGGATTGCTGTTTTGGTGATCAGAAATGAAAAGTTTTGGTTGTATTACATGTGTTTATCATTCAGTGCCCCACTTCATTTGGATCACCTTCCTTTCTTGTCTTTTGTTGTGCTGTTTGTCTAATTGTCTTGCATGTATGCCTTGCTGCACCATAAATTGCCCCATGGGGACAATATCAATAAAGTTACACAAGAGACACCTGCTGCTTGTCAGTGCAGCACTATTGCAACCATAAACAACATATCACCAAAGTCAGGGCTTCAAAACTGCAGTCCACAAACCAATGGGTGATTAACGGGTTCTATGGCTTCTATTTTTACAGTCTATGCTTGAGGGTGCTAGCTGCAGCAAACTAGAGAGGTGCTGGAGGGAGGAGAGGTGCTGTGGTGGTCAACCTCATCCCAATGCACCAGACCTGCCACAGTGGCGTCTTCTTCCATCACTTAAGAGAATCCTTAATTCTTTCCCCCTTGTCCTTCCACATCCAGCTCCTAGGGCTGCTGGGAGGTCTCTTCATAGATAGAACGCATGTCTTGAAGTGACTCAAATCTTGCACACCATCAACTCCCTGAGAAAATATTAACAAAAGAAAATGTAATATTATATAAAGCACTCGGGGTGTTGTCTCTCTATACAGGGAACAGTCATTTTATGACTGACTACTTTCACTTTGTATGTAAAGCTGATATAACTCCCACTGTATTCGTCCTTGCTTCCAGCAGCTGTGGCAGGGGAAGGTGGGTGTTGATTATATGCTTTGGAAGTGTAGTGCAGCAATTACAGGCCTCTGTTTCATAGGTCATTTATATGGAGCTCTCAGAGGCTCCCCCCACCATGCAGTTCTTTTTTACATCTACCATTCGTGACGACAGCTAAAAGCACCTGACATTTCCCTTGCTGGCAATTAATGCCCAAGCTGGTGAACTTCCCACAGTTCTGAGGGAGTCAAGGCTTCACTATGCCAACTATGCTTAATGATGTATACAGAGATTTGGACTGCTATCTTTAGTCCACTACCCAGACACACAGTTAGGAGGATGTTAAATGTATTTGAATGCAACATGGCCGTGGGAACTAGGGGTGCACCCCCTTAGCGAAAGGTAGACAAACTACAACCATAATTAAAAATGACATACATTTATTTTAAAGAATTGATTATTGATATTAACCTACTCCCTTTCATTACAATTAAATGTAATTTGATTTTACAATTTGGTTGGGACGAGATAAACACACCTCTGACACTTATTAATGAGTGAAGATAGTTGTGAAAACGTTCCCGCTGGGTCAACAGTACAGAAGTTAGCTTGCCTATAACATGAAAGCGCATTTGGGGTTTCTTCATAAATCAATCACAGGCTAAAAAAAAACAATAGACCTTAGTCGGAAAACTCAGCAACTGTAACCGAAAAGAAGTAGCAGTAGCACCTCTCCACCTGTCACTCCCACAGTGACCCTGCTAGCAACAGACGATGAGGCAACTTACTTTTGATTTAATACAGTGATGTGTTTCATACCCTTGTATTTTGTGGCTCAGTGGTTGAGCTTGCAGTAGGCCTATTCTGTAGGCTACCAATGCCTAACTGTTCCCTGTCTTGAGATTTGGATTTCATTCTTATTTTAGTTTTTTTGCTTGTAGAGCGTTGTGATGGATGCAGTGTGGTGTGTGGTGGTTCACTTTGGCAGAAAATGTCACTCTCGAAAATTTGTTAGCACCCCCAACTCAAAATATGTTCCAGCAGCCATGGAATGTAAGCTGTATTGGCAAGGTGTAAGACTATCTATACTTCAGTCTAAGTAAGTGCCAGTTTGCTTTTGTTGCCTTTAGTATTATCAAAAGAAGCAAATACCTAATGCCAGAAATCTATGGAAACAAAATAGGGTCAGACATATTGTAGCTGTGTACCATCATATCTGAATGTGTGAAAACATTTTCTATGTATACATTCATGTGTGAATGAGTAAAAACTAATTGATCAAATTAATTGAAATGTTTGAATGTGTAAAAATATCTGAACAAATAGATTTAGTTTTATTTACTGTAGACAATAGGTGGCAGCAGAATGCTTGAATCTTGTTGACAGCATGGTAGACAGGATTTTAGAATTCAGGATTAATAGAACCTCTGACCATAAAGTGGGTTGCAATGGTACAGTGGTGCTGTCCGTATTTCCGCTTGTTGACTCCACAGGAAGTGAAGCAACTGCAGAAGTTCCTAAACAAAACCAAAATATGAGATATTTGTGTCTTGTTTGTAGTGACTAAACTACTAAGTGTTCAACCTTATATTCATTTTATTTATTCAACTGGGTCCAACTGCAACTGATGAATGGTAATAACAGACTATTGAGTACTTGTGTTATAATATGATGTGCCATAATTTAGCATTTTTATACATTTTATACTCCTGGGCCTAGTTTTTTCTGATCACGGATTGGATCAAATCTTGGAAATGTTTTTTTAAAAAGCAAAAGAGGGATTCCGAACTGGGATCAGACCATGTAATCAGATTTTACATTTGATCGGGATCAAACCTGCAGTTTGGGTTTTTCAAAACTTAGAACTCGGTTTGATCCAAAAATCCATCAGAAGGGTGGATTCAGCTGTGATTTTTCAAACCAAATAAAATCAGAGAGTTTTTTTTTTAAGTGAATGATCACAAATCAATTTTTACTGATGATATATACATTTCCATTTATTTGAACATATATGAAGCATCTCACATCTAATATATATAATACTATTGGATAGTATTGTTTTTTTTGTCATTATAACAAAATAAGGATCCCATCCCTTCCTGTTCATGTCTTGCTGGCTGATTGTAAGTCTCTGCTGCTCTGCACTGTACGCTGCCAGGACTGGGCGGTATGAGCTCCTTGTGAGCACCAATCTCTCACGAAAGCTTGACCTGCGTAGTGCGCAATGCAGAGCTGCAACAATTAGCTAGCTTTCCTGTTTGTGTTCATCAAACTGTGACTCTGCACACATGATGTGATTGGGTGTACTGATGAAAATGATTACCAATGATATTGGAGATTATATATTATTATTTCTGAATGAGGAGGATACAGCTGAAACATTTAGTTTGAAAGTGAGTTATTATTATTTTTAAATAGGGTTAATATCATTTAATTTGTTTAAATGAACTCAGTTTGGGTACTGGGACTAGAATGTTTATGTGAAGGCAACGAGTACTAGCAGAGGCAGAGTAAGGCGGGCCATTCCTACGGCATCATAGGACATACAAATTCAATTCAAGTAATCCACCAATAATCCATAGACAGAGACGCATCATTACACGAGTACATAAAAAGCCTATGAGTACAAGTACGCTTGACCCACATTTAATGGTGATGGGTGTCGGTGCGTCCACAGTCTCCTGGATCACTGACTACCTGACAGGCAGACCACAGCTTGTCCGTCTGGACCGTGTTCTGTCTGATGTGGTGGTGCCCCACAGAGGACTGTGCTGTCTCCTTTTCTGTTCACCTTATACACCAGAGACTTCCAGTACAACTCAGAGTCATGTCACCTACAGAAGTTTTCTGATGACTCTGCAGTTGTTGGGTGTATAAGAGATGGACAGGAGGGAGAGTACAGAACGGTGCTGGATGACTTTGTGGAGTGCTCGGGTAAAAAACCACTTGCTGCTAAATGTGGATAAGACCAGAGAGATGGTGATCGACTTCAGGAGGAAGGGAACTTCGCCGCAGCCCCTTTGCATCCTGGGAAGAGACGTGGACATGGTTGAGGAGTACAGCTACCTGGGTGTCAACATCGACAACAGGCTGAACTGGAAAACCAACAGCACTGCTGTTTACAAGAAGGGGATGAGCAGACTCTTTTTCCTGAGGAAACTGAGATCCTTCAACGTGTGCAGTAGAATGTTGGAGATGTTCTACCAGTCTGTTGTGGCCAGCGCTCTGTTCTCCTTCGCCATCTGCTGGGGCAGCAGCATCAGAGCCAGTGACACAAACAGACTGAACAACTGATCCGGAAGGCTGGCTCCGTGATTGACTGCAAACAGGAGATATTTGAAGCTGTGGTGGAGAGGAGGTCTCTGAACAAACTGTTATCTATCATGGATAACCCAGACCCCCCTCTCCATCCCACACTGGTCCAACAGAGGAGTTCCTTCTCAAAGAGACTCCGACAGCTTCGATGCCGCATGGACCGCTAAAGAAAATCATTAAACATCCCTTCAATAATTATTGAAGGGATGTTTAAGTCTCTTCACTTAAGCTATTTTGTAATTAATAAATTAATTTTAATTTATATCAATTTTCTATTGATTGGATGAACTATAATAAACTAAACTAAAATATGATTATTTTGTATTTTTGTCTGTCTGATTAATGCTTGTGTTAAGAAATAAATCAGACGTTACTCAAAAGTTACTCACTACTTAGTTTTTTCATCAAGTACTTTTTTACTCTTACTCAAGTAATTATTTGGATGACTACTTTTACTTTTACTTGAGTCAAATTATTCGGAAGTAACAGTACTTTTACTTGAGTACAATTGTTGGCTACTCTACCCACCGCTGCTGTTACTCCCGGTAATGTTACTTAATATGAATTCACTTGCCACATACTAAAGTATTTCAAATCCATCAAAACGTTGCTGAAATATTTTGTTCTGATGCTTTTTATAAACTCTCTCTGGGCTTCTCTCTTGACTGAATGCCTGTATGTCTCCAAGCCCTCCCCCCCGCCCACACACACACACACATACACACCCTCCTCGTACACAGACACACACACACTCCCGATTGCCTGCAAGCTTCTCTAGACAATATGGTAATTTTTCAACTGTGCAGAAAGACGCATGGTTATGACACAATCAATCAAAATCAAATACTGATACAAAGTCGGGCATGTGGGACTGCTGGGATTGGATGAAGTCACACTCCAGTTATTGGTCAAATTTGCGGAAACGTTGAGGTGATTGGTGAAAATTGAGTCACACCAAATTCACGGTGATTGGTTGTAACAAGTAATGATGCAGCACATAAAAAAAATGTAATGAAGTAAAAGTGGAAGTAGGAGAAAAAAATAATAATCCAGTAGAGTACATATACAGCCTTTTAGTACTTAAGTACAGTAGTGAAGTAGTTCTACTTAGTTACTGTACATCTCTGCAAATGAGTCCATAATCTATAAACTTCTTCTGTTTATTAGTCACAAACAGATATGTAACGGCAAACCTGAAACCTTGTTCAGACATTATTTGTCAGGCTGAGGTGGGCCGAATGGAGTCTACAGTCGCAGTATGGGCGGCTGTGGCTGGTTACTGCTGGCCCTGGAGCTCGGGTTGCCCCCGATGCTGCGCCTTTGGAGTGTAAATGTGTGTGAGCGTTTATCTGTTGAGCAGGTGGCACCTTGTATGGCAACCTTGGCCACAGTGTATGAATGGTGAATGGATCTTATACTATGTAAAAGCACTTTGAGTAGTTGTTAAGATTAGAAAAGCGTTATATAAGAACAGTCCATTTAGTCAATGTTTGCATCCAGTGATGGCAGCCACCTGTCACTCAAAGCAAATCCTTGTTATATATGAACAGCAGAGATGGGCAGTAACAAAGTTCAAATAGTTTTTACTTTTACTCCTTACATATTAACACAATTATCGGTACTTTCTACTCCTTACATTATACAAAATTGGCTGGTTGCTTTAGTTTCAAACAAGAGGTTGATTGGTACGTCCTGATTGGGGTGGATGTGGAGCGGCGGCCTCGCCTTTGTGCCTCTCAACGTTTGCTGGATCCTGTTGCTGCCTGGTGGTGGGCCCGGAGGTGGTGTTCCGGCCCCACGGACCCTGCAATCCTCGTTGGCGCGGAGTAAATCTGGGGAACCTGCGGCCTCTGCGTCGGGCCGGCTGGTGGCCCTGACCCGCCAACTCTTGCCAGGTTTGTTCTGGTAAACGCCAGATCGCTTGCGAATAAATCATATATCCTTGAGGATTTCTTCATATCCCGGGAGCTGGATTTCCTCTTTATATCCGAGACCTGGCTAAGTGTTGATGAGTCCAGTGTCTTCACCGAACCTTTACCTGATGAGTGCTGCTTTTTTAACTCTCCTCGGACGTCTGGCCGAGGAGGAGTAATTGCGACTGTTTTAAAGAGTGACTTTAAATGTAAGCATTTATCACTGTCATCCCTGTTCACCAGCTTTGAACTCAGTTTGTTTGAGCTGGGACCCTCTCACACAGTGCTGTGTGCTGTGGTCTACCGGCCTCCCAAATACAACAGATACTTTTTAATTGAATTTTGTGTTTTTGGCTGATATTATGCCCAAATATGACCGGGTCCTTATTGTTGGAGATTGTAATATTCATGTGTGTTGCCCTGATGACCTTTTGGCGCAAGACTTTTTAAACATCATTGACTCTTTTAATCTTGTGCAGTGTGTACTTGGGCCTACACATGAACGTGGTCACACACTTGATCTTGTTTTATCTTATGGTTTGCCTGTTCTTAACCTGGTGGTCTGTGATCCTTTTTTCTTGGATCATATGCCTGTACATTTTGAAGCTGCTGTTCGCTGTCACACAGTTAAGCCTCCCGCCGCTGCTCACAGATGTCGAGTTATTAACCCTTCCACTGCTGCTCACTTCTCCGCAGTCTTCAGCCAGGTCTGCATCATCCCCGAGTCTGTGTGTGATGATACAGAGGCTCTTAATTTATGGTTTATTGACACCTGTCAAACTGCTATAGACATTAAAGACCAGGCAGCAGAAAGCCAAATCAGAGCCTTGGCTGAATGAAACTACCCGCACTGCCAGACAAGAGTGTCGAAGAGCTGAGCGAAAGTGGAAAAAGGACAAATTGCAAGTGTCTTTTCAAATGGGGATTTCTGGCATCATTACCAATCCACTGTGAAAGGGGCTGTTTTATGAAATCTTTATACAGGATCGGGGGGTGGTCAGCTGCAGACAAAAACTCCACAATACTGTTCCTGCTAGAATAAATTGTCATATTATTCCCCACAGATCACAGCAAGGCAACAGGCATTCAATACGTGATGCTAAGTAAACCCTACTTTGAGCTCTTACTGTGACACAGGACTGGAGAGCCGTCAGTCCAGGCAGAGCAGCATCAACGTGGCTGGGCGTCCGTACGCGACCCGCAGCAGACTCTGCCAGACCGAGGGACTCCCCGTCTTTTTATTCTTTAGTAAACAAAGGATCGGGTGCGAGCAAGGACGGCCAATCCTTTACTCTCAGCCTATCCTCTGTGAGCAGGTGTCCTGCCCCGAAAGCATGTTTCCGAAACAGGACGGCCGCTCTCAAAACATGTGAGCTCAACTCGAAACCGTTCCCAACACCCGAGCTCGGTGGCTCTCAAAACATGGAGTAAACAGGTTATACAATTGATAAATGAAACACAAAACAATGAATACAGCAAAGCAACAGTGTATCAACAAGTATAAGTATATTTAAGTGACCCACTTAGCTGTTGTCAAGGAACATAATGCAAAATAAACTTTTTCCTCCACAGGGGCTAAAAAAAAAAAATTCTGATAGTGTTCTTCTAAACGGTTGTAAACCCTGTGTGTTGTTTAAAGTTATTAACTCTGCTCTGAATGCACCACAGACTTTAATTGAGGCCTCTCCTGCTGTGTGTGAGAATTTTCTTAACTACTTCATTGATAAAATCACTTCTACCAGAGCACTTATTTCACCTTCTGCTTCTGACCCTTCAGTGTCCCGTGCCCTGCTGTGTTTGACACGTTTGAGCCTGTGACTCTGCCTTTTCTGCAGGACATTGTGGGTCATCTGAAGCCCTCGGGTTCTCCAGTTGATACTATCCCGCCCCAATTTTTTAAGGAGATTTTTACCACTGTTGGGCCATTTTGTCTCACAGTTATTAACAGCAGTCTGTCTTCTGGAGTAGTCCCTGTGAATCTTAAACATGCAGTTGTGCTGCCTTTATTAAAGAAACCTGGGCTGGATCCTACTATTTTGGCTAATTTTAGGCCTATCTCCAGATTGCCTTTCTTCTCTAAAATCTTAGAGAAGATTGTATATTCCCAGCTCATGGAATTTTTAAATGAACAAACTATTTTTGATTTGGTTTTATACCATTGCACAGCACAGAATCAGCACTTTTAAGAGTTTTTAATGATAATTTGTTTTAGCTACTGACTCTGGTCATTGTGTTGTCCTTGTACTTTTAGATATGATTTATGCATTTGATACAATGGACCATGAAATCCTGATTGGTCGTTTGGAGCAGTGGGTGGGCGTCAGTGGCACAGCACTGGAGTGGTTCAGGTCCTACCTGTCACATCGGACTTTCTGTGTCGGCTTTGATGACTCGGGGTCCTCCACTGCTCCTCTGTGGGGTCCCACAGGGCTCGGTGCTTGGTCCTCTTTTATTTTCTTTCTATCTACTTCCACTTGGGAAAACATGGCATTTCTTATGCAGACAACAGCCAGATCTATGTCCCCTTCAAAAAATCGGATTCCAACACTGTTAACCCACTGCTACAGTGTTTACAGGACATTAAGGCTTGGATGTCCTTAAATTTCTAAATTTTAATGAAAAAAGATCAAAGTCATGGTCTCCTTCCAAGTTGATCTGGGTTCTTTGGCGCAGTATTGCAAGCCAATTGTAAAAGATTTGGGTGTAAAAGAGGACTCAGACCTTAAATTTGACAGCCAGATTAAAGCTGTGGTGAAGTCTAGCTTTTCCAGTTAAGGCAGCTAGCAAAAATCAAACCAGTCCTTCAGAGACAACATTTTGATATAGTAATCCACGGTTTTCTGACCACTCGGCTGGATTACTGTAATGCATTTTATATGGGGGCTTGTGGGTGCTCCATTGCTCGTCTTCAACTGGTACAAATTGCTGCTGCACGTCTTTAAACAGGCACAACCAAGTATGACCACATTTCACCTATTTTAGCTTCACTCCACTGGCTGCCCGTCCATTTTAGGATTCATTTTAAATTCTTTTATTTGCTTTTAAAGCCTTGAATGGCCTTGCCCCACCTTACCTCTCTGAGCTGCTGCACCCCTACATTCCTATCTGATCTCTCAGGTCAGCTGACCAGCTGCTCCTGACGCTGCA
This sequence comes from Etheostoma perlongum, assembly GCA_026937815.1. Taxonomy (NCBI): domain Eukaryota; kingdom Metazoa; phylum Chordata; class Actinopteri; order Perciformes; family Percidae; genus Etheostoma; species Etheostoma perlongum. Next base: position 24,718,653 of record CM049375.1, read on the forward strand.
TAAAGCTTGGCGCAAGCTTAGAGAGGGGGCCGTGCGTTTGCCTTTGCAGCTCCAAAACTTTGGAATGGGCTTCCTCTGCACATAGACAGGCCTCCTCTCTGTTTCATTTTAAAACTCTTCTTAAAACCCACCTCTTTTCTTTGGCTTTTAACACCATGCAGGTAGAGTAATGATACCTTTACTACCTGATACCTTACTGTACCTTTACCATATGCCGGCAGTGCATTTTATTATATTTATTTTATTGTACCTCATATATGTGCATGTACAGTATATATGTGCATGTGTATATACAGTGGGTACGGAAAGTATTCAGACCCCTTTACATTTTTCACTCTTTGTTTCATTGCAGCCTTTTTCCAAAAATCAAAAAAGTTCATTTTATTTCTCAGTAATGTACACTCAGCAACCCATCTTGACAGAAAAAAAACAGAAATTTAGAAATTTTTGCATATTTATTAAAAAACAAAAACTGAAATATCACATGGTCATAAGTATTCAGACCCTTTGTTCAGTATTTAGTAGAAGCACCCTTTTGATCTAATACAGCCATGAGTCGTTTTGGGAAAGATGCAACAAGTTTCTCACATCTGGATTTGGGTATCCTCTGCCATTCCTCCTTGCAGATCCTCTCCAGTTCTGTCAGGTTGGATGGTAAACGTTGGTGGACAGTCATTTTCAGGTCTCTCCAGAGATGCTCAATTGGGTTTAAGTCAGGGCTCTGGCTGGGCCATTCAAGAACAGCCACAGAGTTGTTGTGAAGCCACTCCTTCGTTATTTTAGCGGTGTGCTTAGGGTCATTGTCTTGTTGGAAGGTAAACCTTCGGCCCAGTCTGAGGTCCAGAGCACTCTGGAAAAGGTTTTCGTCCAGGATATCCCTGTACTTGGCCGCATTCATCTTTCCCTCGATTGCAACCAGTCGTCCTGTCCCTGCAGCTGAAAAACACCCCCACAGCATGATGCTGCCACCACCATGCTTCACTGTTGAGACTGTATTGGACAGGTGATGAGCAGTGCCTGGTTTTCTCCACACATACCGCTTAGAATTAAGGCCAAAAAGTTCTATCTTGGTCTCATCAGACCAGAGGATTTTATTTATCACCATCTTGGAGTCCTTCAGGTGTTTTTTAGCAAACTCCATGCGGGCTTTCATGTGTCTTGCACTGAGGAGAGGCTTCCTTCGGGCCACTCTGCCATAAAGCCCCGACTGGTGGATTGCTGCAGTGATGGTTGACTTACTACAACTTTCTCCCATCTCCCGACTGCATCTCTGGAGCTTAGCCACAGTGACCATTGGGTTCTTCTTTGCCTCTCTCACCAAGGCTCTTCTCCCCGATAGCTCAGTTTGGCCGGACGGCCAGCTCTAGGAAGGGTTCTGGTCGTCCCAAACGTCTTCCATTTGAGGATTATGGAGGCCACTGTGCTCTTAGGAACCTTAAGTGCAGCAGAAATTTTTTTGTAACCTTGACCAGATCTGTGCCTTGCCACAATTCTGTCTCTGAGCTCTTCAGGCAGTTCCTTTGACCTCATGATTGTCATTTGCTCTGACATGCACTGTGAGCTGTAAGGTCTTATATAGACAGGTGTGTGGCTTTCCTAATCAAGTCCAATCAGTATAATCAAACACAGCTGGACTCCAATGAAGGTGTAGAACCATCTCAAGGATGATCAGAAGAAATAGACAGCACCTGAGTTACATATGAGGGTCACGGCAAAGGGTCTGAATACTTATGACCATGTGATATTTCAGTTTTTGTTTTTTAATAAATATGCAAATATTTCTAAATTTCTGTTTTTTTCTGTCAAGATGGGTTGCTGAGTGTACATTACTGAGAAATAAAATGAACTTTTTTGATTTTTGGAAAAAGGCTGCAATGAAACAAAGAGTGAAAAATTTAAAGGGGTCTGAATACTTTCCGTACCCACTGTATATATCTATATATATATTTTATTATTGTGCTTTTATTGTGTTTTATCTTTTTGTGCAGCACTTTGGAAACCTTGTGTTTGTTAAAATTGTGCTATATAAATAAAGTGGATTAGATTGGATTGGATAATTGGATGGTAATATATCGTACGTTGCACTTGACGCACCACTAAGCCGACCCGACAGATTCGGCGGCATTCTGCATTCATTTGCGGCAAATCATTACGGCTTGATGGCGCTTACGTTAGCACATAGTAGTATGGACGGTGACATGATTGAAAATGAAGAAAACAGAGATCCCAGAGAGTCAGCAGACAAGCAGCAAGATGTTCCCAATCATCCTCGGCCTTATCAGAGAGAGATGTTTGAGATAGTAGGCATCAAGAATGACTCCTGGCCAATGTACTGCGTAACTCTTCTTAATTGTTTGTTTAGTAATTCATAAGCCATATTTGAGCACACACACATATATGCAGATTCATTTAAATGTTATGGGAAGATTAAAAAAGAGAAACTGGATCTGTGAATTCTCACAGAATCACAACTGAATTAATTTCTTGCTACTCAGTCAGAATCTTATTATCTCTGTCACAATCATCATAATCATATGTGATATGTTAGGCCTATTGGCAGACATCCATTTAAAATGTAGGCAATGGCAAATAAAGAGCCTTTTTTCCATGCCCACTTAAGTTTCTCAGAGTGCACTCTAGAAACATATGTGGTCCAGGTAGCTTTGCATAAAAAAAGGTTCTTTTTCTAACTTCGTTCGGTGTTTCACTATGGGAATCGCCTCGGCGTGACCAACTAGTCAACCGGCTCCTTACAAATCATTCTCGCTTTCTTCCCGTGAAGAAACTATACTAAGCTCCCTCAGCGCTTCTAGGCTAGTTTGGTTGGTTATCTGCTAAACAGTTCACAGACGGACCGTTAAGGACTACGTCGCCAAACGCAGTTTTTCCGACCCAGTCTGAATTTGCTGAGTAAGTACTTTGATTGAAGTTTTACCTTGTTATTACACAGTTAAAGCTGTGTCCGCCACGGCGAACTGTCTTTTTCTGCCAGCTAGTCGGTATTTGCCTATCGGCTGCTAGCGGTGTAACTCTTATACCCTTTGGCTAACGCGTTACGGCGAGCCTCCCTGGGTGTTTGGTTAGCATTTACTTGGTAACCAAACCGAGTACCTGGAGTGAGCTAACGTGTTACGGCGGGCTAACTCTTTCGGTACAAGCTTAAAGTTAGCGCGGGCTAAACCCCGGGTGTTACTTTATCCGACAGGCTAACGTGTTACGACGCGCCTGCAAGGGCTGTATATTTATGCCGTCTTTTCTTCCTTTCCAGTATGTCCTCAGCAGCGGCCCCCGCCAAAGGGCCGGAGCCGAAGGCGAATGAGGCTGTATCCCGCCCGTACCCCACGTCAAGCGGGGCATCCATATCTGGCAGGGACCCTCACCCGATGTGTATAGCTTGCATGGGCGCTAAACACGCTCAGTCGGCGCTGGCTGACCCCCAGTCGTGCGCCCACTGCGCAGCTATGTCGGAGAAAATACTGGCAATTCCAAGCCATGGGGGAAACGCTCCTTTGCGGCTGTGGCAGCAAAGAATCGCCACTCCCACCCCGGAGAAGGGAAAAGAAGCGGCCATCCTAACCCCCCCAGCTTCTCCCTCCACCCCTCCTACAAAGAGGAGGAAGGTTGGAGAGGTAGAGCAAAGCCCCGAGGTTTGTGGTTCAGGGGCCCTGGTGTTACACAGTTCTCCAGGGGACCCCTCTCAGTTTCTCTCCCTCCTCATCCAAGAGGAGGAGAGTCAGGGGCAGAAAGTGTTAAAGTGTCACCAAGCACTTTTACCATGTTCAAAAGGGAAACAAATAAAGCATGCATTTTCGCATCCAGGTGCAGAGCCAAGGGCGAAATGCTTCCCCCAAAACAAAATAAAAATAACACCCAAAACAAACCTGAACCATCAGGTCCCTGCAGGGGAGCTCTCGCTCCTCCCATGGGAGACCGCTCCCTCCTGGCCAGGGAGGTGACGTCACTGCAATGCGACTACAAGGGTCCCCTCTCGGTCCGAGCGGACAGGTGGCGCGCATGCGCAGTTCACTCATGGGTTCTGTCAACTGTTTCAGGGTTACAGACTACAGTTTGCTATGAAACCACCCAGATTGGGATGCAGGGGATGCAGCACAAGTCCTGCAGGACGAAATAACATCCCTATTAAACAAACAAGCGATCAGAGCTGTGCCGGGCGAGGAAACGCATCAGGGGTTTTACTCCCGCTATTTCCTCATTCCCAAGAAGGGAGCTCGTTGCTTCGCCCGATTTTAGATCTCCGTGTGTTAAACAGACACCTACAAAAATACACATTCAGGATGTTAACACACAAAGTGCTCTGTCGTTCAATCCGCCCGGGGGATTGGTTTGTAACGATAGATCTTTTGGATGCATATTTCCACATTGCCATTTACCCCGCACACAGGAAATTTCTCAGGTTTGCGTATCAAGGCAGAGCCTACGAATACCAAGCCATCCCATTCGGGCTGTCATTAGCACCGAGGGTGTTCACCAGGTGTGTGGAGGCGGCGCTGTCTCCGTTTAGGAACAGCGGTATCAGAATATTTTCGTACATAGACGACTATCTGGTCTGCTCCCACTCTCGGGAGCAGGCTGCCAGAGATTCCGCTACGTTGATCCCGCTTGGGGCGGTGTCATCCAGGGTAACCATGACAACGGACGCGTCCCTGTCAGGATGGGGAGCGACGTTGTTGGGGAGAACAGTGAATGGCACATGGAGCCGGAGACTAGCCCAGGCTCACATAAATGTCTTGGAGCTTATGGCAGTGTTTCTGGCTCTGAAACATTTCCTGCACTTTCTCCACTTTTAAACAGGGGTGCAGAGGGGGAATCCTCTGTACGGAGAGTGGACTCTCCACCCACAAGTGGTGGAACAAGTCTGGCGGAGATACGGTCAGGCAGCCGTAGATCTCTTCGCCTCGCAAGAAAACACACAGTGTCCAATGTTCTTCTCTCTGTCAGACGTAAATGCACCGCTGGGTGTGGATGCTCTAGCTCACCCGTGGCCAAACGTGCTACTCTATGCATTCCCCCCCTCAGTCTTATCTCTCCCACTCTGGCGAGGGTGAGAGGGCAGGGCCTGTCGCTAATCCTGATAGCGCTGCGGTGGCCATCCAAGCACTGGTTGGCAGAGATAATACAGCTCCTGGTAGGAGAGCCATGGCCTCTCCCCATACGCAGAGACCTTCTCTCCCAAGCGGGCGGGGAAATTTACCACCCCCACCCGGACCGCGTAGCACTCTGGGCTTGGCCCGTGAGAGGTGGAACCTGAATGCATCAGGCCTGCCAGAACGGGTCATTGACACCATTCAGAGCGCAAGGGCCGCGTCCACCCGCTCTCTTTATAGCGGAAAGTGGCGGGTTTTTGTGGAGTGGTGCGAAGGTAGGGATACAATCCCTTTTCAGTGTTCTGTGGTGGACCTGCTGTGTTTCCTGCAGTACCTGCTGGATGAAGGAAAAGCTTTCTCCACAATTAAGGTGTACTTGGCTGCTGTCTCAGCCTGCCACGTGGGTTTTGGGGATAAGCCCGCAGGGCAACATCCCTTAGTTTGTCGTTTCATGAAAGGGGCACGCCGCAAGCTCCCAGTTTCCAGGCCCCTGGTTTCTCTATGGGACTTATCGGTCGTGTTGGATGCCCTCTCTCATCACCCATTTGAGCCAATGGAGGCAGTAGGGATGAAGTTTGTCTCTCTTAAAACAGCTTTGCTCTTGGCTTTGACCACTGCAAAGCGAGTGAGTGACCTACAGGCTTTGTCTGTTCAGCCAACCTGTCTCCAGTTTGCCCCAGGGCTCTCTAGAGTCTGTTTGCGGCCCAACCCGGCATTTGTGCCTAAGGTGGTGGAGACAGCCTACAGGTGCCCCTCAGTGGAGCTCTGGGCTTTCCACCCGCCTCCGTTCTGCTCAGGAGAGGAGAGAAGGCTTCACATGTTGTGCCCTGTCCGGGCCCTGCACATGTATGTGAGTCGGACGGTGATTATATGAGTTCAACCTGGCTGTCACAGACAGACGTGGTGTCATTGGAGCTTCCATAGTTGGTCACGCCGAGGCGATTCCCATAGTGAAACACCTCACTCTGTTATCAAAGAACCGGGGTTACGTTAAGTAACCTAAAGTTTTCATTCGCAAGGCTACTTTTACTTTTGTACTTGAAGTAAATTTCCAAGCCTGTACTTTGTTACTTTTACGTGAGTAAAGAAGTTAAATTGGTACTTTCACTTTTATCAGAGTATTTTTTAACACAAGTATCTGTATTTCTACTTGAGTACGGGAAGTGAGTACTTTTCCCATTTCTGATGAACAGGGAAATTAAATATTTTAGACCAAAGACATTTTTTGTATCAGGATGTAAAAATGTTTTTGCTATAAAGTTGGTAATTTTAACATGGGGGGAGCGCACTGGGGGTTTCCGCTTAACAGACATTAAAGTTGCCAAACTGTTGTGGTTTGGGGTTTTGCTTTGGGTTCTTTTCCCCTTTTTGGTTTCGTTATCCTGTCTTGTCTTTGTGTCTTGTTTTCTCCCCAGTCTTGTGTTGTCTCGTGTCTTTCTGTTTCCTGTTTTATTTTGAAATCTGGTTTTTGTGTATTATTGTCTGTGCTTCCCTTGTCTCTTGTCAATCCTTTTGTCCAGTCCTCGTGATCCTGCCGTGCTGTTTTTTTGTCCTGTCGGTGTTCCAGTCATTCCCCGTAAGTTTTCCCCTGTGTAGTTTACCCTGTTTTTATATTGTCTTCCACCTGTACCTTTTTTTGGATTTTAGTTTTTCTTGGATTTTGCCTGCTCCTTTTGCTCCCTGTGTTTTTCCTTGGACTTTGTTAAACTAAATCCTTGGTTAGCTAACTCGTCTCTGCTTTTGGGTCCTTATTCCACTTCAGCGCAACACAAACTTGGATAACTACTATTTTTTTTTTTGGGATTGTAACTGCCACTTTTCATTGTAACCCCAACCGGCCCGTCAGACACCGCCTACCAAGAGCCTGGGTCTGACCGAGGTTTCTGCCTAAAAGGAAGTTTTTCCTCGCCACTGTCGCACTGTTGCTTGCTCTGGAGGACACTGTTGGGTCCTTGTGAATTCTGGAGTGTGGTCTAGACCTACTCTATCTGTAAAGTGTCTTGAGATAACTCTTGTTGTGAATTGATACTATAAATAAATTGAAATTGAAATTGAAATTGAAATTGAAATTGGATAATTATAACCCCATATTACAGGAGCTGAATGCAGATTCCATATTGGACAAAAATGTCATGTAGTTAAAGTAGGTTTATATAAATATTATAGGCTATAACAGGAATATTACAGTGATACCATATTGTTATACATGTATTACATTATATAAATAATATAGTGATATCATATGAGAAACATTTTTAAAGCATGAACAAGTCTATACTAATTCAACTGTATACCCCTATGAGGGCGTTGTTTGGTTATTCTAAGGCTGTGAAGTGCCACCAAGATTATTTTAATAGAGATGACTGCACAGTAACACATCTGCTTTTATATCTCGGGGCTCTGGGAGATGTTGGCATTCTCGCTGTAGGCAAAGCAGCTGGGGAAGATGCCTATGTTTCCTGCACAGTGTCCCTCTAGCCACTCCTCATTAACTATAAGAAAGTGTGAAAGACAAACATAAAGAGGCAGTGAGACTCACTTCTGAACAAAGTATGAAGGTCTTTAAGAACATTTCAAATTAAAGTGCCTGACAAAAACAAAGGACTTTATAATGCCACTGACAAGCAATCCAGTATGAGGTTGACCTGCAGAGCCTCACCTTCACCCAGGATGTCGATAGTATCTCCTTCACTGAACTCCAGGTCCTCTGGGCCCTGAGCATTGTAGTCATACAGCGCCACCATCTGGTAGAGGATAGGACGGTTGGCCAGCGGATCTTCTGTCTGAAATAAAATAGCATAATGAAGAGAAATCTTTATAAGCAAACCTGTACATTAGATGGTTAACTGGAGGAATGATGAACTCTCCCATTTGTAAGGGACGGCATGAAAAATACTGGGATTGGTGGTAACCATTTTTTAAATATATAATTCACAACATAGACATATCCCCTCCCCCCACTCGTAACTCGTCATTACCACACACCCAGACCAAAGCCAATAAAAGATAACACAATAACCACAATATACAAGCCCATAAAAATAATAAAATAGAAAACTGTAAACCAAATAAACATATGTATAATGACAACATTCGGGCATCTGGTAAGGATGCCTCCTATGCGCCTCACTAGGGAGGCGTTCCAGGCACGTCCAGCTTGGAGAAAACCTCAGGGAAGACCCAGGACGAGGTGGAGGGAACATCTTGGGATCCCCCAGTCAGAGCTGGTTAAGGGAAAGGGAAGTTTGGGGTCCCTTGCTGGAGCTGCTCCCCCTGCAACCCAATACCGGATAAGCGGACGAAGATGGACAATGACAACACCATAAGCCCGTTTTACACATCTCTCCCCAGCACATACCTTCTTAGGAGCCCTCCTGAAAGCTCAAGTACTTTTCAAAATTTTCTGTGAAGACATCCAATCTGGCAAACCGTTTGTATGACACAGGCGCACTCTTGAACTGAAGGCACCCCTTCTTTCCTCCATGCTCTTTAAAGAATATGTCCGGCTGTCATTAAACTAGTTTGGATCCAACTTCTCTGGGTCTCTGTAATCTGATAGATTATTATGTATCCAGTCCAAAATTTCTGGACTTTATCACAAGACCATAAAACATGAAGTAATTGGCTGTCTTCTGTCTTACATTTCAAACAATTTGGTGTCTTTCAATCCAAGCCTAAACAATGTGGAGGGAGTTCAATAGAAGCAATGCATAATCTTGAACTGGATGAGGCGCATCCTCACATTGCGTGACATAGTTTTAATATTCATGCAAATTCTATCCCATTCCTTGTCATCCAATGTAATAGATCTTTCCCATGTCTTCTTGATGGCTGTCCAGGCTCCATCACCCAGGTTCTGCATTAGCAGAGAATAATACCCAGAAGCCTCATGACCTTTTCCATATTTAATCTACATCTTATCTAAACAATCTGCTGCCTGAAGAACTGGATCCAAAAATCCCAACTCAAAGACAAAGAAGCTGCAAATATCTGAAACATTTTATTGGAATTCCAATTTGCTGTACCACATCCTCTAAAGGTTTAAATATGCCTTCTAAGAAACAGATCCCCCAGTGTGACAATTCCCTTTTCCAACTAATTCCATCAAAAATGGGAGATCTATTAATACATAAGTTTGGGTTTCACCAAATACTTAAAGAGGTATGTAGATATGGATCCAGTTCAAACAGTCAAGCCACTTTGGTCCAAACAACTTTTAAGTGAGAGATTACCGGATGTGTTTTTGCCACACCATACATTTTGACAGACAGGCTTTGTAAGTGCGATAATGGGGCAAGAAATACAATACAAGGGTGTTGTTCTTTAACTGACCAGTGGGCTAGATGCCTTAAATTAAAAGCATAGAAGTAATACAACATCTTTATTTTTGTTGTTTAACATCAATTGACTGCTGAAATAAGTGAAATATATTTCGACCAGTGCTAACACTCAAATCTGCTGTTGTGGTGCTGGGCAGGTACAGTGGGTTTAAGTGAAGTGTTTCACTGAAAAAAAGAAGTACCTTCACACCTTGGCCAAGAGGATATCCCATCTTTGATACCCTATAAAAACATTGATTAGTGCAACTTTAATATATAGGTGGGATGATCTGGAAGGGGGCAGCTGCAACCCGAGGACACACCCTTGCAACTGATATCCGATTTCAAGCCCTGATGGATATGTAGTTGTGACTTTAAATTCTCACCTGGCACCACAGGGTGGCTCTGCCAGCCTCAGCCACCTCTTGCACGGTGCAGCTAGGCTCTACCTCCCCACCCAGAGGTATCAGAACCCGGGAACCATGCTGCTTATATCTGGTGAGAAAGAGAGCAGGAGTGGTGAGGGGGAGTGGTAGCAGGTGAATAGATGGGAAATTGAGGGCACCATAGGGCCAAACATGGGTAGACGGAGGATAAAAAAACAACTTATTGATCCTTAGATGTCATGTAAGGGTTCTAGAACTTATTTTTATCCCATGATGATGCTGTCTCAATCATATTCTGCTGTTTATTGCTGCTTTTAAGGACTCTTCTCATGCTTGTGGAGCTGCAGCCTCAGTGTCCTATGTATCATGTTAGATTTTCTTAGCCAACACATATTGGATCCACAGGGTGGAGCGAACAAAGAAAAGGATACTTTTTAGAAATGAAGCATCACTTGTTGAAATTCAAGAAGACAGAGGTGGGCTGGCAGGCCTTTGGTTACCTGAGGCGCAGCTGAGACGCCGGCTGACCCAATTTCTGTGCAATTTGTTCCTTCACTTCATGGTATGGTGTGTCCAGAGGGAAAGACAGCGCCACAGTGTACATGTAGTGGACCTTCACCACCACAGAGCCCGCAGCTGCTTCCTTTACTCCACCATCATGCTGTGAACAAGGAGCAGAAATACATTAAAAGATCAAAGTTTGTATTAATAAATATTGAACTGGTCCAATCAGTGTGAATACTTTTTTAGATTCTTATTATGAAGTGGTTGTTTTTAACAATGGCTGAATTGGTCCAAAATGGTTCCAGTCCCCTAATTCATTAGTTTCACGATCATTGTAGGTGTCTTATATTTTTATATTCAAACGTATATCTTGGCTAACCCCCTATAGTTGGCTATTTGACGAATTGATCGAAGGAGACTTATTTCACTACCAACCTCACAGTAAAATAGTTGCAGTGTCTGAAAATGTGGTTATGAAACAAAGGATCATTCCATATTTCTATATTAGTTTGATTGATTTGATTGACTGTAATTGGTTTATTGTAATACTATGACTAGTATTAGTATTACTAATACTAACATTAGTCCTGTCCCTAAAATGACAATGTACTGTACTTGTAATACTAGAAATAATAGAAATTGTAGTGCCAGGAGTAGTGCTGAATGTGTGTGTAAACTAAATTATAACACATATCTACTAAATATATTGATACTTATATATTTCTTCTTAAACGCAAATCTAGAAATCTTAATGTAGTAATCAAAAAATTTATCGGGCATCAGAAATATAAACATACCTGTATATATTCTATATAGTCTATATTCTATTTTTTCCCCACTTAAGATCATGTTAAATGAAGCTGCTTTTCTTCAACACGCAGCAGGTTGCCATGGTTCACTCATTCTCAGCTGGAAGGTTTTAAAAAGCATCATTCTCTTCAATTTAAACTCACATGTTATGACTAACCTTGACAGAGAGAATCTGTAATGTAATGGCTAGTCTAGATCAACAAATTTACATTTCCAGGGTGAAGCCTGGCATCCTGCTTGTGGCTCATGTACAAGATGTCTGCCCTCCGTATATTGCTGATCTCAAAATCCTCTCAAAAGCCAGAGTGTTTTTTTTCTCCTATCCTAGAATGTATTTGTGGTGGAGGCAGGCTTTACTCCTCAGCGCTGTGGAGAGTTTGGCAATGCAAGACTATTTTGTGGCAAGTGTGGAACAGGAAGTATGTTATTATTATCCATTTTTATTTCACATAATCATTCATTTCTTCAAGTCACTGTGGCATGCAGAAAGAGAAATTAATATTTATATCCACATGCTTACTACCTCTGCCTCTCCTGAGCATCATAGTGACTTAATCAGGACACATCAGCATTCCCCTTGCTAAGTTCAACCTTACAAAGAAATGTCTTCACAAGTCCACACAATTCTTCTGTATTTAGATCAGGTAGAAAGAAATGGAGGGTGAATGTGTTTTGAGAGTGAATGTGTTTTGAGAGTGTATGTGTTTTGAGTGTGTGTGCGTGTGTGTGTGTGTGTGTGTGTGTGTGTGTGTATGTGTGTGTGTGTGTGCGTGCGTGTGTCATAAGCATTCAAATGTTCAGCTTCCACGGATGAATCTGGCTTTTTAGAGGGAAATATTACCTGGTCGCTGGCTGCGTTGGCTGGGTACTTGGGAGGCTCTGAGGCTGCCAGCGGTGAGTGGGTGGCAGTAGTGTAGGAGGGAGGTGGAGTGTCTGAGATAAAACGTACTGCAGGGAAAACACAGTACAGGTATAGTCTGAGCACACACAAAACAAGTCTAATGGAAGGTTAGACAGGTAGAAAGACTCTATCGCTAAGTCTGTTCCGCCATGCATATAGAATTTTACGGAAGAAACACTTAGTAGTTGTATTTTTTGGTCATTCTGACATTAATTTAATGAATGTCAGCAACTGTTATTACACAGCTGTTATTCTAATGTCTAGAAGCTGCAGTTTTCATTAAACCCCCAGCAGCTTTAAAAAGGAGCAGTGCTTAAAGGATAGGTTCACATTATTTTAAGGCTGTCTACAAACCATACTCATATGCCTATGCATTAAGAACATAAAAACCTGGATGACCTGGATGACTTGGCATTTATTACTTCGGACAACTGTTATTCCTTACTATAAGGTTTATTCGGGAGGCAGACACCATCACCACATTGAAGAGTAAACTTAAAACTCTCCTCTTTTATAAAGCTTATGTATAGGGAGTGAGGAGATGCAGCGTTCACCTCTCTGCTTCTCTTCATAGTCGTCAGACTCATCTACCAACCCTTAGAGCTGGCTCAGGTTTGCCTTGGACCAGCTCTGTTATGGTGTTATAGTTTTAGGCTGCCGAGGGACTTCCTTTAACACACTGAGCTCCTCTCTCTTTCCATCAGTTTGCATCCATGTCCCAGACATGCTTGTTACAAATTTAGCACTGGTCGTTATGTTTTCTTGCACAGTTTTTCTTGGATTAGGGTGGCACTTTGGTCCTGCTCAACACTCTACTATGCCCGGATACACCCTGCAGTTCCCTGCTATGCCCTGCAATGCTGTGCTGCACCTTGCAGTGCCCTGCAACGCCCTGCCACGCCATGCTGTGCCTTGGTATGACCTGCAGTGACTTGCTATGTCACAAACTACAACTTCTATTTCTAGTCATAGTTCAAATATCTTTATTGTTACTATAATTGCCACTGTTCATCGTACCCCCAACAGGCATTGTCAGACACCACCCACCAAAAGCCACTGTTGCACTAATTGCTTGCTCTTAGGGGAATTATTGGAATTGTTGTGTCTTTGTAAATTATTGTGTGGTCGAGACCTACTCTATCTGTAAACTGTTTTAAGATAACTTTTGTTATGATTTGATACTATAAATAGAATTTAATTATACAGTTGGTGCATTTAAACTGTTGCTACTTTGCATGCTAATGGAGAGATGGAGAGATGGGTCCTTTTTAAAAACTTTAAAAACTGTCAGAGCCACGATGGAAAGATTTATCAGATCTTAAAGAAATATATGTCTCAGCCTTCAACACAGTGTGAAATGACTGAATCTGAGAATAAAATCACGAGGACAACAATTTTACTAAATACTGTATATCTTGTGCTCACAAGCACCAGCTGGTGATATGGTTGGCAGGTGTAGTTTCATAGAAAGAAAATAGTTCCTATATAAAACTGATCACAACCTGTGAATTATCTTGAGTAACCAGGGGCATGTTCGGTCTCAAAACAATGTGCACTGTTTAACTATGATTTCCTGGTTGAACAACAGGTGTGAAACGTTGTGCAACAGGCTTTGAGTTATGCTTTCTTTCGTTTGATGGGTGTGTCTCTCATTTATTGGAAGTCACAGGTGATACCCAATCAACAGAGAGTAAACTTGTAGTGATAAAAAGGCAGAGCGCATTCGCACACAACGGGTGTTCAACATACCCCGTTTCATTTAAAAAAACATGTTGTTCAAATTGGCAGGGCTGAACCTTGCTCATTTCTGGAAAGAGACATTTCCATTATATTGGAGAGAAGGCGTGTCTATGGCCAACATCTCCTGACTGAGAAAACTCACACCAAAACAATGTAGATTTCTAAACAGGTAAGTGGAAAAATACGTATTTTTGATGTGGGGGGAACTGTCCCTTTAAAGCGTTGCACCCCTTCACAGTGATTTCTTTCATCGCAGTTCTAGGCAGTGATAAATCTTTCTGACTGCTCTTAATAACGGCAATTCCATCAATCCATCCATTCATCTATCCATCCATCCAACCATCCATCCATCCATCCATCCAACCATCCATTATCTATAAACGCTTTTCCAGGTTGTGGTGGGCTGGAGTTGTTGCAAGCTTAGTACATTATTGGGCAAGAGGCAGGGTCCACTTTTTTTTTCTTAACGTACAAACAAGCAGTCGAGTAGAAACGTTTCGAAGCAGAGAGCCAGCCGCTAAATTAGGAAAACAAAAACGGAAACAAAGTGCTGGTTCTTTGTGCCCTGCTGCTAGAGGAGCAAATTATTATTATTATTATTATTATTAGCACTGTACTTCAAAAACCACAGGCAAATATCTAGTAAAGATAGATCACAGTGCCAGAAATTACACATCTGGAATGATCCTGGAACAGAGAAGAGGAAATAAGGTCTTCCTATTTTGAAGCAGGAGGATTTTAGAGCAAGTTGAGTAGAAGGACCAGGAGGAATGTGATCAATGTTTTACCTTGAGAAGGAGCTGCAAAGTTAAGCTGGGACTGTGGGCGAGTGGGTGGCTTGAGTCCAGGTGGGAGAGGGATCCCATTGGGAACTCTCTGTGGAAGAAGACAAGAAAGGAAAGTCACATAAACAGCAACGTTTTTGGTTAGAAAAATGTTGTTTAATGGTTAGAAAAACATAGATTTTTTTCCCAGCAGGAAACTTGCATCTTTTGATGAAAGGAGTACAATAATCTTGCAACTGTTCTGGCTGATAGGCTTAGCTTACTGTAGCACTGAATAATTTCTTTATTTTTCTGTATTTTCCATGATATATACATCATAAAGTGTATTATTGAATTACAATACATTACATTCTCCTTTTTGCCTCTGGACATCTTGACCTCTGCAGGTTCAAGCAGGGATATTGGCAGAAGTCCTCTCTAAAAAATAAAGGACTAAAATCAGACACTAAAATATAAAAGGTAATCAATTACAGTGAAATGCAGCTTTGTCACCAACCACCTTGCTAGAAATGATCTACTCCATTTTCTGCATTAAATTGTTCACCACTGTCCATATTACTTACATTTTAGTTTTCCTTTATCCCCTATCCATGTCAGATCAGACTTTAAAGAGATTTTGATGACCTACAAAATTGTAAATGCCTTCGTACCTGTCTGATCTCTTTCAACCTTATATTTCATCTTGTGGTATTTGCTCTCAGAAAGCAGGGCTCCTGTCTCGCCCCAGAGTCAAAAAGACATCCGCAGGCTGAAGGGCCTTTAAGTGCAAATCTAAGGTTTTGATTTTCAAAACGACCTATGGGTGTTTATCCTGGATGGTCAGTGGAGATCCTGACACTAGAAGAAAGAGTCAATTCTGCTGATTGGTAATGTCGGTGTGAATGATGTCTGTGTTTAGATTTGACTGAGCTCTGACTCTGAGATGATCCAGCTACCAATTGGTAATGACAGCCTACTGGCCAACTAGGATGTGGAGTAGGGCCCTACCGCCTCATACTGTATCTATGGTGGTGATAACAACAGATAACGCCCATTCAATCGACTGATAACATTCAAAGTAGGCACATTTTATTTCTTTGTAGAATGCAGAACACAGAGTGTTTATAAGTTTTATTGACCCATTCATTCTTAATTCTTTTTTGGGCAACTATCAACACAAAATATCACAAAACATATGCCAACAAATGAAACTGAACTGACTTGACAATTGTAGACCAAAAATGTAACGTGTAATGTATCTAAATGTTTACTGTACAAAAGTTAATTAGAAAGAAAATGCAGAAAATTGAATTTAAACAACAACAAAAACATCATCCCACCCATCTTTATGAATTACCGCCACCTCTGCAGCACCCCTCGATGAAACAGCAAACTGTGACACAGTTAGAGACTAGCTGGTGAACAATGTGGGTAATTTAGCAGCTAATGAGCCAGATATTTCCCTCAGGAGTTGGTGGAGACCAAACCAGAGAATGAAACAGAGTGAATATTGGACTCATATTTATCAGGTGAATTCAAACATGACTCCAAATGAATGCTAATGTTGCTATGTGTCTGTAGTGTATAGGCAACTGTGGGCAACATTTTAAAAGGTCATAAGAGGTTAATGTTGTGTGGCCAAAAAATAACTTAAAGGTGCTGTAGGTAGGATTGTCGACCACTTTTCAGTTCCCCCCCCCCCGACAGACGCATAATTATTGGTAAGCAGGGTACGTGGTTGCTTATGGCCCCAGATCAATCAGGAGCCCGTGTGACTGGAAGATATTGATTGACAGCCAGGGCCCCCAGCAGTCCCACAGAGCTACTGACCAGCAGGGTTGAGAAGAACAGGTCAGGTTTATTTCCTTGTTTATGATATAAAGACAAGATGTGTGTAACTTGAATATCTCACATTTACCAATATGATTTCTGCTCGACTGACACATGCGCGCACACACACACACACACACACACACACACACACATACACACACAGTGGATGAAGGAAAAACTGCAGATGAGATGTACAGAATCGATAAATCAGTTTGGGTAAGTGTTTTAATGAAAAAAAGTTTAAATTCTCTGATTCCAGCTTCTTAAATGTAAATATTTTCATGTTTCTCCACTCCTCTGTGACAGTAACTCTACGGCATTGTGTGTATTTTATTGTGTTTATTTACTTGCCAGAACTACTCATCATGCTTTTTAATTGTCCCCAGGCGATGAATAAAGTATAGTAGTAGTAAAAGCATTTGAATTAAATTAAATTGAGAAAATTGAATATCTTTGAGTTCTGGACAAAACAAGACATTTGAGGATGTCATCTTGGGCTTTGGAAAACACTTACTGACATTTTTTTTGCCATTTTCTGACATTTTATAGATCAAACAACTAACCTAAAAAAGTTTAATTGACTATGTAAATAAACCTTTTTTTTTAAATAATCCATCCTTACATAGGACAATAAAACAATGATTTTTCTCAGGACATTGAAAACATCCCAATAACACTCTTAAAAATCAGTCTATAAGATTTACATTGCATCTTTGACTCATTATAGATTCATACATTCTCTCTCTACTCACCTGTCCATCATATATGACAGTTGCCATCCCATCTCTGTCCTCCTCGCCAAATAAAAACACTGTGGCCCCTCCCGGCACAGTCAGCTGTCCCGGGCCCCGAGCCATGTAAGGGATCCGCATGCGCATGTATCGAGAGTACCTTACAGGCGATGAAAAGACAAAATCAGTCACACATCTACAAGCATTATTACTATACTATAATGTGTAGTTCACACACATAATATTTCTATGTGTATGGTGGTAATACTCACTGAGCTCCATCCACCTTAGGCTCATAGAAACCAGGTTTCTGTGGTGAAAACATAGTGATAGTTAGCAAAGGGAGTGACTGACAACAATATCTTTATTCATAATGACACTGAGGTTATTTGTACCTGCATCCTCAGTGGTTCAAAGCCTCCAAAATCATCATTGGGAATCATGGAGGTAATCACCTGCAAGCAGAGCATTATACATTACTGTTCTGCAACATGTTGCCTTTGTTTTTTCTCTCATTAGTAGTAAAAAAGCAAACCAGAGCAAGTTGGAGTAATTTAAGCATCTTACCATACACCCATGACCCAACATTTGCCATGGGGACACTCTACCTTTGATTTGCCCAGGAAGTCTCTTTGCTGCAGCTGTTCAACATCCTGTTTCTTGGGACGAAACACCACATCCTCAGGCACCAGGAGAGGAGCCAGTACCTCTTCCCTCTGTTATTGAAGTCAGAGTAAAGTGTCTTTTTGTAATACGATAGTACTGTGTTTCCAAAGTGGCTTTTTTCGAATTCTAAAATCATTATATTAAGTCAGAATTGTTAAGAAAGGCAATAAGAGGAAATATTTATTTCATTTGTAACTCTGGGCTTTTGGTGTTATCTCTGACCTAAACACTTTGTATTTGTTTTGTGAAATTGTTGTTAAACCATTTTATTAGAATAACCATAGCCTTATTTTTTACCATGAATATAATACAAAACTGTGAAATAAACCTATCACTTTAAGACACAATGAAATGGCCCCACTTCTTCCTATGATAATGATAATGTAATTTATTTTGAAACCATTTTTGAGTGGAACAGTGAGTATCATTCTTAAATTGGCAGTGGAGGCCTAAAGGTTAGAGCATTGCTGCTCCAATGAAGTAGGTTAGACTGTACTAATACTGGGCAGTTTCACTTAGTGAGTGTATTTAGGGTGTTCCTGGAATATCTCAGTGACACTTCACTGATTAAATAAAAAGTAAAAAAAAATAAATAAAACAAATGTACCTAAGGAAAAAAGCTTCTTTAGAAGAGGAAAGCTGATGAATCTCATAGAGGAGACAGAAAGGTGGGATCTCATTACACAGGCTTCACAGGCTGTCTCAGATAAAATTAAAGTTTGGCAAAAGAGATGGTGGTGTAGAAAGACAGTAGTTTAACATGTTTATAATTGTGCCCTTCCTTTACTTTTGAAGTTCAATAATTGTACAGCATCATATCTACCTACTGCACGATACTTATACCTACCTGGCACAGTAAGTGAACACCAGCATGACCTTATCTTTCACTTGTTTTTCTTTTAACAGGAAGTTAAAGTTTAAATTTCATTGTGTCTTTAAAGAAAAAAGTAAAGACAAGCCTTTTTGTTATTCTTACTAGGACATCAAGACCAAAGTCTAACTCATGTCCTTTCCAGTCTGTTCTGAAAGTTGTGACACTCACCAGGACTTTGTCCAAAGCCACCTCTATGTTTCCCCCTCGACTTCCTCTTCTCTCCTGGGAGGCTGTCAGCAGGACCTCCTTGGCCTGCTCCCACTGGCCCATCCGACAGTACACAGCTGCTGCATTATATAATACCTGGGTGACACATCACAATTATACTTTTCAGTTCTTTCCTGTTATGGTAATACTGTTATTGCCTTTACTGTTGTGTGAAAACCCATTTATAGGGATTTTACATCGTCATTTACCACAATATAGGGGTCATTACCAAATAATTATCATACACTTAAATAACATGTCATGTCTTTCTGGATTTGGTACAACAACTCCCCATGCACTGAAGTTTTTAGACACTGAAGGATGGAGCAATCAGCAAACTCTTTTGTGCTACAAAGGCTAAAAAGCAGCATTATTATTCAAGAAGTCATCAGGGTGATGTGTCAGTACATTCCCGTCTGGATTACTGTAACTCTCTCCTCTTCGGTCTCCCTCACAAATCCCTCCATAAACTTCAACTGGTCCAGAATTCAGCTGCCCGCATCACAACCCTCGAACGCCCTCCATCCACCACATCACTCCTGTCCTCCAACAGCTCCACTGGCTCCCGGTCCAGTTCCATATCCAATTCAAAGTCCTCCTCTGGAATTCATTACCAACCCAACTTAAAAACATTGATTCATTCCCCCATTTCAAATCACAACTCAAAACACATCTGTTTAAAACTGTCTATTCCTCTTGAATGTCTATTGCTCTGCCTTTTTCTGTTTTTGTTGTTGTATAGTATTTCTTGCTGTTTTTAAAATGTCTTATGTATGAATACCCTGTACCGTGTCCTTGAAAGCGTCTTTAAATAAAATGTATTATTATTATTATTATTATTATTATTATTATTATTATTATTATTATTATTATCATTCAATGCTACTGGGATTTATATAGTCGGAGAGAATTTGACAAAACTATTGTTAGATAAATGTAGCATGCTGCATTATTTAGACTTTTTTGAAGTTGTCAAACTACCTTGGTGATGTTTGGGTCCTTCATTAGATGCTCCAGTTCAGTTTTGTTCACTTGTTAATTTGTGCTATAATTATTAAGATATTGTTCTGTGGAATTGGTTCCCTGTGATGACAGCTTCTGCCACTGATGAAGACATTTCAACGACTAAGAGTCTCTATTTTTATTATTTTTTTTTTTTTTTTTTATTTTAAATGTATCATCCTCTGATCATTCAAATGATAATGACGGAACACCAATATTTCATATTTTAGTAGGTTTAAGTTCAAGATGCATTAAAATTGTGTTATTTCATGGTATTTGCACATTTTGAACCATAATTATTTAAAGATCCCATGAAATAGTATCAATAACCTGTTAACATTTGATTCATTTCATTGAATCAGTTAAGTAGAAACAAGCAGTTTGATCTGATAGGAAACAGAAAGGCAGGATTATTTAAGAATAATCCTGCTTTGAGCTAAACATTATATACACAAATGTATTCCTACAAAACAGATATTAGCTGTTAGCTATCTAGCTAGCAACGCAGACTTTGTGAGTGTTTATATGACAGCTCAGTCTTGACAGAGGCTTAAATTTACCGGGGACTCCAGTTCTTTGTCTTACTTTCCTCTAGTTGCGGTTCTTTATCTTTTGTCTGTGCGTTCATGAATTGGAGTAAAAATGTCTTTGGTCAACTCCTGTCTACATGTGTTTGTCTTACTTTGTGGCACCTAGGGCGAAAAGCATCTAATTGTGTCCAGTTACAACTTTCCATCAGTGTTTTATGCAATCACACCACTTTTAAAATTATCTTCATTCCAAACACACATAAAACATTTTGGATAACTTTTTATTATTGGTTGTAACTTTTATTGACACCCACTGATTTACAGCCAGTATGAGGTCACCACTAAAGATGCTTTTGTTTTTTTTTACAGGAAGTAGGATTTGTTTGTTGTATTAAGTGTGCATTTCATTGGACCTTAAAGCTGTCCGTGCATAAAATATATGTATGTACTGTATATACAGTATGATGGTCACATTAGCCTTTAAACTTTGTCTGTAACAGTGTTAGCTAGACTAAGCCATCTTTAAGAAGCCCAGGTGCATTGTCTGTGGGCAGCTAGAGCATGTCTTATCTGTACTGTCAGAAATATGTGATGTTGTGTAACCTTTTCTTCTCAATGAGCATTTGTTAGCTTCCAGGTGTACTGTTTGAACTAAAGAATGGAGGTGCAATGGAGGTGATGACAAAGCAGTTCAGTTTTCATTCCTCAGTACTGACAGACCTCATGGGATTGGTTTTACGTTTTTGTTGTTGTAATGTGTCAGAGAAGGCATGCTGAAGGCTGTCGTTCCGCTGTGTGAATGTAGGTGTGTGCAGTGTGTATGAGGCTGAATGTCAGACCTGCCAGCTGTAGAGTTTGAATTGCAGTCCCAGCTGTCTGTAGTCAATGACCATGTTTCCTCTCATATGCTTCTGTGCCCAGATACAGTCTGACAGAGCCTCCTCCAACCTGAATAGACAGCAACACAGAAACAAAGCTCTAAAAAAAGCTCCAAAAAGAATTTCACAAATGTTGTGGTTTTACAGGGTTGTAATAGGTCAGACGTTTTCTCCCATGTACAGTAATTTGTTCTCTGCTGTCTGGCAACCTAACAGGAATGAAAAGTCTCCAGGAAGTGAATGCAAAAGAATTTCCAGCACATAATCATCCATATTACAGTACATGCCAACTGTGAGCTTTAGAGGTGCAGATCTTGTCAACTTTGGATAGAGCAAGGCTAGCTGTTTCCCCGTTTCCAGTCATTATGCTAAGCTAACCTGCTGTAGCTTCACATTTACAGTGCAGGTATGAGATCTCACCAAGAAGTCAAATAAGCGGGTTTCCCAAAATGTCAAATTATTCTTAATTCTTAATACATCCATGGTCTAACTGCAAAATCCAAACAATAAAATCCTAAAAAAACAATTCTACAATCCCTCATTTCTGCCTATCTTTCCTATCAAACTGCCTATCTTTCTGTAACTAAGATACAGTATACATAAATACAACTGACCTATGACATACCTGTTTCAACAGGAATTTCATCACATTAAGAAAGCAACAAAACCATTTCATGTGACCTTTAGAGCTAAACATGCAAATTTTGTGAAAATCCTTGAATAATAATAGCACACTGATTTTCTCTTCAAATCAAATTCTCTTGAGTAAGTTGTTTTTAAGACATCAGCATAATCTGTGACACTTTACAAAATAGTGTCATAGTAGTTTCAAAAGACTTTAATTTAGTATAGATTATAAATTAGTATTTAGAAAAGGGTGCTGCCCCCTACTTGTCAATCTGCATCATCACTGCTGCTCTCTGGAAGAAGCCAACAGCAAGTCTTGCATCCTTAGCAATGGCAAGGTCTAAAGCCTGGAAATCAAAGAGGGGGGTAGAAAAGTTGAGATTGGACAAAACACCATGGAAGTATTACAGCTTACTTCCTTTTTACAGTGTAAATATCCAGCAGTGATATTCTAAAGTAGTGATAAGGGTAAATATAGCAGATAGAGGTTTAACATCAAGAGACAGCTGCTACTTGAATTTTGACATTCCAGTTATAAGATGATCCCTCTAAGAACATCACTAATGGCAGGTTTATTACAGACAAACATGGCCGAACAGGCTGTGAAGTCCTATATATCCCAAACATCATGACGGGGCATTAAAAAACTCTTTTTAATTCAGCAGTAAAATCGCTACTACGGACGGTCTGACCATTTACATTCTGAAAAACATCTGCTCTTACAATAATCAAGTCTGCAGCTGCAAATCTTAAAGCTTAAGTGCGTAACTTGATAGTAATGACAGACATTTCAGAATCCCTACGAACCTCTCAATTATCAACACAACACACAGACCTTCAGGGCCTGGGCCAGCTGTCCCAGAACCAGGTGAGCTGAGGCAGCATTAAACAAAGTGCGAGATGTGGGTTCACTGATCTCGTTGAGTTTGGCCAGAGCTCCATGCCAGTCCTTGGCATCCACCGCCTGCACCGCCTCATCCCACAACCGCAGTAACTCAGTGTAAAGCATTCTGGAAGGCAGATCATTTACGAGATTTGACAGGATGTTACATCCACTAGCATTTTCCATGCATCTTAGTTTTGCACTATCACTGTATGTTTTTGTGGATTTCTTTTCACGTCCTGTTAAGTTTTCGTTCTGTTAAAATTTAAAGCGAGTTCCTATTATTCTATTATGTAATGAATATATTAGATTAGATAAAATAGTAATTGGATAAACCAATAAGAAGGACTTTACACAAAAATGTTAAAAATGTTATTTACTGTACGTTAAAACATAAATAACATATTGTTTTGCAAATGCCATTTGATTTTTTTCTGTAAAAGTTGTATAATGTAAGAAAGTTGGGTTATAATTCTTAGAATATTAATAGTTATAGGCCCAGTGGATTACTGAATTTGTTTGGATTTACAGCTCATCTAAGGGGAAAAAGGTGGAGTAAAAGATATGTTGGCTGCGTCAAACATGAATACACCCACAAATTCCCACACCACACCTTACCTGTTAACTATATCATATAAATAACAAAGTTATAAATATTAAAACATATATATATATATATATATATATATATATATATATATATATACTGTATAAAAAAGAGAAAACCTATGGATAAAGTGCACTGATGTTATTCATTAAAATTGTGCACAATTATACTTCCTTGTATTTTTCGAATCAGTCAGTTCAGTTAATACAAGCTACAATTTCTATCAAAGAAACTTTATAAATCCTTTACATTCAGACTGCTTACCTTTTGCTCCTGTGAGAGGCCAGTGAGATTTCAGTGTCCAGCTCTACCTCGGTGCCTGCTGCATTCCTTACTCTGCCAACAGGGAAGTAAGAGTGAGTAAAAGCCGCCTAGTGTACACCCTGCTGCAATCAGGAAGTCATCCATCCACATTTCCCTGATAGGAGCCCCAGAGGCATACAGGCTGTGGAATTCACCTGTTAGTGTGGCACGTACTCATGACAATTACATCACACATGAGTCACACAGGATTTAATTAAACCTGTTTGACCTCATAAACCGATAGGACTCAATGTTATGTTCAAACTAATAAACAGCAGATGCTTTGTTTAGGAATATTCTGCAATCCTTTACAGCATGTCTGGTAGCTGTAAATCACAGAAAAAGTGACTATCAATACCATTTCTTAAAGATTTTTTGAGGGCATTTTAGGCCTTTATTTGTTTAGGAAAAGTGAAGACATGAATAAATTACTTAAAAAATAGTACATATACTGTAGCTGCCGTAAAGGGAAGAAACTCCCATGGGGAGCATGCCCCCCGGGGCACCTTAGCTTTGGGCTGAGCCCCGAATGTTTACAACATCTGGCTCCACCCCTGGGAAGAATGGTGAGCCATTATGCAGAGACATCAGTCTCAGCATAATGTCTCAGCAAGCCATCGATCCATCTTATCAGTTGACAGTACCTGTAAACTTTATTGCTCCTTTGTGTGACACAGAGTTCGATACACTTACCGTATTTCCTTCAAATGTCCCACTGATCATTTGTAAAGTAAAGTGCAGGCAGTGTGGCAATTTGTTTAGCTACATTGTAATAATGCCGCTTCAAATAATAATGTTTGAATTTACAATGAGTTTAAATTAAAAACATATTTTACCAAATCTACACAGACCACCAGGGGTTGCTTGCAGACCGGACCACTCTTTGAGAAATACTGTACTAATAAATATTGGGTTTTATTTTATAATATGTCATATGTCATAGGGTGTTTTGCATTTTTATATAACATTTGAAATAGTCAAGTTACTAGAATTGATTGTTATGCACTTCTATCATATACACAGTGCCTTAAAGTCAATCCACTCCATTTCCATTCCTATTTTTATTATCCCATTGTTTTCATCACCTTTTTCCAAATGCAATGTGATTGATATAGTTCATTCAATGTTTTCTTTATAATTTTTCAGTGTTGTATATTTCTATGATTGTACTAATTTGGAGCATTATAACTGGTCCCCCACATTTGTACATTTGTACTTGTCATCTCCCTATATATAATTTGTTTGACTTTTAGTTGTAATGTATTCTAATTTATTTCAGCATCTAAGTGAATTATATGTTTGGCATTGTGGCACGCACACGTTCTTCAGGATGAATTAAGTTCTATATTGTCTTATCCAGAGTAGCATCAGAGTGATAGAGAACAACATCTAAGTAGCATGAAATGAAAAATGCATGAATGAAGCACACTCCCCTCTAAATTAACAAGTTAAAAGCCCACGTGTAAATGTAGTGTAGCTCCTCGACTGCTAATATCATATCATGTTCTACAAGATTACACGTTCTTTAGAGGGGGCATGTTTTTCTTATTTTAGGGAACATGAATTCAAAAACACTGCATAAATCAAAATGTGTTCCTAAACCACATCATTTAGATATAGTAAAAGGTAGTTTGTAAAAGGTACGTACATACGTTTTGCTTTCCTTATGTTCTCTTTTGTGATATTATTTCATCTGCTTAGAAAACTAAAATGAATTTTAGATCTTACGAGACGCACTTAAACGCAGCATAGAGCATAATATAAATGTGTCATGTGACACGTGCGATACGCGCAGGCGCGTTGGTAGTCATCTGTGCAGGATATGCAACGTTATTCTAAGAATATGAGTAAGATATTAGCACTTTTCACTGTAACGGCGAGCCTGTTTTCTGTTGAGGTGCTGCATGGCCTGCCCAGTTCTTTACAGGTAACGTTTTAGTTTTCAATGTTTGTAGTTTGTTATTTTTTTCTGAAATCTCAGTTCCGCTTTGGAAAAAAGTCAATTCAAAAGTCTCGTGCCTATTCGTCATTCTCGGCCTGACTGTTAATGACTAAGAACCATAACAAACTTCCAATATTCAGCATACAAGTTACAAACGTATTACAAACTTGTAACGGAATAATGCAGTATAATGTAACGTTATATCATTATAATGTTATTTGCATATAGTCAAGAAAACATGGATTCAAGACAGAACCCCAGTTCACAGAGAAGTATTTCAGCCAGACTCAGGACCACTTCAACTTTAACACCAAGGGGAACGGGACATTCAGTCAGCGTTACCTGATCACAGGTGAAACCAATGTCATATTTTAAATGCAGCCCATATTCCCAGCACTTGGCTTATTGTGTTCTCTGCCTCCTCCGTTTAGATAAGTACTGGAAGAAAGGCTATGGGCCTATTTTCTTCTACACTGGCAATGAGGGAGACATCTGGGAGTTTGCATTCAACTCTGGGTTCATCACAGAGTTAGCTGCTCAGCACAGTGCCTTGGTCATATTTGCTGAACATGTAAGAAAAGACTGCTTTTTATTTCTCAATAAAAGTTATTTAAATGGTGTAGTAAGTTTGGTTTTACTACAAAACTTGAGTATTGTATCAGAAGTAATACAGAAAAAAATCATGATACACAGCTCTACATAAAGGATTATTTAAATCTTTGTGTCAATGTGTCACTTCCTTACTGTCTGTGGCTCCTAGCCTCAACCCCATTGGGACCTACTGAAGATGTACATCTTTGAAAACAACTCCCAAATAGATCTTCTTTAAAAATAAATAAATAAATAAAAGGCACTGTAGTTTTGTTAGGGACTATTTTTGGCTGTGGATTAACCCACATTTAGTGCTCTAGTGAGTATTCATGGCAGCATGACAGTGTCCATGGGATTGAGTCAAAATAAACTACAGTGTGTGTGTGTGTGTGTGTTCATAGTATTGAAGGAACATGTCACTCAGTGCAACAGTGTTGCTCATCGATGTGCTTTGTTTTTGGACAACAATGGAGCTCTGTGGCACAGAGGAAGAAGATATATCAGGCTTTGATACACACACACATCATAATACATTCATTATTAGCTTGGCTCTGCACATGGGAATTGTTGAAAATAAGAAAAATATAATATCACCAGACTTATCTTTTACATGCATTCTTATTTGTTCGACAGGTTTCTTTGTACTGCTTGTACTTTACTTGTACATAATACTCTTAGATAATTACCAACATACAAAGGGCAGTTAGTCAGGTATGTTCAATAAGAAATACAACACTGGATAATGACATGTGCAGGTTCGTGACTAGAAGCCAGGAAGTATTTTAAGTGCCCTAACAGTGTTGCATAATACTGATGCCAGTGAAAGAGTTTGTATCACTTCCTTAATAAGGGTGCATGATTTCCTGCATTGGAGCTGGGCTATACTGCAGTATTAACACTTTCTTAATTTGTTTTGAATGTCTTATAAGCTTGAACACCTTTGTCCTCTTCTCCCTGTTTACAGAGGTACTATGGCAAATCTCTGCCGTTTGACAAAGACTCCTTCAGCGTCCCTCAGATCGGCCTGCTGACAGTGGAGCAAGCCCTCGCTGACTATGCTGTCATGATCACTGAGCTGAAACAGCAGCTGGCAGCCACAGACTGTCCTGTCATCGTGTTTGGTGGCAGGTATAGGATCCACCTGACCAACCCTGTTGTTGTAAATGTCATCCACTAGTTAACTTCTCAGACATTTCTCAGACATTTTCATTCCTTATAGAGAGGATGAACAACAACAACAAACATTTTACAAGTGTTGTTGGAGTTTTACCTTTTCTGTTTGTTGTTAATTTAAAAATGTTTTAGTTGCACCTTGTCTTTTTGAATAAATATTTCTTTTTATTGCCCTCTTAAAAAGTGAAAGTGTTTCACCTACAGTAGCTGTACCTAAGAATCTGACAACTGGTGTGAATTTGTAATGGACCCAAAGGGAGATAAAATGTCAGAAAATCAAACATCATTTTCACACCCATCATAGTTTAACAGACCACCAGTGATCCTACACAGTTTTGCAAGAAGATCCTTTCAACCAAACTTAAAACTGCAGCTCTATTGAAAACTTTTATAAACTCTAATAATCCCACAAAACCAGGTTAAATTGTGTTTGGAAATCAGATGCCAGATCTATAAGAAGCTGCAGTGTCAGGTTAAGAGGGTGATCTGAGCCTTTTTGTATTTTTACTTTTATTAATTGATATGGCTCAATGACAAGTTTCCCTTTTCCTTCAGGTTTCCTGATTTATAGTTGGACAAATTAGCACTAAACCAGTAATTACTAAGGTCATCTTAGACATGACAAGTTTTCTTCAAAAACAGAAGATAAACATTTTTAGTATTCTGTCGTGTTTGCTCCTCTTGTCTCACTGTTCGACTGTCTCATCTCTTCCTCCAGTTATGGTGGAATGCTGTCGGCGTACATGAGACTCAAGTATCCAAACCTTGTGGCTGGAGCTCTGGCTGCCAGCGCCCCCGTACTGTCCACTGCCGGGCTGGGAGACTCCAGGCAGTTTTTTAGAGATGTTACAGCTGTAAGTGCATGGATGCCCCCTTTTTTGTTGTCACCCGATGGTTCCAAAATATGATTCATTTTGTTTGTTTTGGAATACCAATTGAAAATAATGTGTGAATTTACACACAGCTTGGATAATGACCTTTTGTTACTCTTTCAAAGGATTTTGAGAGCTTTGGCCCTGAATGCACAGATGCTGTGAGGGGAGCATTCCATCAGCTGAAAGAATTAGCCGAACATCAAGGTAAATCTGTGTGCTGATGTTCTTTCTGAAGAGAAGATGGCCTCAAATTAAGAAATCAAATCAGATCAATCAAATCAGAAATACTAGCAATAGAAGAAAAACCCAGAATATTAAAATAAATACAGAAATTAATAAATAAGTACTGACTCATGTTTTCCAAAGTTAGCGCTTGTTTCCACCCAGGACACAGCACCAGATTCATTAACTAGCAAGAGAACAGGCAGGAACTCAGATGCACCTGTAATATATGCGTTGGTTTGTGTGGGTTACATACACAGACGCGCACCAAATAGGCTACCTCCGTGGCATAGGCCTCTATAGTGACATTCCCCCTGGGGAAAGCTATTTAACATAGTGGATCAGAGGTCTCCAGTGAGAGTATAATGTATCAGAGGAGCCTCTGAGAGTGGACTTTATTTTCTTGAGTTAAAACAAAAAGATAAAGCGTCACTCAGCCAGGCCTTGAATGAGGTGGTGAGGGTGGCTTCCTTAAGACTCATGATCTTCCTTCGGGCAACAAAGAGATTACATTGGCTCAAGTCCACTCTATATGAGTTGATGGACAGATCCTAAAATCCACAACCTTCAAGATTGTATCAAAGAATAGCTGCCAGAAGTTGGACAGTTTGGGGCACAACCAGAATATGTTGGTCAGATCACAAGGGGTCTGGGAACATCTATTGCATCCCTCATCCGATCCGGCTGGATGGATCTCGGCAAGCCTTGCTTTGTAATTTTGAATCTTATGTAAAACTTTTAAATTTTACGAGGCTTAAAGCCTAACACAGCTGGAGGAGGAATTCACTGTTTGCAAAGCTTTTCCCCAAAAGTCATCTGACAGAACAATCTGCAATTCCTCCTACCAGCCAGCCCTCAGTTTGTTAATCAGAGAGTCAGTAGAGGGAGAGAGCAGATTATAGAAATAGGAAATGTGGCCCTTGGATAGAGTTTCATCCTCAATAATTAGATTAGGTTTGTAGGTGGGATTTGAGAAAATTGGGAAGATTGTAACTGAAAGTATCTAAGAAAATCAGAGCTATTCAAATTAAAGGTTGTGCACAATTGTTCAAAGCTAGCAAACACACCGTTTATATACAGTACATATCTTTACAATTTCAGAGGCAACCCCTGTCTGGATGCAAGGATGCAAATCAAGGGTAAATTTAAGCAGGCAACAATAGATTATTACAAATGGGAGATGTCTGGAGGAGAGTGAGCCAGCCAAAGTTGCGCCGCATTTGTGCTCAGATTTTTAGAGAGCCAGACACTATAGGATTAGATGTAAAATATGATGGGCAGAGAGGGAGGTTGCTGTTGACTAGGGTTTGGAGCGAGGAAGAAGAGCATAACCCAGGCCTCTATCTGAATCCAGTTGCTCTGGGCTGAGGTAAATCATAGCATAATCTTATGGACATTTGCAGCCCAGTAATATCT
The DNA here is from genome assembly GCA_026937815.1 of Etheostoma perlongum. Taxonomy (NCBI): domain Eukaryota; kingdom Metazoa; phylum Chordata; class Actinopteri; order Perciformes; family Percidae; genus Etheostoma; species Etheostoma perlongum. The sequence continues at coordinate 24,748,542 of CM049375.1, forward strand.
AATAATACTAGACAGGCCAAGTCCCCCAAGAGATCTGCTCTTAAAAGCTTTAATTTTAGTTGACCAACTTTTTGATATTAATGATCGTCTTTACATTGAAGTCCATGCCAGATGAGTTGCTACAAAGCTAATTATGACTATGAACGCTCTTTGTAATTCTCAATTCTGTATGATTATGTTCAGAAGATTATGTCATCCAATTATTGAAACTCGAGTGAAGATAATTACTTCTTCGGAAGAGTACAACATGTTTTTTGTTTTTTTTTGTCCTCCATGTCCTCCGTGGCTACCATGGTTGCTACTAGCACCTGCGTAGGGGAGGGGGAGCGATCATATAAGGCTTGTATCAACAGTGTTGGGAGACAGAAACTACCCACTATAGCTTTAAGGATCTGCCCGCTCTTGCGTGTTTACCTGCCCAACATGAATGAGGAGATAATACTTTCTAGGGCAGTGAAAAATTACCTGGATAAAGATGTATAAAAAAAATATATATATATATATATATATATATATATAAGTATTTCGGGAGTATACTCATCCTAACTACCTGTACGTGCTAAAGAGAGCGTTAGACGATTCTACCTCTGTAAGTAGGAATTGACAACTGTTATCAATGAGGTAAGATTCTATTCCGGTAAAGTGCAAACTGACCTTGTGATTACAATGCCTAAATATTTCACCCAAGTTAGAAAGTCTAAAAGGAATCGATGTCGGTATAGCCCCACAGCCAATTGATCAATAGCAAAACACTAACTTTTTAAAATATTTAATTTCAGGATTGAGAAAACATGGGATGCTCGACAGAGGGTCACGGACTTAGAAAAGGAGGATGTCAGCGTAATCTTGAGACCTTATGATCTATGCCCCATCTCCAATCCCCTTAATCCTCATCTCTGCCTTTAAGGCAACTGGGAGTGGCTGAATGGCAATTACGAATAAAGAGTGGAGAAAGCGACCATCCCTGACACGTCCCACGGAAGAGGGGAAAGGATTCCGAGCGCTGGGTATTAGTACAGACCGATGCGTAGGGGGGGAGTAAAGTAATCAAATCCAGGAGATGAAACCTGCTCCAAAGCCAAACTGCCATAGAGAGGGAAACCATACATAACATATTTAAACATTAATATGAAATAAACAAACAAGTACAGACACAAATAACAACACATGCATATAAATAAATAACATTAAGAAAGGAAAAAAGAGGCTGTATGGAATAGTGCAGCATGTGCAAAAATGTTAAGGAAAAGTTCCAAATAGACTGTGTAGAGGACAGGATGTAGTCAGTGGGGACCTGGGCCTTGTTATGAGGCTGACTGCAGAAGGGAAGAAAGTGTTTTTATGGTATGAGTTCTGGGTCCTGCCAGAGGGGAGGGGTTCAAACATTTCATTACAAGAATGAATGAAATATATTAGCCTGTATTGTGTTGCTAAGGCAGTAATGACCCCTGCATTTGTTTTAAGTCAACTTGAAAATATACAGTTGAAACCAGAAGTTTACATACACTATATAAAAAGACATGCTTTTTCCTCACTGTCTAACATGAAATCAGGCAATCACTTTTCCTGGTTTATGTCCGTTAGGATTACCAAAATTATTTATATTTGCTAAATTTCCAGAATAATGAGAGAAGGATTTAGACTATTTTTTAAATTACTTTCTTCAAAGTCAGAAGTTCACATACATTTCATTAGTATGTAAACCACAAGCACCACAAGCTTCTCCAAATAGCTGGCAGGATTTTTGCCCCATTCCACCTGACAGAACTGATGTATGAGCCAAGTTTGTAGCCCACCTTGCTTGCACATGCCTTTTCAGCAAACGTAACAATGGTCACTATGATCAAACAGTTTGATTTTAGTTTCGTCAGACCACAGGACATGTCTCCAAAAATTAAGGTCTTTGTCCCTGTGTTCATTTGCAAACTGTAATCTGGCTTATTTATGTTTCTTTTGAAGTAATGGCTTCTTCCTGGCAGAGTGGCCTTTTAGCCCCTGTTGGTACAGTAGTCGTTTCACTGTGGACACACTCTTACCAGCTTCAGCCAGCATCTTCACAAGGTCTTTTGCTTTTGTTCTTGGCACATTTCGGACCAAAGCATCTCTGGGACACAGAACCCGTCTCCTTCCTGAGCGGTATGATGGCTGGACATTCCCATGGTGTTTATACTTGCTTATAATTGTTTGAACAGATGAGCGTGGCACATTCAGGCATCTGGAAATTGCACCCATGGATAAACCAGACTTGTGCAAGTCCACAATTCTCTTCTTGATATCTTGGCTAATTTCTTTTGACTTTCCCATGATGTTACACAAAGAAGCAGTGTGTTTCATTTGTGCCTTTAAAACCATCCACGGGTGTGTCTCTAATAAATGTTGTTAATAAATCAGAAGCTTCCATCATCCGGGCTTTCCAGAATTGTTTAAAGGCATAGTAATCTTAGTGTATGTAAACTTCTGACTTTGAAGAAATTAATAAAAAATAGTCTAAATAAATCTATCTCTCATTATTCTGGCATTTAGCAAATATAAATAATTTTGGTAATCCTAACAGACATAAACCAGGAAAAGTGATTGTCTGATTTCATGTCAGACAGAGAGGAAAAAAGCATATGTGTCTTTTTATATAATGTATGTAAACTTCTGGTTTCAACTGTATATATTTCAGTAGGTTTTTTGTTGTTGTTTAATGTCAAACACTTCTGACCAGCTTGGCTGTTGCTCCGTTTCAGGTCCTTTAGGAAAATAATGGAACATTATCATAGAGATGTTACAACTCCAAATAAGGAATCTAAACCCACTACTGTTGTTGTTGTTACCAGATTACAGACGCATCCAGTCAGAATTCTCCCTTTGTAAGCCTCCATCATCTGCGCAGGACATCCACCATCTGAACGGCCTGCTGAGGAACGCCTTCACTATGATGGCCATGTTGGATTACCCCTACAGCACTCAGTTCATGGGTAGTATGCCTGCAAACCCTGTCAAGGTAACTGCAAATCAGACAGTAAAATGCCACCTACAGTATGTGTGAGCAACATCACTTGTTCTTTTTTACAAGTTGTATAATATGCAAACAAAACCAGCTGTTAACAACTGCTGTTTAAAATGTATAATAGTAGATAAGTAGATGAGAAACAGTGTCACCATTACAAAGCTTTTCCAGAGAGCACTGACACCTTTATTTTACACTATAAAATGTCCCAGTCAATACATATCCTGGGCACAATTATTTATAGACAAAATATAAGGGATCTTATGTGTTATGTTACGTTAAACAATGAATATTTGACTAATATATCTTTGTCAGATTTTTTTGAAACTCTCAAGTATTGATATTGTTTCTGTCTTTAAAATCCTAGTATGTTTTAGTCAGACTCAGGACCACTTAGTCTATATTTTATAGTGTCCAATATAGTTTATTATTTCTCCCGCTAATATAAATATCTGTAACATGAATATAAATAAGCAAATATGACAAAAATAACATGAGTCAGGTGAGATCTTTTCCAGATAAAGGCTGAAGCTGACAGTGATAACACAATAACGCTACTTTTTTTCAGGTGGCCTGTGAAACCATGCTGAGTGGATCTGACCTGCTCTCCAACCTCAGGAACACTGCAGGTAAAAGAAATGTACGCTGTGTCTCAAAGCAGCTTAGAATGAAGCTCTTACAAAGTGGTCATTAGCACAAATTATAACGAATTATTAATCTTTCTAATAGTGGGTAACTAAAATCTAAAACCATGCCAGACTTGATTGTATGTACAGTATGTATTTTAGATTCTAGGGTAGAGTTTGGAAGTAAGCTTCTCCGTTGGCAGTCAGGTGTATTTAATGACAGCAGAGACTAGAGTGCAGTGGTCAGCTTCTTATCTTTATTAACAATGCACTTACTTGCAAAGGCCTATTGTTTTGAGAGTTTCAATCATTAGCAATTGTTCCCAAAAATATGTCCTGTATTAGCGTTTGCAAGCTCACAGCCAGAAGTTTGTACATTCTGTTTGAAGCTAGTGTTGTCCCGGTTTCTCTCGGATGGACTGACTGTGAATCATTGAGTTTGAGCTGGTCTGTCTGTTAACTCCCCTGAGATCACAATACCTTTAACATTTAATAATAATATAATAATATTCTAATAAATAACAAATCAACAATTAATAATGGAACTGAATCGAAAAAGGCTTATTTAGCTTTAAACTTGATATTGTACAGTATGATAAACACATAAGAAACTTTCCTATTATGAAATTTAAATAACCTTGATTGAAGTCTGTAACTCCTGTCAGTCGTTGATACACAATCCTTTCCTGCAGGGATTTTTTACAACTCTACTGGGTTGCTGACCTGTTTTGACCTGTACAGTCTCTATTTGGAGTGTGCTGATCCCACCGGCTGTGGACTGGGTTTCAGCAGCCTGGCCTGGGACTATCAGGTACCCCAACAACCACCAACACACAGCACATTTACAATTTGTATGCAATCTGATCAAAAAGCCACCACACCAAATTCTATTGTCAATTCTTAACATGTTGAAGTTTCTTTAAGTATTTATCAGGTACTTTTTCCTAATGTTCACTCTTTATGATTTTATAGCTGGTTAGCCTGTTACTTACACACAATGTAGACATTTAAAATGTTATTTATTTTTTTTAATGGACTTTGGCGCATTGCTCACTCTACATAAAATACTACATTTACATTACACATCAAACTTCACAGAGAACAATGAGGGAAAACGGCATCTCTTATCTGTTTAACTTGTCTGGTTCAACTCCGCTAAAAACACAACCCTGACTCCATGTTGTTGTGTTTGTAACCGGTAGGCTAAAGAAAACAATGTGCCGCTGCAGAATGAATCTAGGGGAAACGCGATGGATTTTTGGCATAAAAAAATGTATTATTGTGTGGGTTAAGCCACTGCTTCAATTCGCAGACCAAAGATGGCTACTGGATCTTGGTTTGATGGCTGATCATACCTGACGGCGAGCCTGCTCCCCGTGTTGTAGTTCAGATTTTAAAAGGTGTTTTTACGAAAAGTTGTGTTGTGGGGAAAACAAAACAGTCCTTCAAATAGTGTCTTTCTCCAGGTTGCAGCTCTTGTGTAACGTGCTCCGTCTCCTTTATTTTCTTCCTGAATGAATCCCACCGTTGAGCTGTGTTAAATCAGATCAACAACCACTCCCCCTCATATGATGTGTCAGTACTGACTATCAAAAGGCTAACCTTACCCGAGACCGATATCACAGTACATTCTGAGTTTTGATATGTCTATGAAGTGTCAGTATTTAAAAAAAGAAAAAGAAAAAAGTTACAATAATACAGATTATTTGTATTTTATTTTTGATGGTCACAATTGCATTAGGACAAATTAAATATCCAATTCATCTACTGTATGGTGTTTAAACATCAAACTATTTATCATACTAACACTTCCCCTGCTTCTGGTTGCAGGCGTGCACCGAGATTAATCTGTGCTACGAGAGCAACAATGTGACAGACATGTTTCCTCCCATGGCCTTCACTGAGACAGACCGCAAGCTTTACTGCTCCAAACGCTGGGCTGTGGTTCCACGACCAGACTGGCTCAAAACCCAGTTCTGGGGTGACGGTGAGCAATGACTACTAGTAGACGCACCAGACTGTCCTGATATATGATAATATCTAGATGTGTAATCTAGAAAGAGTAAGTGATACATTGGATCTGTCCCAATATCCACACTTACGGTATTTTCATGTTAAGTATTTCTTGTAACTGTGTTGTGGGTAGATGTAGCTAGTAGTCGTGAGAAAATGGAAAAACACTCAAGGTGAGTCCGAGATGACATCGATAAGATGGGATATTTATTGTTAACCCCAAGTAAGGCCGACAAGGCAAAATAGTGATACAGAAATGAACTGACTCAAGCGAACAAAGCACTTTCACAAAATAAAAGAAATTGACGTGAATGTCAAAAAGATCACATTATAAAAAAACACTGTTTCCTATTGACCTATAGACAAGTCATTACTGAGGGCATCCAACAGGCCTTACTCCCTCAGGTTTTCCTCATGCTCTCTATCCCGAGCAAACGCAACTGCCAGACTATATAGGCCTGAAGCCCGCCCCTCAAATTGGAACATACCAACTCTACAATGCAGGGGTGGCTCAGGTGACTAAACAGTTTAAAAGCTCCATACAGCCAAAAAGAATATATCTACTGTATTAAACTAGACATTTACACATTTTATGATTCACATTACCAATTTGAGGAATGGCTCGGTTAACAGGTGATTTGAATATTGTGATTGTTAACAGAACATAGGATCTCGATAAATAAACATATATACAGGCAACATTTAAGGTTTGTCTTTGAGGGCTAAAATAGGTAGCGTATAGCTACCGTGACGGCAGCCATGCGCTCCGTCACAAACTGCTACAGTGCCTAAGTCCCTGTTGAGATTGCAAACGTGGCAGTTCATCAAAACTCAGTGGGACAGGCTTGTGTAACTGTACACATGTACTCATTACTCAGTAGAGCTCAGATGTTTTGTTGATTTTTATTTTCACATAAAGAACAAATGAGTAGAATCATCCACTTATCAACGACTGGTATTGCCCAGTGGACAGTGGTGAATTGTGGCAGTTGAACTTTTAAATTAAAATAATTATTTTTTTTCTGGATTTTTCAATGAGGGAGAAGTATAGTTTAAATATTTTTTTAACAAGGTAATAAACTTTTTTTGTGGAAAAAATAAAATATAAAATAAATATAATATATATAAACAAAATAAAAAGAATCTATCTACATCATCTTGCTGTAACAACATGTCTGGAGGGGACTTTAAGTGCAGTGGAAACTGAACCATTCAGCCGATTAGAATATATAAATACACCAATAAAAAGCCATTTGAGGTCATGAAAGCACTTGGGGTTAGTTTTGGTCATAGAAAATTCCTGGATTTTTATCTTGGTGGGCAGAGAAATTGACAGGCAGGTGCCATAAACGCTTTTTGTTGTGGGAATTTCCAATTTTGGAATAAAACGTAGGTCCTGAGTAATCTCATATGTTTGCACCAGTGTTATTGTTTCTAATGGGACCCCCTTTGTGTTCAGCCCTCTCCACAGCCAGCAACATAATTTTCTCCAATGGAGATCTGGACCCATGGGCCAATGGAGGGGTAAGATATTAAACCAAGTGAGCACACTTTAGCGAACTGTGAAGTCATTGTTTAGTCCAAGTCAATCCGCTCTCTGCTTCTTAGGTGCGCAGGTCCTTGAGCTCATCTTTGATAGCTGTCAACATTTCTGGAGGAGCCCATCATCTGGATCTGAGGTACAGCAAGCGGTTGGCTCCTAGATAGGCATTCTAGACTTTATTATTTTTTTTAACTCAAAGCAAAATCTATCTAACATTTATCTGTTGTTGTTTTATGCAGAGGATCTAATGATGCTGATCCAGTATCTGTAATCAGTGCCAGGAAGACAGAAGCAGACCTCATCGCACAGTGGGTGAAGATGGAGCGGACCAAATTACAGCAGTCACTTTAAAGCATAGGTTCAGAGTATGTGTCAGGACTGGAATTAGGAAAAAAAATGTTCTTTCCTTTTAAATAACTATAAATAACTAATATGGTTAAATTGAATCACAAAGGTTAAAAGACAAGTGCAATAATGCAGATATGTGAAATGGGACACCCTGGTAAGCTATTTAAAGCTTGTATAAAAGAGCCCAGACACTTAATAATACACATTATTGTTTGGATAAAAAAGTAAATATATATTATACAATAACATTTACAACCTACATAAAAAGAAAAGAGAAACCATAACTACCATAACCCTACCTAAGTGGTCCCAAAACCTTGAGACTATTAGTCGAAGTATTGGTCAAATATAAGATGCAATAATCAAACAATAAAGCAGGTAAGTATAGCAGTACAAAAAAAAAATAAGTTTAGCTGTTTAGAGTAGGCTATTCAAGCTTAAAGGAACACACCGACTTATTGGGACTTTAGCTTATTCACCGTTACCCCCAGAGTTAGTTAAGTCCATACATAGCCTTCTCATCTCCGTGCTGCTGTAACTCTGTCTTACGCCCCCAGCGTTAGCTTAGCCTAGCACAGATGCTGCAGGTAACCGGCTCCAACTATCCTACTGCTCCCAATAAGTGGCAAAATAACACCAAAATGTTACTATTTACATGTATAGTCACAGGGTGTACAAATAACAACGTCACGTGAGACACAGCCATCTTCTAACCGCATACTAACTGGGAACTATATTCCCAGAAAGGCGAAGCACTGCCTTTTGGGCGGAGTGATTTGCTCGCAGCACCTGAGAAGCACTTTCACGGAGCAGAGAGTTCGCCTGGAGTTTGCTCAGAGTTGCTCGTTTTCTGTCAACATAGGTTAGCATGTTCCACATATACGCCGCCAGTCCGTGTTCGTTCTGATTCTCCCCTCGACCTCGATCGAGTCAGTTCTACATTTTGTCTATCAGCTTCTAAAGTTTGTAACTCCTCGTCTGTTTATCTGGCTCAAAAAGATATGGTTCTGGATCTTGGTTTGATACCAAGTAAAAAATACTCAACAAGACAATTCCTCAAAGTCAGCCATGATCACCAGTCTTGTTTGCTACTAGCTAGCTATTCACATTGGTTTTGTTGACGGAAGTAACTGCTTTTCGGTGTTGCGCCAATCACTCCGCCCAAGTAGCAGTGTTTTGCTTTTCTGAGAATATAGTTCCCAGTTAGTATGCAGTTAGAATATGGCTGTCTCATGTGAATTTATTATGTGTACACCCTGAGGGAGATGAGAAGGGTATGTATGGACTTGTCTAACTCTGGGGGATCCGGTGAATAAGCTAAAGTACTAATAACTCAGCGTGTTCCTTTTAACATATTTTTTGTAGGAACTGTGGACTTAGTCTCTTTTTAAACAGACAAAGACATAATTTTTTTAATATACTTTTTGCTTGTCCTGTATGTATGCGAGGGAGAGTAGATTGGAATGAGATCGTTAAGAATATTTACAACATTATACAGGCATTGGAAAATACATTAAATTTAGCAATCATCACTTCAAAGTTGTACAGAAAATATTGGTGTCAGTGAGTCCACCTTTGTGTTTAAATTCCATTCTGCATACTAAGTGGCTATACAACATATAGTGAGTTCACCCTGGAAAAGAACCAGAATTGAGTGGAATTAATGTCAATTCAAAGCACAGCATGAATTGGGATGCTGCTCAAAGCTGAGGGAAATCAAAACTGATCATGGACAGTGGTGAGACAGCTCCAGGAACATCTTAGCACAAAATAATTAGTGACATTTTGCCTGCTCTTCATCATGTTTCCAAATGCTAAATAGGCAATAGCATTACAAAGTTGCAGTTTGGCAGATAACATAGAACAGTATTCATTACAGTTTTGTTTTGTTTTGTCTGACCAACAGTCGGAAATCCAATATTTGTATTAAAATTATGAAAGACTAACCAGTATCTAGTCACAGTTCAGAAACTGGAACCAACAATTATTCAGTTGTTGCTGCTTAATTTTCTTGATTGACTTATTTTAACTCTACAGTGTATACTTTCAGGGTTACTATAATGTAGATTTGGGTCAGATACGTGAGTCGAACTGGACACAAGACCATGTCAAATCATCATCATTGTTGTGATAAAGGGCCCCAGAAACCAACACCTCCAGGCCTTTGGTTAGAAGATCCATGGATGCAATCCAAAAACAGTTTATTATTGCTTCCATCATGTGCTTCCACATTGATACGAACAATGCAGGAGCTGCATGGCACTGGAGTATTATTTGAGGGCAATAGTAAAAAGCAAAATTATATTAATAATACTTTTTTTTTGGAATGTGCATCATGCTCCACTGAGCTTGCTGTGTTCTGTGTGTTTCTATTCTAGGACATGAAAAACAACACGTAAACCAGATGTAACCCCCACGACCGCATCACTGCAGACTGTTGGCCTCTACTACAGCCCAAGATCAACATGCCCTGGATTTCTTTCAGTTCCCCGGCTTCACCTGACCTAACAACCGTGGTCCTGCATAAGCTGTGGCACAACGGTGGTTAACAACTAGTTCAATCAACCCAGGGTTTCCCAATTTAGAGATGCACAGGTTCACATAAAAGAGCCGGTGTTTGCACATTGTGACCAATCGCAAACATCTACCTGGGCCACATATTTTACATAAGAAGAGCTAACTATAATTCTACATAAATATGAAGAACACAGACACAGTTTTAAAACGCAATACAATCGCTGCTTCCTAAAACAGGAAGGAAAGCTGGCAAATTTTTTTTTTAAAAAGCAGACGCTGTAAATGTGTAAATCCCGCTTATCAATATCAAGTCCCCATCACTCAGGCACAAGATCTGACAAGAAATACACTTGTGCTTTCCATAAACTGCGTTAGCCTATCATTTCAGTTGCAACCCTGGCAGTGGGAAGCAATCTTTGGAGCAAAAAAAAAAAAAAAAATTCTAACCCATGTGTGCCTTGGCAACACACGGCTCAAGAAGCTGACAAAGATATGTTATAATCTCAGTTGAAAAGCTATATCTTTCATAAGAATACCCATCAGGGAATGTTAACGGGGTTGTCTGTCTCTAAATGTTTTAGCTTTTCTGAGCGCACCTCTCTCTGTGCACCACTGGATATTCTAAGACGGTGACATCTTTAATTGATCAGTAGGCGGTGCCTTCACACGGGTTGATCTCTAATCTCCAACATAACCTGCTCCTGACTAGGTTAGGGTTTCAGCACAAGTTACCACTGTAATTTAACTCGGTAACAAGTGATCTACCATTGTGATACACAGGAAAATCTTAAAACAAAATAAATAGTGACATTTTGCCTGCTCTTCAACATGTTTCCAAATGCTAAATAGGCAATAGCATTACAAAGTTGCAGTTAGGCAGATAACAGAGAACAAGAGTCATAACAATTTTGCTTTATCCAACCAACAGTCCGAAATCCTATATTTGTATTACAATCATAAAAGACTAACCAGTATCTATTCAGTTGAGAAACTGGAACCAACAATAATTGTTTACGTCATTTTTGGAGGGAACTACTAGAACTGTTGGGTCTTTGTAAATTATAGTGTGGTCTAGACCTACTTTATCTGTAAAGTGTCCGGCTTGCTTTGTTTCATGATTCCACAATAAACACAAATATTCAGTTTCTGTCCAATAAAATCTCTTTAATTTCAAAATTTTTACAAAATGAAAGCTGATCCAGCGTTTATTATGCACCATGTGACAATTCATTTTGAATGTTTCAAATAAAAAATAAAATCTAGATAACATGTCTGTATTGTGATGTGTGCACCCTTCTATTAAAAGCATTCTGCTTGGTGGCTGCAACTAAAATAGTAGTGAATCACTCAAGACTTTAAAACCCACACTGGTGAAATTGCTCTCAAAAGCACTAAAAATATCTCCTTTGTCAGTTTTTCTCAAAAGCAGTGGCTTTTGAGAAATGGCTTTTCATTGTTAGAACCCCAAACAATATCAACCACCAGGGTTGAGTATATTTTCAGCATATCTTTGGCTCAGGAATTATGCTGAAATACATCCAGGAAAGAGGTCACTCAGAGCCCTTGAAGGCAGTATTTAAATACACACTGGTAGAGATTAACATCATCTAAACTAACGATTGCTTTGTAGGACTGCTGGAAAAATATAAAACCTTATTGTTTCATTGTAAAAAATAGTCATATCTGCAGTGGACCATATACTGTAGCAGACCATCAAAGTATGTACAAAAAATAGCTTGAATGTATAGAAGTGGACATTTACAGCCAGTTAACAGTTGTCTTTTAAATGTTGTATGAAGCAACATTGAAGGCACATGTGGAACACCAAGGAAACCATACAACACTACCAAAAAAATCACACAGAATATACAAATTAGTTTGGTCTCAATACAAATTCATAAAGTTCTTGAAATCAACAAGTACAGTTACGATGTAAACTAGTAACATTTACAGGAATGACTGCAAGCTTATCAGAAGCTACTACTACTACAAAAATGCACAAAGAGCTATTGTATTAACATAGCTGCAATTACACCTTTCAATATACACTACAAATCAATACAGTATGCTACATTCATATTAAAAATCTCACCATTTCTCTCACTTGAAAGACAAACATTACCTTAACAAGTATAATGACAAAAGAAGAAAAAATGGAACATCAGCGAAAAGTGCAGCTGCTCAGCACAATTTGTTTTTAACATTGATGCCAAGAATCCATTGCTGTTAACAAAAAACAAAAGCTCCACAGTTCTTAAATTAATCTGCTGCTTGGCAACAACTGGAATCAGACCAAAGTTGGTACTGAGTAGAAAGTGATGCTGCATTCATGTCATGGAAATAACAGGAAAATTCTGAAGATCCTATATGCCAGAATCACATATTTTCAAGTTTTTAATTAAAGCAATGAAACGAGAAAGACAGGAGCAAAGCAGAAATAATAAGGAGAAGGCAATATGGGCCAAATCTATTTATCATAATATAGTACATTTTCTTAAATCACATTTCCTGTGTGGCATGAATACAGCATCGGACAGCAAATACATGGACCGAGGGCAAGCTCAAGCCCCGTTAGGAGGTTTGGCTTTATTTCCTGTTTTCAAGCAAAGGATGGCAGACATCTGAGGATTGTTCTAGCCAGAGCACTTAATGACTATGTTACACACAGTGTGATGAGGAATTGAGCTTCTTGTGTAGCTGCAACAGTTGTAGGTACAGTAGGCAGGGAGTGGTTCAGTTCAGACAGCTGGTGGCTGAATGCTACAGAAGCAACCAGCCTGCTGTCTCTCCCAGCACTGTTCAGTAAGACATCACCCCCCAGCAGATACAGGCTTTGCTTCATAATGGCTTAAAAAACTGTTTCCACTTTAATAAGGATGTAATGCGGGTTAAAAAATGATTTTTTCTTTGATATTTTTTTTTAGAAATAGAATGTGCAAAGTATAAACCATGAGCAGTCTGAAACTGAAAATATCAGTTTCAGCTCCCAAACACCTGTATCAGTCCAACCCGACGCTTTTTCCCTTCACGGTAATGCGATTAAGACACCTTTGATTCAAGTCACAATCAGGTTTGTCTTCAATGCTGATGGGTGGTCAGGAGGGCACAAACCTTCCACTGCTTCTCCAGAATAAATTAGCATATATAAACACTCAGCAAATCTGATTCGATCTGTAAAAAGGAATCTTTTCCATTTGTGGTCTGTGTTCAGGGTGGTTGTTGTTTTGAAAACATTCCGAGACAAAAGACAGATATTATCTTGGCGTTAGACCAACCCTGAGATGTTTGTGTTTATAAATGCAGTTTTGCATCTGCCATTTGAAGTCCTGTGTGTGTGTGTCATTCGGTGGAGGGCCATATAGGCAGTGGATGAGCTTCAGTGTTGAAGACATACTGGTCTAGGCTGATGAGGTTGGGATCGTCTGAGAAGAGGAGGTACAGATATTTCAGGGTCTCTCCCAGGAAGAAGCTCTCCATCTTGTCTCGGGGGCTTGGGTAGTCCGGGTCACGGACGTTATTGATTGAGGTGTAGCCGCCGGAGGAAACCTGAGAGAAAAGACAGGGATTTGTCCACATTCACACAATTTATTCACTGTATTGTACTTAGAAAATAAAAGGGGTTATTTACTAAACCCTAATTAGTTATTAATCAGTGTTGAAAAAATGTAGTTGTTTACTGACACATAAGATGTGAATGTTGAAGTGATTGGAATAAACAGCCTTTAAATAACTTGATTTGTATAGCACATTTCAGCAACATGGCAATTTAGAGTGCTTTACATAAAATGTTAAAGAACAGTTAAAACCAATTACAAATATAACTTACACATTCTTTAAGAGGGAGGGTATTTGTGAGGAACTTGGAGATTAGGTCTTCAATTTTTAACTTTTTATAACTTTTGTTTTTTCTTTTGACCAGATTATCGATCAAGATTTTTAAGAAGGCTTAATTAGTAAGTGTGTGATTGGCTACATACTAGCCAATTTTCCATATACAATTGTCCTTACTTATGCTCTTGTATTTTCCATGGTGTGTATGCTGAATGTGGCTATGTAATATAAATGAATGATAACAGGTATTACCAACCCTTATCGGGTGAGTAGTACCCAGGAAGCTGATGTGATTTGGTTCTACAGAGGCCCACCTAATACTTACATCATTTGATTTAGACAGATCAGCGGCCTTCATTTTACTGACCTTGGTGTACTTGTTAAAGTTTTGGAGAATCTTCCAGCCCCACTTCCGGTACTTTTGGTCCTTGGTGAACCTGTACAGGTAGAAGAGACTTTCCACCGTCTCTGGTCGTAGGAGGTTGTGCCTGTCTGCGAGCTATCATCATAGTGCATACAACGGTGAAACGTAAATAATGAGCCACATCAGATTTTAAACAGAATGCTTAATTTAGTCTCTTTCTAAACCTTTGCCCAACTGTTTACTGTCACATTCTTCATTTGATTTACTGTTAAACATTTACCCTAACATAATCACACAATTATTTGTGTGATCAGTGGGAGGTTTGGGTCACATTTATTTTCTTTCCCAGGCATTTAGGCAATGCCCTGATCCAGAATTATACAAAATTAGTTTGTAGGTTCAAGATTCGTTTTCTGCACAGGACACCGCAGCATAATGAGAACCAGACTGTACCTACCTTTACTTCGATATCTCGGGTGCTGCCTTGATGCATGTTGAAGTGGACGATCTCTGGACTGAGGCCTGTCTCCATTTGAATGTACATCTGGTAGCAGGTCTCCATCAGCTGTTTGGCCAGATCCATGTGATCAGCAGGCAGGCCGTTGTGTGCACCAAGAGCAAGCGTGCCTGGCAGAAAACACACTAGATGGTCCTGGAAAAACCCAGAGTACATTAACAGACAGCTGTATTAACAGATCCATTCCGGTCCTCTATACCAACCTGAATTAGGAGTTTATAAATTAATGATGATTAACTTAACGATTAACTTGAATACGGTTTCATCTCTACAGCTTCCTAGTTGATCAGTTACAGTGCCTTGCGAAAGTATACGGCCCCCTTGAACTTTTCAACCTTTTGACACATTTCAGGCTTCAAACAAAGATATAAAACTTTTATTTTTTGTGAAGAATCACCAACAAGTGGGACACAATTGTGAAGTGGAACGAAATCTATTGGATATTAAAAACTTTTTTAGCAAATAAAAAACTGAAAAGTGGTGCGTGCAAAATTATTGGGCCCCCTTGCGTTAATACTTTGTAGAGCCACCTTTTGCTGCAGTTACAGCTGCAAGTCGCTTGGGGTACGTCTCTATCAGTTTTGCACATCGAGAGACTGACATTCTTGCCCATTCTTCCTTGCAAAACAGCTCAAGCTCAGTGAGGTTGGATGGAGAGCGTTTGTGAACAGCAGTTTTCAGCTCTTTCCACAGATTCTCGATTGGATTCAGGTCTGGACTTTGACTTGGCCATTCTAACACCTGGATACGTTTATTTGTGAACCATTCCTTTGTAGATTTTGCTGTATGTTTGGGATCATTGTCTTGTTGGAAGATAAATCTCCGTCCCAGTTTCAGGTCTTTTGCAGACTCCAACAGGTTTTCATCCAGAATGGTCCTGTATTTGGCTGCATCCATCTTCCCCTCAATTTTAACCATCTTCCCTGTCCCTGCTGAAGAAAAGCAGGCCCAAACCATGATGCTGCCACCACCATGTTTGACAGTGGGGATGGTGTGTTGAGGGTGATGAGCTGTGTTGCTTTTACGCCAAACATATCGTTTTGCATTGTGGCCAAAAAGTTCGATTTTGGTTTCATCTGACCAGAGCACCTACTTCCACATGTTTGGTGTGTCTCCCAGGTGGCTTGTGGCAAACTTTAGATGAGACTTTTTATGGATATCTTTGAGAAATGGCTTTCTTCTTGCCACTCTTCCATAAAGGCCAGATTTGTGCAGTGTACGACTGATTGTTGTCCTATGGACAGACTCTCCCACCTCAGCTGTAGTTCTCTACAGTTCATCCAGAGTGATCATGGGCCTCTTGGCTGCATCTCTGATCAGTCTTCTCCTTGTCTGGGCTGAAAGTTTAGAGGGACGGCCAGGTCTTGGTAGATTTGCAGTGGTCTGATACTCCTTCCATTTCTAAATGATTGCTTGCACAGTGCTCCTTGGGATGTTTAAAGCTTGGGAAATCTTTTTGTATCCAAATCCGGCTTTAAACTTCTCCACAACAGTATTACGGACCTGCCTGGTGTGTTCCTTGGTCTTCATGATGCTCTCTGCGCTTTCAACAGAACCCTGAGACTATCACAGAGCAGGTGCATTTATACAGAGACTTGATCACACACAGGTGGATTATATTTATCACCATCAGTCATTTAGGACAACATTGGATCATTCAGAGATCCTCGCTGAACTTCTGGAATGAGTTTGCTGCACTGAAAGTAAAGGGGCCCAATAATTTTGCACGCACCACTTTTCAGTTTTTTATTTGCTAAAAAAGTTTAAAATATCCAATAGATTTCGTTCCACTTCACAATTGTGTCCCACTTGTTGGTGATTCTTCACAAAAAATGAAAATTTTATATCTTTATGTTTGAAGCCTGAAATGTGTCAAAAGGTTGAAAAGTTCAAGGGGGCCGAATACTTTCGCAAGGCACTGTATCTTCATCTCTTAGATTGATGACAACATGAACATGTTTCCTTGGATCAGGGATCCACGCAGAACGTGTAGCAGGACCATGGCGACTGCTGTTACATCCTGCTACGTTCTGCTGTGCCCTTCTACATCCTGCTGTGCCTTGTAATGACATGAACTACTACAAACTACTATTTTTTTGACTGTTATTGCCACTCTTCATTCTAACCCCAACCGGTCGTCAGACACCGCCTACCAAGAGCCTGGGTCTGTCCGAGGTTTCTGCCTAAAAGGAAGTTTTTTCTCGCCACTGTTGCTTGCTCTGGAGGAAACTACTATAACTGTTGGGTCCTTGTAAATTCTGGAGTGTGGTCTAGACCTACTCTGTCTGTAAAGTGTCTCGAGATAACACTTGTTATGAATTGATACTATAAATAAAATTGAATTGAATTAGCAATTAACACTTAAAACACCCATATTATGCTAATTTTAAGGTTCATAATTGTATTTTGAGGTTTAGAATACAGAATAGGTTTACATGGTTTCATTTTCCAAAAACACCATTTTTTTGTACTGCACATTGCTTAGTTTTCACAGTGTGTTTAGGTCTCTGTTTTATCTACATAGTGAGACATTTCACTTCTATACTTTGTTGGGACTCCCACATGCGCAGTAACTAGGTAAGATCACATCAGCTAAGTAACTCCCTCAAACATTGGTCAGTACAAGGCAAGATTAACTGGGAGACATCTTCTAGACAAGGGGCACTTGTGGAATACTGTACCTGCAGAACAGGGACATGGAAGTAGTTATTTTGTAGATTATGGTGAACTTGTGTTATAGCAGTGTTTTGCCATTGAGAATGAGCTAGCATGCTAGCGCTAGCACATGCTACTGTTAGCCACCTCGTCTCAGCTAGTGACATAGAAAGTCGTGCAGATTTTGAACAGTTCACCGGAGACTGAAGGCAGAGGACATTCAGAAATCGTATCTCAATCAAAACAGCAAGGATGTTTTTTTCCCCAAGTTTGTATGCGTGTGGAAGCACCAAAGACACAAAATAACACCCCAAATCCCGTAAAAAGTGTTTTTTTTTCATAATATGGGCACTTTAAATGAAATCACATACACTGAGCTCATAAGTTTTGATGTTTTGTTGTTATAACATTTTGAAATTGATTATTATTTTCTTTCTGTTTAGGCAAAAACTCCCCCCCAAAAATGAAAAATAATTCGCAGAAGTGCCTTTTTTGCTTCAAATGTCAAGCTACACTTGAGACATGCCAAAAAACTAGAATGGAGAAACCACACATACAGTGAGGAAAATAAGTATTTGAACACCCTGCTATTTTGCAAGTTCTCCCACTTAGAAATCATGGAGGGGTCTGAAATTCTCATTGTAGGTGCATGTCCACTGTGAGAGACATAATCTAAAAAAAAATATATCCAGAAATCACAATGTATGATTTTTTAACTATTTATTTGTATGATACAGCTGCAAATAAGTATTTGAACACCTGTCTATCAGCTACAATTCTGACCCTTAAAGACCTGTTAGTCTGCCTTCAAAATGTCCACCTCCACTCCATTTATTATCCTAAATTAGATGCACCTGTTTGAGGTCGTTAGCTGCATAAAGACACCTGTCCACCCCATACAATCAGTAAGATCCAACTACTAACATGGGCAAGACCAAAGAGCTGTCCAAAGACACTAGAGACTAAATTGTACACCTCCACAAGGCTGGAAAGGGCTACGGGGAGCAGCTTGGTGAAAAAAGGTCCACTGTTGCAGCAATCATTAGAAAATGAAAGAAGCTAAACATGACTGTCAATCTCCCTCGGACTGGGGCTCCATGCAAGATCTCACCTTGTGGGGTCTCAATGATCCTAATAAAGGTGAGAAATCAGCCCAGAACTACACGGGAGGAGCTGGTCAGTGACCTGAAAAGAGTTGGGACCACCGTTTCCAAGGTTACTGTTGGTAATATACTAAGACGTCATGGTTTGAAATCATGCATGGCACGGAAGGTTCCCCTGCTTAAACCAGCACATGTCAAGGCCCGTCTTAAGTTTGCCAATGACCATTTGGATGATCCAGAGGATTCATGGGAGAAAGTCATGTGGTCAGATGAGACCAAAATAGAACTTTTTGGTCATAATTCCACTAACCGTGTTTGGAGGAAGAAGAATGATGAGTACTATCCCAAGAACACCATCCCTACTGTGAAGCATGGGGGTGGTAGCATCATGCTTTGGGGGTGTTTTTCTGCACATGGGACAGGGCGACTGCACTGTATTAAGGAGAGGATGACCGGGGCCATGTATTGCGAGACTTTGGGGAACAACCCCCTTCCCTCAGTTAGAGCGTTGAAGATGGGTCGAGGCTGGGTCTTCCAACATGACAATGACCCAAAGCACACAGCCAGGATAACAAAGGAGTGGCTCTGTAAGAAGCATATCAAGGTTCTGGCGTGGCCTAGCTAGTCTCCAGACCTAAACCCAATAGAGAATCTTTGGAGGGAGCTCAAACTCCGTGTTTCTCAGCGACAGCCCAGAAACCTGACTGATCTAGAGAAGATCTGTGTGGAGGAGTGGGCCAAAATCCCTTCTGCACTGTGTGCAAACCTGGTGAAAAACTACAGGAAACATTTGACCTCTGGAATTGCAAACAAAGGCTACTGTACCAAATATTAACATTGATTTTCTCAGGTGTTCAAATACTGTACTTATTTGCAGCTGTATCATACAAATAAATAGTTAAAAATCATACATTGTGATTTCTAGATGATGTCTCTCACAGTGGACATGCACCTACAATGACAATTTCAGACCCCTCCATGATTTCTAAGCGGGAGAACTTGCAAAATAGCAGGGTGTTCAAATACTTATTTTCCTCACTGTAAAATCCACAATCTGGGGATGATGTGTGTATTTGCTAGCTGTGTGTGTGGTCTTGATTGTCTGTGCTTATGTGGTGATTTAATCGGTTGTATTAATCGGTCAATGGATTTTATATTGAAGTCCGATGTGAGCCAGATATAGTCACTTATTATTATTATTATTATTATTATTATTATTATTATTATTATTATTATTGGGTCATGCAGTGTTTCTGGCTGTTGCAATAGGGATATCATCTGTTCATCAGTTTAGTTGAGAATGAAAGGGCAGGGGGTGACAGGGGAATTATTGGACTGCTGTTTATAGCCTTTGTATGCTAACCCTATGCCCTTGAAACGTCTAGGATTTGACAACCTTGTTTCCAAATAAAACAACAAAACGCAGGCAGTGGATCAGTCATTGACAGCCAGCGATTCGGACAGGTTGGTCAACAAGAGGGAACATGAAAATCACTTTGTATTTGACAGGGTAACAGAAGGTTTACAGCTAAAGCGTGATTTATACTTCTGCGTAACATCTACGCCATGGCTATGTACGTAGGTACCTGGAGACACAAACCTACGCCGGACCCTACGCCTTAGCCAGATGTGCACCTCTCGAAAAATTTAAGTACATGTCGTGGGGACGCACGTTGGGGCTTGGTAGAGTTGCATTTCCCCCTACTCATTTTCTGGTTCTGGAGGCTTTGAAGGCTGGTTGCTGGGTGTTCAAAGTAAAAGATCATAAATAAAGGACAGCCCTCCAATTTGATAGGTTTATTGGTTTATTGCCACACGTAGGGCTGCATAATTAATCAAATTTTAATCAAGGTCACTAATAAACGAGTAACGTGAGGAAAATTCAACAGATACCAGTTGGTTATACACTCACCGGCCACTTTATTAGGTACACCTGTCCAACTGCTCGTTAACACTTAATTTCTAAGCAGCCAATCACATGGCGGCAACTCAGTGCATTTAGGCATGTAGACATGGTCACGACAATCTCCTGCAGTTCAAACCGAGCATCAGTATGGGGAAGAAAGGTGATTTGAGTGACTTTGAGCGTGGCATGATTGTTGGTGCCAGAAGGGCTGGTCTGAGTATTTCAGAAACTGCTAATCTACTGGGATTTTCACGCACAACCATCTCTAGGGTTTACAGAGAATGGTCCGAAAAAGAAAAAACATCCAGTGAGCGGCAGTTCTGTGGGCGGAAATGCCTTGTTGATGCCAGAGGTCAGAGGAGAATGGCCAGACTGGTTCGAGCTGATAGAAGGGCAACAGTGACTCAAATTACCACCCGTTACAACCAAGGTGGGCAGAAGAGCATCTCTGAACGCACAGTACATCGAACTTTGAGGCAGATGGGCTACAGCAGCAGAAGACCACACCGGGGTGCCACTCCTTTCAGCTAAGAACAGGAAACCGAGGCTACAATTTGCACAAGCTCATCGAAATTGGACAATAGAAGATTGGAAAAACGTTGCCTGGTTTGATGAGTCTCGATTTCTGCTGCGACGTTCGGATGGTAGGGTCAGAATTTGGCGTCTACAACATGAAAGCATGGATCCATCCTGCCTTGTATCAACGGTTCAGGCTGGTGGTGGTGGTGTCATGGTGTGGGGAATATTTTCTTGGCACTCTTTGGGCCCCTTGGTACCAATTGACCATCGTTGCAACGCCACAGCCTACCTGAGTATTGTTGCTGACCATGTCCATCCCTTTATGACCACAATGGACCCAACTTCTGATGGCTACTTTCAGCAGGATAATGCGCCATGTCATAAAGCTGGAATCATCTCAGACTGGTTTCTTGAACATGACAATGAGTTCGCTGTACTCAAATGGCCTCCACAGTCACCAGATCTCAATCCAATAGAGCATCTTTGGGATGTGGTGGAACGGGAGATTCGCATCATGGATGTGCAGCCGACAAATCTGCGGCAACTGTGTGATGCCATCATGTCAATATGGACCAAACTCCCTGAGGAATGCTTCCAGCACCTTGTTGAATCTATGCCACAAAGAATTGAGGCAGTTCTGAAGGCAAAAGGGGGTCCAACCCGTTACTAGCATGGGGTACCTAATAAAGTGGCCGGTGAGTGTACGTCAGTCACAAGGTTTACCAGTTTACTAGTCAACGCAACATTTTGTCCCATCTGTGTTGTGTTTCAGACAACAGCAGTGAACAGTGTTAGTTAGTCTCTGTTAGCTAACAGGGCTCTAGGGTGCTAGTTAGTCTCTGTTAGCTAACAGGGCTCTAGGGTGCAAGTTAGTGTTTGTTAGCTCACAGGGCTCTAGGGCGCTAGGTTGCACCGGTGCACCTAATGTCCTTGCATTCACTGTCTCTCCACAAACAAAGCAATGTTGTTTATATGGATATGGTTTAATTTTGCGTGACCCATTTCTTCTGTAAAGCCGTGCCTGTGTTAGATCTCTCCTCTACTCTCTCTCCGCACAGCCCCGCCACACAGCGGCACACATTTGTCCAGTTTAAATTAGAGTAATAGCGTGTGAGACGGAGCCTGCTGGACCTGGGCGAGAGATGTGACCCATGGCCAGAATATCATAGTTCATAAAAATGCAGTGCGGTGACAATACAGACATTTCATACACACATGTGTAACTCCGCTGATGCGCCATTCGACCCGTGCTGGACCCATTCATAATGAGTCAACTGTCACTCTGTGAGTACGTCCATCGCACTCCCTCTCTCTACCTAGCTCTTTTAATCAGTTCTTGTTGAAAACAAGTGAAGGAGCTTTCTCAGAGATGCATTAAAGGAAGGGCACTGCACGAAATGTCCGTTGTGTGGCAATAAACTACAGTGCCTTGCGAAAGTATTCGGCCCCCTTGAACTTTTCAACCTTTGACACATTTCAGGCTTCAAACATAAAGATATAAAATTTTTATTTTTTGTGAAGAATCACCAACAAGTGGGACACAATTGTGAAGTGGAACGAAATCTATTGGATATTTTAAACTTTTAGCAAATAAAAAACTGAAAAGTGGTGCGTGCAAAATTATTCGGCCCCTTTACTTTCAGTGCAGCAAACTCACTCCAGAAGTTCAGCGAGGATCTCTGAATGATCCAATGTTGTCCTAAATGACTGATGGTGATAAATAGAATCCACCTGTGTGTGATCAAGTCTCTGTATAAATGCACCTGCTCTGTGATAGTCTCAGGGTTCTGTTGAAAGCGCAGAGAGCATCATGAAGACCAAGGAACACACCAGGCAGGTCCGTAATACTGTTGTGGAGAAGTTTAAAGCCGGATTCGGATACAAAAAGATTTCCCAAGCTTTAAACATCCCAAGGAGCACTGTGCAAGCGATCATTTTGAAATGGAAGGAGTATCAGACCACTGCAAATCTACCAAGACCTGGCCGTCCCTCTAAACTTTCAGCCCAGACAAGGAGAAGACTGATCAGAGATGCAGCCAAGAGGCCCATGATCACTCTGGATGAACTGCAGAGAACTACAGCTGAGGTGGGAGAGTCTGTCCATAGGACAACAATCAGTCGTACACTGCACAAATCTGGCCTTTATGGAAGAGTGGCAAGAAGAAAGCCATTTCTCAAAGATATCCATAAAAAGTCTCGTCTAAAGTTTGCCACAAGCCACCTGGGAGACACACCAAACATGTGGAAGAAGGTGCTCTGGTCAGATGAAACCAAAATCTAACTTTTTGGCCACAATGCAAAACGATATGTTTGGCGTAAAAAGCAACACAGCTCATCACCCTCAACACACCATCCCCACTGTCAAACATGGTGGTGGCAGCATCATGGTTTGGGCCTGCTTTTCTTCAGCAGGGACAGGGAAGATGGTTAAAATTGAGGGGAAGATGGATGCAGCCAAATACAGGACCATTCTGGATAAAAACCTGTTGGAGTCTGCAAAAGACCTGAAACTGGGACGGAGATTTATCTTCCAACAAGACAATGATCCCAAACATACAGCAAAATCCACAAAGGAATGGTTCACAAATAAACGTATCCAGGTGTTAGAATGGCCAAGTCAAAGTCCAGACCTGAATCCAATCGAGAATCTGTGGAAAGAGCTGAAAACTGCTGTTCACAAACGCTCTCCATCCAACCTCACTGAGCTCGAGCTGTTTTGCAAGGAAGAATGGGCAAGAATTTCAGTCTCTCGATGTGCAAAACTGATAGAGACATACCCCAAGCGACTTGCAGCTGTAATCGCAGCAAAAGGTGGCTCTACAAAGTATTAACGCAAGGGGGCCGAATAATTTTGCACGCCCCACTTTTCATTTTTTTATTTGCTAAAAAAGTTTAAAATATCAGATAGATTTCGTTCCACTTCACAATTGTGTCCCACTTGTTGGTGATTCTTCACAAAAAATATTTTTTTTTTATATCTTTATGTTTGAAGCCTGAAATGTGTCAAAAGGTTGAAAAGTTCAAGGGGGCCAAATACTTTCGCAAGGCACTGTATTAACTTTGAGTGCTGTTCTAGTAGCTTTGTTTAAATATTACTGACCATTTTAGGGCTGAACTGTCCATGTGAGAGCTCTCCAACAAAGGTAAGGCCATTAGGTGAAGACTTCTGCAACAGGTTCTTCTTTACACCCTCTATTGCCTGCAGGTAGTCCTCCAAGAGCCTAAAAACATAGATAACAAATGACACTTCAGGAAAATTCTTTGTATAACAATAATTTGGGAAATGAGTCAAACAGACACAGTGTCGACAGGAGTGTAGCTTGTAGAGTGAAGAAATCCAACTCATTGAACACATAACAAGTGAGGGCAATTTCTGAAGAAATTGCTGTGTTAATACTGGATTTTAAAACTGACTAAAAAGTGAAATATAAGGTTTTAATGGAGTTTCTAGCTCATTGCATGAATAAGTAGGGGTAGGTATCGTTCAAAAATGTTCGATATCAATACCGTGATTTTGATATAGATTCCTAAAGGATACATTTTTTGTTAACAATTTTATGAAACAAAAATAAATGACATTACACATTACGGCACATATCTATTTATTTTTTAGCTTCTTCTAGGTGAGCCCAGTCTCATCTCTGTGTAACGTAGAGTTTTCCTGCATATCTCTACGACGTGTAACGTTAGACAGCCAATCACAAACATTATTAGATCTTGGTAGAAGCATGTTGCATGCTTGATGGCTGCCTGACGCTGATGAGATTTACTCCTTAGGTATTGACATTGGGTACAAAATGATAGGGCATTTTTTGATACTTAATTCTTGAGAGGCAATTCGGTCGGTGCCTTAAAAGTATTGAATTCGGTACCCAGCCCTATGAACAAAAGATGCAGCAGAATGTTGGAGATGTTCTACCAGTCTGTTGTGGCCAGCGTTATGTTCTCCTCCGCCATCTGCTGGGGCAGCAGTATCAGAGCCAGTGACACAAACAGACTGAACAAACTGATCAGGCTCCGTGATCGGCTGCAAACAGACATTTGAAGCTGTGGTGGAGAGGTCACTAAACAAACTGTTATCTATCATGGATAACCTCGACCCCCCCTCTCCATCCCCCATTGGTCCAACAGAGGAGCAGCTTCTCTAAGAGGCTCCGACAGCTTTGATGCCGCACGGACTGCTACAGGAAATCATTCCTACCACAGGCAAAACTCTTTAACATGTCATCACTGGGTGCTAGATAAGACTTTTAGACACCACGATACTGCAGTAAGTGCAACCTACACAATTGGTTCATTTACATTTTAGCATACATTTTAGCATATTATTTAAGCAGTTGCACATTTTATTTCCCATCCTGTATATATTCAAATATTTGTTCTTATAGTTTATTCCTATTATTATTTCATGTATATTGTATGTACAGTGGGTACGGAAAGTATTCAGACCCCTTTAAATTTTTCACTCTTTGTTTCATTGCAGCCTTTTTCCAAAAATCAAAAAAGTTCATTTTATTTCTCAGTAATGTACACTCAGCAACCCATCTTGACAGAAAAAAAAAGAAATTTAGAAATTTTTGCATATTTATTAAAAAACAAAAACTGAAATATCACATGGTCATATGTATTCAGACCCTTTGCCGTGACCCTCATATGTAACTCAGGTGCTGTCTATTTCTTCTGATCATCCTTGAGATGGTTCTACACCTTCATTGGAGTCCAGCTGTGTTTGATTATACTGATTGGACTTGATTAGGAAAGCCACACACCTGTCTATATAAGACCTTACAGCTCACAGTGCATGTCAGAGCAAATGACAATCATGAGGTCAAAGGAACTGCCTGAAGAGCTCAGAGACAGAATTGTGGCAAGGCACAGATCTGGTCAAGGTTACAAAAAAATTTCTGCTGCACTTAAGGTTCCTAAGAGCACAGTGGCCTCCATAATCCTCAAATGGAAGACGTTTGGGACCAGAACCCTTCCTAGAGCTGGCCGTCCGGCCAAACTGAGCTATCGGGGGAGAAGAGCCTTGGTGAGAGAGGCAAAGAAGAACCCAATGGTCACTGTGGCTAAGCTCCAGAGATGCAGTCGGGAGATGGGAGAAAGTTGTAGTAAGTCAACCATCACTGCAGCAATCCACCAGTCGGGGCTTTATGGCAGAGTGGCCCGAAGGAAGCCTCTCTCCTCAGTGAAAGACACATGAAAGCCCGCATGGAGTTTGCTAAAAACACCTGAAGGACTCCAAGATGGTGATAAATAAAATCCTCTGGTCTGATGAGACCAAGATAGAACTTTTTGGCCTTAATTCTAAGCGGTATGTGTGGAGAAAACCAGGCACTGCTCATCACCTGTCCAATACAGTCTCAACAGTGAAGCATGGTGGTGGCAGCATCATGCTGTGGGGGTGTTTTTCAGCTGCAGGGACAGGACGACTGGTTGCAATCGAGGGAAAGATGAATGCGGCCAAGTACAGGGATATCCTGGACGAAAACCTTTTCCAGAGTGCTCTGGACCTCAGACTGGGCCGAAGGTTTACCTTCCAACAAGACAATGACCCTAAGCACACCGCTAAAATAACGAAGGAGTGGCTTCACAACAACTCTGTGGCTGTTCTTGAATGGCCCAGCCAGAGCCCTGACTTAAACCCAATTGAGCATCTCTGGAGAGACCTGAAAATGACTGTCCACCAACGTTTACCATCCAACCTGACAGAACTGGAGAGGATCTGCAAGGAGGAATGGCAGAGGATACCCAAATCCAGATGTGAGAAACTTGTTGCATCTTTCCCAAAACGACTCATGGCTGTATTAGATCAAAAGGGTGCTTCTACTAAATACTGAACAAAGGGTCTGAATACTTATGACCATGTGATATTTCAGTTTTTGTTTTTTAATAAATATGCAAAAATTTCTAAATTTCAGTTTTTTTCTGTCAAGATGGGTTGCTGAGTGTACATTACTGAGAAATAAAATGAACTTTTTTGATTTTTGGAAAAAGGCTGCAATGAAACAAAGAGTGAAAATTTAAAGGGGTCTGAATACTTTCCGTACCCACTGTATGTATTTTTTTTCCTAGTATCTCGTTTATTTTTATATTCTGTGTTGTGTGACTGATGTACGTGTGCTGCTGTAACACCGTAATTTCCCATTTTTTTTGGGATCAATAAATATCTATCTATAAGTAGTAAGAATTAAAGGTTGCCATGGTGATGGTAAATTCTAGATGACTCCTGGCTCAGAGTTATTTCCACAGAGCTTATGCTGAGGCGCACCTCTTAAGCTTCTGATTTTAGCTCAAGCGACTGCAACGCCTAATATCATGAGAACTAGGAGACCCTGCTGAATGCAGAGTGTGAAATTTGTGAGTGTAGTGTAACAAATGTGAGAACTGGAACTGGTTAGAAAAGTCCCTTTATTCTGTGTCCCTCATTTGTAAATGTAAATGAACTGTTCTTATATAGCGCTTTTCAAGTCTCAACTCAAAGCGCTTTTACATAGTACAGGAACCATTCACACACATTCATACACTGTGTCCATACAAGGTACCACCTGCTCATCAGATAAACACTCACACCGATGGCGCAGCATCAGGGGCAACTCAGGGTTCAGGGGTTCAGCGTCAGTGCCCAAGGACATTTCAACAATGCAGGGCCAGGGATCGAACCAGCAACCTTACGATTGGCCATTGCTTAGCCATCTCCCGGTGTCCGCTGCTGCCTAGGCAGGGAATAAAAGAGATGGACTGCAGGCTCTTTGCTGCTGATGGCCCGCTGCTTATTCGGGCATTGCTGTTTTGTTGTATCACAGCAACGACTACAACTCACAGCGCTGACGGATCCCCATCTTTCCTTTCATTGTCACTCGTGTCTCGCTGTCGTCCCCTTGTTCTTATCTTGTCTCTGACTCTAGTCCACTTACGTGCTGCCTCCATTCTCTGCAGGAATGTAGGTCTCTCTGTTCCCGGGTCTGGCACCTGCCATTCTCTCTGCTGCATCGCCCTCGCCGCCTCCTGTTCTACACTTTTATTTCATCAGCCAAGTGAACGCTCAATGTGTCCAATGGGGATTGAAACAGGATTCCCCCAACATTTCCGACGTTTAACTGCCACTTCGGCAAGTCAGCCTGTAAGCTAGCTTGCAACGCATTTACCCAGCTAGGTTGCTTGGTATTTCCAACTACCATTGCGTCGTCAACCTGCAACTGTCAACCTTCCCAATTGTTTCTCATCTTTTGTTCTTTTCTCTTTTCCCTTTGTAATGTTAATTTGTGTCTTACTCATGACCTAGAAGCTAGTTGTTCTACTTCAAGATGTTGTTGTTTGGCAGGAAGCTCCTCTTTTTGCTGCCTATCATCTCATCAGCCCCCCGGAAGTCCCCCAATTCCTCTCCTTGCGTTTTAGTCCTGTGCACAAGAGATTTGAGCCAAGGAGTCAAGGAAGAGACCCGAGTAGTGAGGAGTCAAGCCAACAGGCATATAATAAACATGAGACATCTTTGCCGTTGTTTAAAAGCAACGTCAACACTGTGCGACTGCGAGCCAGTCTTAACAGTTGCGTGATGCGCTTTTTCTACCAATGCAGCAATTGTCATAGTTTCTTTCCAGAAGCCCAGCCCCAGGGACATACATAAATCGGGCCCTATCGGGCTCGGGCTGAAATGCAGGGCTTTACTGAGAATGATTTACGGTTCAGAAGCAAGAGGATCAAGGATCTGAAGCGGTGGAAATTTGGGACTTGGGAAAGGCCCAAAGTGTCTCACCTGACCGTGGTTAAAAAGCTGTAGCAGGAAAAGTTAACCCTCTCTTTGATTTCATGTTGTTCACGCAGAAAGAGAAGGAGGAAATGCAACACTACCCAGCCACGACCAAGCAGACTAATCCCAGTTGTACAATTAAGGTACATTTCTGGAGTAGTGCACATCAGTGTAAAGTGTCTGTATCTATGAGTACCTACAGCATAGATTCAATGCTGAACCATTAATCAGGGGCAGATCAGAGGCAGCTGCATCAAAGCCAGTAGCACACTTTTTTAATGTATTAATTTTATGTCATTGTTTATAATGACCCCCAGGTTAGGAACTAGAATCTGGATGTGAGGAAAACACTGTAGATTATCAACTCTATTGACTGCCATTTTAATTCAACATACTAACTATTCAAAACCAAGGCATTAGACAAAAACACACTTCCAACAGATAATTAAAATTTCAAAGCTGCTTTATCTAAGCCTATGCCCTCAAGCGGTGCAGTGTCTGGAGGGGATTGTTGTCCTAGTTTATTAATCTTTCTTCAGTCCTACGGACAGCTGACGTAAGAACAATATGTGAGTGCTGACAGAATGGCCTAAACATTTCTCTCTCTAAAACACTCTACTTATGATACTGGCTGACATATAGTGTTTTTGAATATAAAGTCCAATATAGGTTCATTTTAAATAAATATATCTAGTAGGGTTTCCCTTGCCCTCCACTCTTGCCTTGCGCCACACATCTTAAAAATAACAGCTACATCAGAATGTTGTTTGTTGACTTCAGTTTAGCATTGATACAATCTCCCCCATGAAACTGTAGTCAACTTTAGCACTGGGCTTGAGTACAACACACTGCAACTGGATTTTTGACTTCCACAGACCTCAGTTGGTTTGGATTGGCAGTCACACGCCCCACGGCTGTGTGTTTTCTGGCCACTCCGGTTCCCACTAAAACACCCTTGACTGCAATCCCAGACATGCAAAAGTGTTCATCCTTGAGTCCAAGGTAGGGTGACCAGACGTCCCCGGTTTCCGGGGACAGTCCCCGGTTTTGGTGACCTGTACCCGGAAATGTCCCCGGTTTTCATTGTGACTGACAGACCCGATACTGGAATGAAAGAAAGAAAACTCTGACCAAACGGAGCCGATCGAGCAGCGCTGCTCAGAGCTCAGAGATGTTTTAGAAAGCCGTATTTTACCATGCTAAAATCACTGATTATGTACATGGAGTCTGGTGGAGATATGCTGCTCTATACACGCTAAAATCACTGATTATTTACATGGAGTCTGGTGGAGATATGCTGCTCTATACACGCTAAAATCACTGATTATTTACATGGAGTCTGGTGGAGATAGGCTGCTCTATACACGCTAAAATCACTGATTATTTACATGGAGTCTGGTGGAGATATGCTGCTCTATACATGCTAAAAGTAGTGATTATTTACATGGAGTCTGGTGGAGATATGCTGCTCTATACATGCTAAAAGTAGTAATTATTTACATGGAGTCTGGTGGAGATATGCTGCTCTATACACGCTAAAAGTAGTAATTATTTACATGGAGTCTGGAGGAGATATGCTGCTCTATACACGCTAAAATCACTGATTATTTACATGGAGTCTGGTGGACTTTTATGTTTTAAAAAATTATCTTAATCTTTAATAGAAAGGTCAGCCTCCTTAGAAATCCTTTCCTTAATGTTATCAGACACTTAGAATATTAATCTGAGTCTGTCAGCAGCAAAACGAGCACTTTACGAACGTAAATACAAGCTGGACAATTATCCCATTAACTTCCATTGTAGCTTGTTTCTCTGCTGCCGACTGCAGCGATCTCGTTTCATACTGCATCAATGTCAAAGGAAAATCTTTCCTCAATAGTTTATATTGTATCTGATACTCAGCTCTAGGTCTAGTGTCCCCGTTTTAAGTTTTACAAAAATTAAACACATGACGTGTTTTGGAGGTATTTACGCTTCTGAGCTGAAAATGTCCCCGGATTTTGTCTGAGAGATCTGGTCACCTTAGTCCAAGGGGACGTTGCCAAGTTAGGAAAAAATCCCTCCAGGGGGTCCTAAGATATCCCATTCACAAGGATGGGACGGATGGACAACCAAACACATAATGCCTCCGGCCAAAGCTATTGCCAGCGCGGAAACATAAAAATGACACTACGCTTACATGAATTGGTAAAAGGTTGTCAGTCATGTTTTTTTGAGATTGTGCAAAAGCACTGGTTTGGCTAGACATTACGTCTTGTTGACATTCAAATTATTTTCAAACAAAAACAAGAATAGCTAGCCCTCCCTTTTCCTCATCCCGTTCCCTCCCCCACCCTTCTGTGCTTCTGCACGCTAACCCCCTACCCCCACCCCCAAATCCTTCTTGTCAGTTATTGGCTGGAACATTGCTTGTGTATGCTTCGTTGTGCAGGTGGGCACAGTTGTTTTTTTTGTTGCCGTTTGTAGACCCTGGGCTGTCTACAGAGGCCGCGTTTTTTTACAGTGTGTTCTGGGGACAGGCAGCTCGTGGATAGTGAGGAGATGTTTGCTGTATGTGACAACAAATGTTGAAGCCTAAAACACGTGTGACATCGTTTAGAGCACCTTTAAAAGTATAACATTTCATATGGTCACATTCATTCATGTGGAAGCAAATACTGGATATCTTTAGTCCGACTCACTCGTTCTCTTTCTTGCCTCCCTGGATCCACTGCTTCAGCAGATATTCATAGTAGCTGTCTGCTCTGGCTCCCAGTGTGTAGATGCCTTGATGGGTGAACTTCCCATTGTTTGTGTTGATAAACATGGGCACAAGACCATCCAGCTTACCATCCAGTTTGTGGACCTGTTTCATAACCTCAGCCACGGCAGCCTGGAAAGCCAATGTCAGAGGTCAGTTGAGTTAAGCTGTGGGGATTTTTGGAACTTTGTTTTATTTTTCCTGAATTCATAAACAATTGTTTTATTGTCAGACCCACACTACCATGGCCACAGATTAAAAAAAAGTATTTGTCTGTAAAATAAAAAACCCAATTCCAATAAAGTTGGGACGTTGTGTAAAACGAAAATAAAAACAGAATACAATGATTTGCAAATCTTTTCCGACCTGTATTCAATTGAATACACTACAAAGACAAGATAATTAATGTGGATATTGTTTTTGTTGCAAATATTCACTCATTTTAAATTTGATGCCTACAAGAGGTTCCAAAAAAGCTGGGACAAGGCCATGTTTACCACGGTGTTACATCACCTTTCATTTTTCACTCAATAAGTGTTTGGGAACTGATGACATTAATTGTTAAATTAAATTTGTAGGTGGAATTCTTTCCCATTCATTTTGACTTCAGTTGCTCAAGTCTCCGTTGTCAAATTTTGCGTTCATAATGTGCCACACATTTTCAGTGGGAGACTGGACTGCAGGCAGGCCAGTCTAGTACCCGCACTCTTTTACTACGAAGCCACGCTGTTGTAACATGCAGAGTGGCTTAGCATTGTCTTGCTGAAATAAGCAGGAATATTCCTGAAAAAGACACTGCTTGGATGGCAGCAAATGTTGCTCCCAAACCTGTACAGTGCCTTGCGAAAGTATTGGGCCCCCTTGAACTTTTCAACCTTTTGACACATTTCAGGCTTCAAACATAAAGATATAAAAAATTTATGTTTTGTGAAGAATCACCAACAAGTGGGACACAATTGTGAAGTGGAACGAAATCTATTGGATATTTTAAACTTTTTTAGCAAATAAAAAACCGAAAAGTGGTGCGTGCAAAATTATTCGGCCCCTTTACTTTCAGTGCAGCAAACTCACTCCAGAAGTTCAGCGAGGATCTTTGAATGATCCAATGTTGTCTTAAATGACTGATGGTGATAAATAGAATCCACCTGTGTGTGATCAAGTCTGTGTATAAATTCACCTGCTCTGTGATAGTCTCAGGGTTCTGTTGAAAGCGCAGAGAGCATCATGAAGACCAAGGAACACATCAGGCAGGTCCGTAATACTGTTGTGGAGAAGTTTAAAGCCGGATTTGGATACAAAAAGATTTCCCAAGTTTTAAACATCCCAAGGAGCACTCTGCAAGCGATCATTTTGAAATGGAAGGAGTATCAGACCACTGCAAATCTACCAAGACCTGGCCGTCCCTCTAAACTTTCAGCTCAGACAAGGAGAAGACTGATCAGAGATGCAGCCAAGAGGCCCATGATCACTCTGGATGAACTCCAGAGAACTACAGCTGAGGTGGGAGAGTCTGTCCATAGGACAACAATCAGTCATACACTCACAAATCTGGCCTTTATAGAAGAGAGGCAAGAAGAAAGCCATTTCTCAAAGATATCCATAAAAAGTCTCGTCTAAAGTTTGCCACAAGCCACGTGGGAGATACACCAAACATGTGGAAGAAGGTGCTCTGGTCAGATGAAACCAAAATCTAACTTTTTGCCCACAATGCAAAACAATATGTTTGGCGTAAAAGCAACACAGCTCATCACCCTCAACACACCATCCCCACTGTCAAACATGGTGGTGGCAGCATCATGGTTTGGGCCTGCTTTTCTTCAGCAGGGACAGGGAAGATGGTTAAAATTGAGGGGAAGATGGATGCAGCCAAATGCAGGACCATTCTGGATGAAAACCTGTTGGAGTCTGCAAAAGACCTGAAACTGGGACGGAGATTTATCTTCCAACAAGACAATGATCCCAAACATACAGCAAAATCTACAAAGGAATGGTTCACAAATAAACACATCCAGGTGTTAGAATGGCCAAGTCAAAGTCCAAACCTGAATCCAATCGAGAATCTGTGGAAAGAGCTGAAAACTGCTGTTCGCAAACGCTCTCCATCCAACCTCACTGAGCTCCAGCTGTTTTGCAAGGAAGAATGGGCAAGAATTTCAGTCTCTCGATGTGCAAAACTGATAGAGACATACCCCAAGCGACTTGCAGCTGTAATCGCAGCAAAAGGTGGCTCTACAAAGTATTAATGCAAGGGGGCCGAATAATTTTGCACGCACCACTTTTCAGTTTTTTATTTGCTAAAATAGTTTAAAATATCCAATAGATTTCGTTCCACTTCACAATTCTGTCCCACTTGTTGGTGATTCTTCACAAAAAATAAAAATTTCATATCTTTATGTTTGAAGCCTGAAATGTGTCAAAAGGTTGAAAAGTTCAAGGGGGCCGAATATTTTCGCAAGGCACTGTATGTACCTTTCAGTGTTAATGGTGGCTTCACAGATGTGCATGTTACCCATGTCCATGGGCACTAACACACCCCCATACCATCACAGAAGCTGGCTTTTAAACTTTGAGCTGATAACAATTTGGATATTCTTTTTAGGCCCGGAGGACATGACATCCATGATTTCCAAAAACATTTTGAAATGTGGACTTTGTCTGACCACGGCACACTTTTTCACTTTGTGTCAGTCCACCTTAGATCAGCAGAGAAGCTGGCATCGTTTGTTGTCGGGTGTTGTGAGCCCACATGGTAATATCCTTTACATAATGATCTCGGATTTTAATGCTGTGCCGCCTGAGGACTCAAAGGTCGCGGGCATTCAATGTTGGTTTTCAGCTTATCCCCTGAAACTTTTAATTATATTCAAGTTCCTTTGTAAGTTATTTTGGAGTATAATGGTTCTAGAGAAAGCTACAAGCAGCAATACAGGAGGGCAAACAATCAGCCCATTCCAAATAGTCATGTTTTAAATGGGCACTTCACTAGTTTAGCTAATTGTGCTTCAGTGCACTTTTGTTAAAAAACAATTTGGTCAACAACAAACACAAAATAATACTCCAAAATAATTCTATACTCCTTGGAGAAGCCCTGCTGTATAGTATGACCCCAGCAGAAAACATACTTGGGCTGAGGGTGGGCTAAATACAATTAACCAATTGTTTGATATTTTTACAAAAGTGTGCACCGGATACAAATTGGGATGGATTATCGATGCATCCTTTCTAACATCTTTGCTTTTAAAAAATAAAATCTTCAACCTTCTTGTTCAGTTACCTGGTACTGTGGTTCCTGGGTGAGGCGAGTGAGCTCTCTAAACTCCAGCTGGATGCTTGTAACCTCAGCCACAGTGCTATCTGAAGTCCAACGAGGGGGGTGGGCTGTGCCTTTGCCGATGTTTACATCAGAGTAGGGGATCTTGGACGGGGTGTTGAAGGCTGGCATCAGCCTTGAGCCGATATCTTTCTGCAGAGAAATAATGCAGATTACATGCAGACATTTGAAGCTGAAAGGCAATAAAAAAAAAAAAAAATTATTATATCAGAGTTTCTGCGGGTTTCACCAGGTCAAATTTAAGAGAAATTTAAGACCTTTACCACAACATAAAAAAAATAAAAGAAATGCTTTCTTTCATAAAAGCAGTAGCCTTAGCCAACTTAAACCAAGCCCTAAATTCTTTTTTTTTTTCTTCAAGCCAAGTATCCCTAAACTAGCACTTTCCTATAGCCTATGGTACCATCTGAAAGAGACTCCAATTACACAAAAGTCGATTGGCTACAATATAAGTTGCATAATAGTCTTCAGATTCATCTACCAACCCTTATAGAGCTGGCTCAGGTTTGCCTTGGATCAGCTCTCAGTTATGCTGTTATAGATTTAGACTGCCAAGGGGCCTTCTTTCCTGAGCACCTCTCAGCTCTCTCTTTCCATTTATGTGCATTCATGTCCCAGAAATGCTTGTTACTAACTTGGAGAGCTTATTCCCCAGAGCCGTTATGTTTTCTCAACCCACACTTTTCCTCAAGGGCACCTAAATGGTCCTGCTTTGTCTTGGACTCGCTTGCATTTGGACTCTGACTTGTCTCGGTCTCGGCCCCTGGTCTTGCCAAATATGGCTTTCGGTCTCGACCAAGGTGTCTTTATTATGTTTATAATAATATTGGAGGGAAACTGAAACACAGTTCAGGTGGGGATGTTGTTCGGCTTTTCACAAGTTTAGACAGCTAGCTAACCCTATGCCAACGTTTGCTAACGTTAGAGGCACAGCATTAGCCTAGCCTGCTAGGTAAATATTACGATTGCCTTCGGAGTTTCCTATATCTGCGTCCACGTTGTCAACATAAAACCTGTGGCGTACCATAATTCTATTGAATGAAATATTGAGCTTTGCTCTTACGAGATGAGTGGGTTTTTGTTACGTTATACACAAAGCTAACTGTCTATAGTTAGCCTGTACGTATGCTAGCGGACATTAGCTAACGTTGCCAAGACAGCCAGAAATTTTAGTAGCAGAGCTCAAATGCTCAGTACTAGTACCTATTGTAGCAGTATGCATGTGTATGTAGCTATTATGAGGTATCAACATATGTCATACTGTTTTCTTTAGATTATATGCTATCAAGGGGAATGGCTATGGTGTTGTGATACTGTTTTTGTATTATATCAACAAATAACCCAAAATGATTGTCTTGATAGTGTCATGCATAAAACCTGTTTTTCTGTCCTGGACTTGGTCCTGACTCTGACTCGAACCTTTTTGGACTTGGTCTTGTCTCGGACTCAAACCTCTTTGGACTTGGTCTTGACTAGTCCTGGTCTTGGACTTGTCTTGAACTCAACAAAGGTGGTCTTGACTACAGCCCTGCCACGAACTACCATTTCTTGTCTTAGTTCCATTATCTTTATTGTGACTATAATTTGCACCGTTCATCCCCAACAGGCACCGTCCAAAACCGCCCCACCCAGAGCCTGGGTCTGTCCGAGGTTTCTCCCTGAAAAGGAAGTTTTCCTCACCACTCAAGATTTCTGCCCAGAAATGTTTTTCCTCACCACTGTTGCACTAAATGCTTGCTCTTGGGGAAATTACTGGAATTCTTTGTAAATTATAGAGTGTGGTCTAGACCTACTCTATCTGTAAAGTGTCTTGACTTGTTGTTCTTGTTATGATTTAATACTATAAATAAAAAATGTAATGACGGTCGTAATTATAGTCGTAATACAGCAAATTATATTTGGACTAGAAAAGAAAGAACTATAACACCACGGAATACAACAACATTCTAAGCGTTAGAATGAACGTGTTTGATATTATTTAAGACATAATGCTTCAGCAAATTTTGGACATTTTAAGGCCTAAAATTGTGATTTTGAAATTTTAGACTTTTTAACACCTCGCGGAAACCCTGTATATATTTATTTATATAAATATATATCATTATTTTTTAGTAGGGCAGTAGTGATAGACCAATTTTTTCGGCAGTACGATATATTGGGCCGATATATGTATTGCATCGGCCGATACGCGGCTGCTGCGTTTGTCAATTTCTTTCCCGGCATTATTTACAGACAGGCATCCACAGACAGCTCTGTGTTGCTGGAGACGCTGCAGTTCACATGCAGACCATTTACTGCCCCTCCAACACTAGCACTATGGCAGTCTTAAATTACAAATCAAGCTCTTTATTTCATTGGCTACTTTTCAGGTGTATTGTATTTCTTAAATTATTTAAATGTGAGGTCATTGGCTAAGGCTGATAAAGAAAGAAAGAAAAAAAAATTCGGTATAGTCATCGGCACTAAATAATCCATATCGGTCAATACCTATAGGGCAGAAATGGTTCATGTATTTGTACTGTAACTCTCACGGTACAGGGGTCACAGTCTGATGAACGCAGGCACACGTAAAATGAGGTTCAATGTCCAGTCAGATTTATTTCAGGAACTTAAACTAATATGGCTTTTATTACAAGCACACATTTGTTTACCTCAGAAATAGTGGAGAGTCATTGCTTACTTAGACGCATAACGTGTGCATGCAATAATACAAATGCTGCTGGCCTTTGAATAAGATAGGTAGGAAAAACAATGGCACTTTATATTGAGGTCCTTGTAATAAGTGTTAGATAATAGGTAATACGGGCCACATGTAAAAGGCCCTTGTAAAATGCACATTATTACGTGTTAATACTATATACATTCTAATAATAGCATCATAAACATTTTTATTGTTAATTATAAGCCCTTATAAGAAATGCATTATTAATTGAAATCCAAGACACTTGTTGTTTCTGGAATCTCCAAAAGTAGAATTTGAGCCAGAGCCTTGTGCTACAAAGCTGCTTTCCTGTGGAACCAGCTCCCAGCTTAGGTTTATGAGGCAGAAACCATTTCCACATTTAAGAGTAAGCTTAAAACTCTTATTTTTCCGGGAAAAAGCTTGTAGTTAGAGCTTGTTCAAGATTTCTGCCTGGTAAAAGGAAGTTTGCGCCTGAGCTAATTGTTGGGTCTCTATAAAATATAGTGTGGCCTACACCTACTCTATCTGTAAAGTGTCCTGAGATAACTTATGATTTGACACTGTAAATAAAAATAAAATTGAATAGTCTTATTAACACATAATATTGTTAATAAGCAAGGATATAACAACTACCTACTACAAGTACAAACGCCTATTACAAGAGCCCTAATATAAAGTGTTACCAGGAAAACTCTGCAGTTTTGAAATGAGTGCCTGTGTGTTGGCTCACAGCTTTGTCTAGGAACAGGGTGTCTCCAGTCAAATGGTAGGTACTCAGAAGGCCTCCCAGGATGCGGATGGTGCTTTCAAATAGGTTGACATCTACATTCTTGTTGAAGGTAAGCTCTGTGGCCACCCATGTTTTTGCTTCTTCAAATTCTGAAACAAAACAATTTTTCCGAATAAGTTAAATACAATTTTATTTTGTGTCAAATCATAACAGTAGTAACAAAAATAACACAAAACTAATGAAAGTTGCTACCTCCTTCATTCCCCTTCCCCACTGAATGTCATTAATGTAATATTCTTGAGTTACTGCTGACATCACAATTTATCTATAATTATCTATAAATATATTCACTGATTATTGAATTGCCTGAAAACTACACGCACATTTTGCATTTGTCTTGCAATTTTCCTTGGGATGAATTAATGAATTATTTCATCCCCACCTGTGAGAGGCACCAATGTGTTTTCCGCTGGAAAACCAAAAGAAGAAATACTTCTGTTTGTCACAGACTGACAGACAGTATAATGAATCATTGTTTAATATGTCCCAACTTTTCCCGATTTGAGTTTCACCAAATGCTGCTTTGTTTTCTTATTTGCTGTTGCTTCCTGACTGTTCTGTGAAATGTTGTGTTTTTGCAAATTGCCGGTGTCCTACAGGGCCACCGCTGAACCGCAACCAAATACAGAAGCACACCAAAAATAAATAAAATAAAAAATGCAGCTAAACACAGAAACGCGTTCCGTAAGTCTAGACCGGATAGGCTTTAATGACTTAATGCGGCCCTTTGCTGCCGTGTCATCCCCCATCTCTCCCCAACCCCGCAACTCTAATAAAAGAAAAAAAATCTTAAAATAAAAAAAGCCAGAAACCATGGCAACAATGCTTATTTTACAATACCACTGATGAATAGCATTCAATTACTTCACAAGTCAGAAACCATGTCAACTAGTGTGTTCCAACTGTGTGTATCTTTTTGTATGTGTCCCCTGGAAACTGTTTCAATTTTCCTGTGAGCTATTTCCAGCACATTTCTATATTTTGCTCTTTCTGTAATTGCAGCGTGCTTCTCTGTTTGGTTGTGTTTTCTCTATTTGCAGTATAGTTTCTAAATGCTGTGCTTGTGTATTTAAATTGGTGTAGATTGTTGATTTATTGGATAAGATTACATTCAAACCCAGTCATTATAATGAAATGTTGTTTTATCCCCATTTAATTATTGTCATAATCCTAATTTAAATCCTAAATTTGCTACATCTGACTAAATTTTAGAGCCAAGAAGATGGGATATTGTGCTATAGAATAAATTCATTTAGCTCTGTTTACAGAGAAACACATTTACTACGGCTGCCATGTTCTGCAAGCTACTAACTTTTCAATCTTTCAATCTTTTTTTTTTTTTTTAGCAATGACCTAGTCAAGAAGCTAAAGTTCATAAAAGGCAGGAAGGTCAGTCTACCTTCTTTAAGCCCCAGGATCCACATAGTATCCAGGGCATCGATAAGTGTCAAACCCAGGCCAAACCACTCGCTGTAGGACTTGGAAAGAGGCCTGAGCTCATCGTGGCCCCAAGCAAAGTCTTTATAACCCTTCCATGCATGTCTGAAAGCTTCTTGCACCGCTTCGCGCCAGTTAGTTACTGGAACACACAATACACACAAGAGACCCAGTTAAGTCTACGGAGTGATTTAGAAACGAGTGACTGAAATGTTCCACCAATATTTAAGTAATAATAATTTTCTAAAGTCAATATAAGACTTCATGGTCACAAAAATTTCATGGTTACACTTAAACAGTCATGCATCCTTAAATCTGTGACGTAATTGCTTCTATATGGTTAAACAATGAAAACAACTTATTCATACTTATCACAGAATGTGGTAAATGAAATTGCAGATACCTGACTCGACTGATAATTGGACTTTTTGGTTGGCAGGTGAACCCTCCTTATTTTCCCCATTCTTGGTGCCTTCTGAGGCGTGATCAGTGTCGATCACTGCCCCACGCCAGCTGAAAGTCACCAAAGAATTAATAAATAAAAAATAAAAAATGTAAACAAAAATAACTTTAGTTGTGATCACACTCCAAATCTTACTTGATGACGCCCTCCTCCTCCCTTTCTTTCTTGCTGTCAGAAGCCTTGTCCTCAACCACTGTATTTAAAGAGTTTTCTTTCTTCTGACGATTCTCGAGGACGGGCGGTCCTCTCTTATTAGATAATTTCCTCTGTGACAAATGGGCAACATAAACAACTTTTTACCATTTAAATCTTCCCTTTATGTAAACAGGTTGTTAAGAAAGAAAAGCAGATTGATCTATATTAAAGGTAAATGTTAAACACACATGCCTAATCTGCTGATACTACAGAAACGTCTATTTTAAAAGGATGCATTATCAGTGAAATGCCCTTTGAAAAAAAAAAAAGCACCCCCAATTTTCCCCTATAAAAGACTAATTGTGCTGTGAATACATTCAAAAGATGACCTTAAAAATTAAAGTTATGCTGTCATTAAAGTCCAAATTATTAATTTAGAGGTAACTATGGCAACAGTATATGCACTAACCTAACCTACAAACCTAACCACATTAAACTGAACAAAATTAAAACTATCTACATGGTGAGATACTTCTAAGTGAGGTAATTTAGTTTTTTAAAAAGGTGGATGAACTGACTTTGCATAATATATGGCCATATTGTAAAATGCCCAGTACACCTACATGGACTACGCCTCTAATAAATGTAGTATATAGCTCATTGTAGAAGTATAACTTCAAAAGTAAAACATGTACAATTTTAGAGCACATATCTTTCATCTGACAAGTCTGTACTGTAACTTAACATTGTTAATAATATGCTTATTATTGAAGCGTATTGCTGCGCCAACAGAAAAAAAAAAAAAAAAAATCAGTATCACAGAGATGTTTTCACAATATAACAAGATATTTTCACGTTATTGACATATAAACTTAAAACAAAAAAGTTTCACGTTATAACAAAATACTATTTGTCTTGTTGTTACCTGAAACGTTTTGTCTTTAAATGTTTAATAACAAAACGTTTTACATTATAAAGTTCTAACTTTGCCTATAATGTCAGATGACAGTGTGACAGAGGCACACATTGCATTCTTAAATTTGTTCCAGTCTGGTTTTAAAGCTCTTCACAGGATTGTATCTGCATGTTTAAAGGTTTTTAATGATCTTTTCTTTTAGTAGCTACTGACTCTGGGGATTCTGCCATTCTTAAGCATTTAGATCTCTCTTAGATCTCCGGTGTAAACCAGGATCTCAATCCACCTGGTCAGGGTGCCCAAGTAGAACCTATGTATGGGAAACACTGCTGTGCTACCTTTCAAAAAACACATGCAGAGATATAAAAACCTGGGAGGTTGGTTCTGGCAGTGGTGGTTGGTCCTGTTTGACAGCCTCAGGCAGCACAGGTCTTTCTGTGTCTGGGTGTCCATCTGTAAGTCCTCAACACACAGACAATCAAATTGAGTATGAAACACATACAATAGTGCAGTAACATTATTCAAGGGTGGTAAGATAGCCTCATGATTACTGAAGGGCACAGGTTACAACCCTGCAACAGCCCTGTCAAACTAATAAATGACAATGTTGGTTACCTGTACTTTTGACAAAGAAAACACACTATTCTTTAGGGCTGTACCAACAAATCGCTGTCATTGATAAAATTATTAAGATTATTAAAATTTTTTGCAACCATCCTCAAGTCTTAAGAGATCATACGTTTCCTGTAGTTCTTGACCAGGTTTGCACACACTGCAACAGGGATTTTGGCCAACTCCTCCATACAGACCTTCTCCAGATCCTTCAGGTTTTGGGACTGTCGCTGGGCAATACGGACTTTCAGCTCCTTCCAAAGATTTTCTATTGGATTCAGGTCTGGAGACTGGCTAGGCCACTCCATGACCTTGAGATGCTTCTTACGGAGCCACTCCTTAGTTGCCCTGGCTGTGTGTTTCGGGTTGTTGTCATGCTGAAAGACCCAGCCACGACCAATCTTCAATGCTCGTACAGAGGGAAGGAGGTTGTTTCGCGATACATGACCCCATCCATCCTCCCCTCAATACGATGCAGTCGTCCTGTCCCCTTTGCAGAAAAGCATCCCCAAAGAATTATGTTTTCCATGCTTCACGGTTGGGATGGTGTTCTTGGGGTTGTACTCATCCTTCTTCTTCCTCCAAACACGGCGAGTGGAGTTTAGACCAAAAAACTCTATTTCTGTCTCATCAGACCACATGACCTTCTCCGAGTCCTCCTCTGGATCATCCAGATGGTCATTGGCAAATTTCAGACGGACCTGGACATGCGCTGTCTTGAGCAGGGGGACCTTTTAATTCATGACGGTGTAGTGTGTTACTAATGGTAACACACTACAAAGATCATTGATGCCCCACAAGGTGAGATCTTGGACGGATACCCAGACCAAGGGAGGTTGACAATCATCTTGACCTTCTTCCATTTTCTAATAATTGGAAAAACAGTTGCCTTCTCACCAAGCTGCTTGCCTATTGTCCTGTAGCCCATCCCAGCCTTGTACAATTTTATCCCTGATGTCCTTACACAGCTCACTGGTCTTGGCCATTGTAGAAAGGTTGGGGGCTGTTTGATTGAGAGTGTGGACAGGTGTCTTTTATACAGGTAATGAGTTCCAACAGGTGCCGTTAATACATGTAATGAGCGGAGAACAGGAAGGCTTCTTAAAGAAAAACTAACAGGTCTGTGAGAGCCGGAATTCTTACTGGTTGGTAGGGGATCAAATACTCATCATGCAATAAAATGCAAATTAATTATTTAAAAAAATCATACAATGTGATTTTCTGGATTTTTGTTTTAGATTCAGTCTCTCGCAGGCAAGGTGTACCTATGATAAAAATTAGTGACTTCTACATGCTTTGTAAGTATGGAAAAAAATGCAAAAATCGGCAGTGTATTAAATACTTGTACTCCCCACTGTAGCTAGTGGTTGTAATTCACCATGTGTTCTATTAATAAATCCATGGTATTATCTTATGATATATCCGAGGAATGTATGTTTGTATGTATGAATGTATGTATGCCTGTAACCTGAATGTAATGTCATTAGCGTTTCCCAAACTGCTAGGGCTATCGGCTAGTGGCTAACATCGGCGGTAGCTAGCATGGAGAGCCACCATTGTGGTTCCACGCCCCCCACCCTGTCAGACACACTAATCCTAGTCGCAAACGCTGAATAGGACATTGACAACTGCGTCGGTCTTGAACTAGCAAAGACATTTTACTATGGTAACGTATCAGCATGAGGTAAGGTCATGTTTGGACAAAGCGTTCTCGAGCAAACGTTTTAGCCACACTTTCCTTTCTCCCCTCATTGGACTAAGTTTGTGGAAACTACTGTGTGCATGCACCAATAATTAAGTCTGATGTCCTGTGGGTGTGCTGTACTATTTTATGTGTGAGCTAATATTGCGCATCTGTTCATGTGCGCTGCAAGAGTTATGTTTCTGTTTATTGAATGAGTTATTCAGTGCAAATATGGCTGAGAATGTAGTTTAATCTAAGTAATGAATGTATATTAGGTTATTTCTGTTGCTCTGTTAAAGGTAAACATTCCACTGTACTGTCGTTACGCAGATCACAGCGCTCTGATTGAGTTATGACACCGTAGTTAAGTGAAAGTGGGTCAAGTTGTAATTTATTGCACCTACCAGCAGGCGGCAGCATAGCCATGTAATACTGTCTATTTACGTATGTCTGATCATGTTAAACGTTTAGCCCATAGTAGTAGAAAACAATATTTATGTAAAGAGGTATAGTAAAATAATTATATATAATATATAATGTTTAACAGTGTATATTTTAGACAATGAAATGGCGAGTTCATGAGTTTGCCACGTATACCGTGGATCTATTAAAAGAATTAACTATTTGTAAGACGAGAGAAAAGCTCATGAACATGCATGTTGCTACTGGCTGCTACAACCATAGACATATAAATGGTAGATGCCGCATTGGCTGCTGGGTGCAAAAAATCCAGCTGCCATCTTGGACCGGTCATACTCGTTGCTTAGCAGCAGAGGATAAAAGATGCCAGAGCACTGTGCAGCATATTCCTGCTCAAACTGGCGGACCAT
Organism: Etheostoma perlongum; assembly: GCA_026937815.1. NCBI lineage: Eukaryota > Metazoa > Chordata > Actinopteri > Perciformes > Percidae > Etheostoma > Etheostoma perlongum. The sequence goes on from CM049375.1 coordinate 24,792,850, forward strand.
TGAAAACAGGGCTTGGGGGATTACTTTTCACAAGTAAGATTTAACATTTACTTACTATTTGTTGTATTTTGTGAATAGAATATTACCAGAGAGTTGAAAAGGAGCAAGGATGTTTGATATTACTGTACTGACATCGTAGCCAGCAAGCTAGCTAGGCTATGTTTACTTTACCGGCCGGTTTTCACCCGGTGTTATGTCCCTACCATAGACCGTTAATATTAATCAATATACAGTACAGGTGAAAAGTTTGGACACACCTTCTCATTCAATGAGTTTCCTTTATTTTTATGACTTTTTACATTGTAGATTATCACTGAAGGCATCAAATCTATGAATCAACACATATGGAATTACCTACTTAACAAAAAAGTGTGAAATAACTGAAAACATGTCTTATATTCTAGTTCACTGATCTAGTTCAGTGATTGTCTCTGGTTTAGTTGGGATTTGTTTGACTTTACTTATAGACATTTCAATAGCAATGTGCTTGAGTACAGAGTCAGCACAACATAAAAGAGGTGTATCTGTCCAAATACTTATATAATAAGATAATAAGAGCTGAGACAATTGGTCATTTAATCAAATATATCAAAAGTTGCAATAAGTATGCAATATTTAATTTATTTTGTGGAGCTGTCCTGTCCAACCAGTAGAACACGTCCTGTTGTTCTGTAGACATGGACCTTATTTATTTATTCATTCATGTTAGACCAGTCCAATATGACTGTTGTAAGAAAACTTACAAAAACTTTAATTTGTTATGAAACTATTTTGTAATTTTATATATGTTTAAAAAATATCGGCATTCATATCAATATTGCAATATCACATTTTATCAATATCGTGCAACCCTAGTGTGTGTTTGGAGTGGGGCTGCTAAATGTCAAGGGCTGGGAGGAGATGGATGCAGAACAACGTGGTAGTACAGTGTGTGAGTGTGTGAGAGTTAGACAGAGAGAGAGACGAATATAAAAAGATTCAAGTAGACTCTAATAATATAATCATATTGTTTCTTCAACTTATTAAAATATCTGACTTTACTGCCACTATCTGTTTCTGCTTCTCTATCATATTTATAATATGTGATTTGCAAAATACCTATCATTGTCTACATCACATATGTGAAGTAGGGGTATTTTGCAAATACCTAGGTGGCCGGGGACGTTTGGTCTAGGGTAGGGCTGGGTACCGAACTTCGGTTTTTTTATGGTACCGACCGAAATGTTTCGGTTTTACACAGTATCAAATTATGCCTCGTCTTTCGGTGCCAAGTTTCGGTGATAAACGTGATTGCATCACCCAGGAAAAATACATACGTGGTTACGCCGACAGACGGGGTTCACGTGTATCTGTTGTGAACTGGTTGCGAGCATCGTTGTACCGCTTAAAAATGCCACTTAGATGCACCTATGCAAAAAAGACATTGTTGCTAAGGCTGGCAACACGACTAATTTGATGAAGCACCTGATAGTGCACGGGATCAATTTAAGAGCGGAAAGTTGCACAGTGTTTGACTGCAAGAAGAGCGGACCGCAGCCAGCGCAGCCTGCGCAGCCCTCCTCCTCTCAGCCGCCCGTGGGCAATGCAAAACCAGAGCCGACTCCGAGTGATTCAAAATATCCACCACCGGACTCCGCCTCATCAAAGAGTACCGAGGACGGCAAAAAATATTTTTTTTATATGAGAGAAGTACGTGGAATGGAAAAATCTGAGCTAAAAATAAAACTCAAGATTTGAACTTTATTATGTTGTGTAATCTTTTTCTCAGAATTGATATTATAAAACTGGTATTGAAAAAGGTATCGTTCAGGAACCGATATCGAAGTAAAGGTATCGGTATTGGTACCGGTATCGAAAATTTTTGATTGATACCCAGCCCTAGTCTAGGGTGACCTTGGATTCAGGGGACAGTCCCCGTTTTTAGTTGTCTGTCCCTGGCTAAATACAGAAAATAAACTACCTCTGTCCCTGTTCTGCTTTTAAAGACACAACATTAGGTTTTTCAATCAGATTGATTGTCAAACTGGAAATGTCCCTGTTTTTCTCCTTTTTGTGGATTATGTTCCCACTTTTAATCTCGAACATCTTATCAGAATATTCTATTACTGTTAAGCACACTGTGAATATTAAAATGTATGACATGTATGACCTTTGCAGCAAAAAAACACGTGAAAATCAGTTTCGTATTCAGTGAGGTTGATTAATTAAATGTGCTGACAGCTCATTGCACCTGCCAAACACATTACACTGAGTGGAGCGGGTGTGTGTATATATATATATATATATATATATATATATATATATATATATTACATACATACACACACACACATATATACACACACCCCGCCTGTCAAAACTGAAAATCACCACTTTTGTTGACGCTTTTAATTGATGTTTTTAACTTTTTCTTACGTTTTTGTCAATTGTTTTAACACTTTTTCAATGTTTGTCACTTTTTTGAAGTTTTCAACACTACGTAATACTAACTTATTAACTTTAGTTTACAGTGATCTTTGGAATTTATGGTCAATAAACCTCATTTATAGAAAATTATACTTAGTGTTTGAGTTAGAAAAGCACAAATTAGGAATTATTTAGACTAAAATTAAAGGAATGGATGTTGATGGATAATCACAGACTGGAATATCTCAACTTTTACTCAATACTATTTCTAAACCACTTCAATTCTTTTTCAAATAAATATAAAATTGAATAAGAGACCCCACGAGTGTTAAAAGAACCAGATCTCAAGATCCATCCCTAGCCGACAGCATGCCAGTGGCTCAGACTCATAGGATATCATTAGAGATCTTAGTGTATAAAAGCCTTACCTCTGAGTTGTTCAGTGACAGCGGGATAGGAAGCAATTCCACAAATTAACAGGAGGACGAGGATAAGGCTCCGCTGCAACCTGGACAGTTGCTTCCATTTCTGCAAGCACAAAGAAGAGGGGAAGATGGATAATAATGCCTAGTTCTATCCAGTTCCTTGAGAATTTCTATTGTTTAAAATGTGCATGTTTTCTTGACCAAATAAGCAACATACAGGTCCCATTTTTCAAATTTAAAGCGTAACTCTTGCAAAAAAGCAACCTAGGGTCTTTTTGTGAATGTACCCAAGCAAACTTTTGTTTAAAAACATAATTAGGACAGAAGTAGGCCATCTCAATTCACCCTGTTCACGATTTAATTAAAAAAAAATGTTAATGACTTTGATTCTCATTTAATTTTACGAGCCAAATGCATCACAACGCTTGCAGTATAACTACTTTCTTCTGTGAGTTTTAAACATAGACTGTATAAAATAGGTTTTAAAGTGCTCCCAAGCACTGCAACGCTCTCCCTTCTCTTCATTGAGGCCTCTATGTTTACAGGCTGATGTTTATGGTGAGACGCAATGTGCTATAAGTGAAAAATCTAGGTTTGGTTTGGTTAAAATTATCAAGTAAATGTCCTTAGTTTTTATCTTTGTCAATGTCTTTCGTAGAGCAAATAACATTATATCTTTCCGACCGTGACATTTCCCATACACTTGTTTCTGACTGGGAACCCAGAAATTCCAACATTCATGTAAAATTGAACACAACAAACAACATAGTCCATGCCCGGCGCCTGGCATCATGTTGGTACCGAAAGTCGGAAGAAAGCGACAGAGTCCTATTTGATTATGCCGTTGTCAGATAAAAGCAAGTGCCTTACAGTGTAAGGTAGTAAAATAAGTGGACAGTTTATTACAGGGAAACATCCAGCGAATGTAAAAGTACATTTGAGAAATTAACACAAGGAGGCTAACCTAGCTTACCTTAACAAGGTAAAGGAGAACGCCAAGCCCCCTTTCCCCGAAAAAAAGAAGCTAACCTGGTAACGTTACGGGCATTAATGTATGGATACACGCATCAAACACATTCTGCACTTACTGCTGCGTCTTGTGTCGACTGTTTACATATCTGTGCTCACCATCATATGTACATTGGTGTTATTGAATACATATTTCTAAAATTGTTGTTTTTGTTGAGTTATTATTACACAATACTTTTTCTGTCCTTTTCGAATCGCCCGACAAATTACCCATATTACAAAAAGGACTAAAACACTTAAACTAAAATTAAGCATTTTCAAAAAATTAAAAAAAATAAACTAGCAAACACACTTTAAAAACAAATAAAACTAAACTGAATTTGTAAACAAAAAGTCAAAATGAAATAAAAATAAAAACTAATGAAAAAGGCTAAACTATAATAACCTTGGTTTGGTACTGCCAATTTTTGTTTTGTTTTGTCATGGTCAAATAAATTGTGGCAGAGAATAGTGATATCAATTCTAAGTAAAAAAAATATTGTGATTCATATTTTTCCCCGAATCGTGCAGGCCTAAATGGAAGCGCTACTTCTAAGATTTAACGTATTTTCATTTTTGGTCAAATGGCGTTTTGAATGGGAGTGGTAGGGGGACTACTATGACAGCATCAAAATCACTATTTCTACACTAACAACACTTGCCACAACTGCAACTTTGCTCCAAGTATCACCAGGGGCTCTACACATGAATTCAAGCATTGAAAATATTGTGTCGATTTCCGAACGTGGATAAACACACTCCACAAGAGGAAAAGTTATTCTTATATGAGGCTCGTTTTTCAACTACAAGGTCAATATTGCTTTTCACAAACAACAAAACACCAAATTATCTGTGCATTTATATGGAACTAAGCTTTAGGAGCTTTCCATCTTTACTCTCCTCACTGTTACGTTGCATTTGGAGACTGGCAAGATGGCGGCAAGCAGAAAAACTAATAGCTAAACTGAGTTATTCAAAACCTTTTTTAGTAAACTCTACACAAACAATATTCTCAATGCTTTAGTTCACGTGTAGAGACCCTAGTGATACTTAGAGTGTTTTAAAAATAGCGATTTAGATGCAATCATAGAAGTGCACCTAGCACTCCCATTCAAAAGGCCATTTCACCGAAAATACGGTCAATCTTAAAAAAGTGGCGCTTCCGCCCTAATTATGCTTTTAAACAAAAGTTTGACTGGGGTACATTCACAAAAAGACCCTAGGTTGTATTTTAGCTAGAGTTACGCTTGAATAGGAAAACAATAAAATGAGTGCTGTGGTGGTGTACTGTTTAAGTGGGGTACAGTACAGCTAAGAACTGAATTCCTTTGTGCTTTCTAACAAGAGAGCTTACACCCCAGTAAAGCCAGGGACAGCTTAGTATGCTCTGCTGATTATATAACACTGGAACTAGGTTATAACAGAACGCATTGTGTCTCATGTGACCTTTCAACAATGACAGTAACTAGAGGTGCCACGATTTTGATTTTAAATGGATCAAAATGACCTTTTGATTCCATCAAAATCTAAAGCAGGACTGACAATTCCCCTAGTACTCTTCAGTAGAAGATCAGTGCTCATAGAGGGTGGAGGAGACAGGGAGGGCTAACAGCACTAACGGCTACAACGCAAACAGAGCCGTAAGGCCTTTTCACACCTGAAAGTCTGAACCAAGGTCTGCACCAATATCCATGTTTTTGTTGTTTGGCACAAATGTCGATAAAGATATTTCGTCAAAAATATTGTGATATTGGATATTCTCCATATTGCCCAGCCCTATTTAGATATGTATTTTGTCTACACTCTGTGTTAATACTTTAATTTTAAAATCAGACATAGTCATGTGTATCCTTGCTAACTTCATTAAATAAATTAAGAACAAAATAAAAAAACAGAAATATCAATTTATGTCACATTTATTAATTAACGCTTACTTTTTTAATATTATTTTTGGTACATTTAACGGCATATTAATTTATTCATTGAGTCATTTATTTTGGCAGCATCTGTTCCATGGCCCATGGAGTTGATAGTAAACTCTGAATTAATAATTAAAAGCACAACGCCCAACTCTATATTACAGATAGGCCTGTCGCAATAGTCAATAAATCAAATTGATGAATACAAATGAGGTTGATCATTTTTTGGTTTCGTGACAACCCTAGTCTTAGCAGAGTGGAAAACAAGAGCACTTGAAGACAAGAAGAGAAGGAGAAATGCCTTTATGAGTAGCTCATAGATGCAACTTACTATGTTCCTGCAATAAAGAAAGCTGCAGTTTCAGGACCACAGTCCTAGGAACACATTTCTATCACATTTTGTGTAGTCTCGCTTTTGCCAGACCTTCCTCCACAGTGCTGTGGAGGGGGGTCTGGCTAGTCCACACAGCATTCCGGGATGAGAGAAAAGCGTGCTCTGGTTTATTGGCATTTCTTTAAACCCATCACAATCATCATGGGCGGCGTTAGCCTCAGGAAGGAACTTGTTTTAGTGGAACATGTGTACATTCAAAGGTTTTCATAGTCGTGCAACAGAAAACTCAGATTGGACAGAGAGTCTAGCTAGCTGTCTGGATTTACCCTGCAGAGATCTGAGGAGCAGTTAACCATAGTACTCAGAAATCCACCGGAGTTTAAAATTCCAACACAAAGAAAGCGGAAGATAACAGACATCTGGCCGAAAAGAGTGAAATCTGGTGGAGTTTCACGGAAGTTGAACGTTGTGGATATAGACTACATTTTTTATGACCCTGGCTACAAAACAAAACAACACAGCCTACTGCTCAAGTGTTAGCAGCTAACTAACTAAGAAGGGTTTGGGTAAGGTTAAAAGACAGGGTTTGGGTTGGGGTAATTCTAGCATCTAGTCTAAAAACTAGGGTCCAACAAATGTGATCCTAGGATGTGGTCCTAAAACTCACTCACCCTCCAGCACGACTGCCTCCTCCACTGCTTGCTGTTATTGTAACTTCCACTTCCTTGTCCAGCAAAGCTTATAGATATATAGTCCTGTCGAGATGGGGGGTGCATGTCTGTAACTCAGTGCTGGAGGAAGAAAGAGACACATTGAAAAGGGGTGTGAGTGAGAGGAGAGTAACTCAGCTGGCTAGAGATGGCAGGTGTGGTGAGCCAGGTGGCAAACTAGGAAAACAAAATGCAGCTTGCATGTGACACTGACTGATACATGTAGGTGTAGTTGTGATTAGATTACAAATTAACACAATATTTTCAGATATAAGGAGACTTCGCCCCACTTTAAAATCACGTTACACTCATTTGGCTTTGCAGAGAAAACCTTACTTTAGATTTTTACGCTGACATTAAATGCTATAACCTATATTCGCAGCGCATCTAATTCTGAGCAATATAACTAATGCTCGTTCCGTTTCATTTCAGGGAAAATGTAACGTTAAGCATAATTGTTGGTGGTTAGCACTGCTACTGTAGCTATAACGTTTACGTTAGCTGTCATCCTATAATGCAAATGCCACGATACAATGCCAAGTGTTAATCAACAGGCTAATTTATTTGATATTAGTGTTAACCTAGCCAAATGTAAATTGATTATCAATACACATAGCTTACCCAGTCGATAAAACTCTTGCAGCAGGTATTAACGTTACATACCCAGTAATTAACTGTAACTATATTCTAACGTTATTTTACATTTCACAAACGAGGCAGAAAACACCGGTTTAACGTTAGTCCCGTCGTTGCGTCTGCTTTGCCTACGCGTCACTGGCTTGAAGTAACGTTTTAGCGGATTCACAACCTAACTTTAGACCGAGGCATAGCTTGAGGCCTAACACAACCGGAACATGGAGCGCTTTTTAAGTAATGGTATAGAAGAAACATTCTTATAACAAAAAAAACGTGTTCTGCAGAGGATATTATAATGGGTGTCCAGAAACATTTAAATATATAACTGACATTACGTTACCTTTGTAAAGTATCCAGCGTTAATGTTAAATTAGATGTGCAACCGGTCTAATCCACCACCAGGAGGGTAACGTGAACGTTAACAGCAGTCAAAATTGTAGCTCGACGTAAAAAGCCTTGGGGGTCTCTTGTATCATGTGTATGAAACACTTCACCGATACTATTACCGAAAGCCACGCAGTGTTACAACTGTTACTCAGACCACTGAAACAAAAATATTATCCACTGTCAAAAACAAATGTGACTGACTCTCAGGTGCACCCATGCTGCCTTCAGTTACTTCCTCAAAATATCGTAAACACCAAGTTGTACTAGTATACCGGTATTTTGATCTCTGAATGGTAATTTCAAAATAAATAAATTAAAAACACTTTTTTAAATTATTCTGAAACCGGCAGTATCGTCTTTTATAATATTTAATAAATTGTTAAATTATAATTAATTTTCAGATTCACATATTGTGACAGAGGAATCAGTATTGTGTCATTTGTAGTAGGCCTATTCTGACAAATAAGCTAATACATAAATCAATCAATATTTAAAACAACTTGTTATCAATACAGTGACTACTAATACTGATGTCACTGTTGTTTATAATAAATAAGTTACTTAATAATGGCTTATACATTTTTAAATTAGCAACTATAACTATAGCAGAAACCTTACACATTTTCTGTTGCGGAGTGAAAATCCATCTGTACATTGGCCTATAAAATAATATTTAAAATACTCTTTCTTTACCACTTATTTTTTCTAAATGTAGCACTTGAAGCAATTCAGCATATTCGCTGAAGTACTGTATATGTACTTGCATGCAGAGATGAGGACTTGAGACTTAGTGACTTTGGCTTGAGTCTTCATTGTTTCAATGACTTGCGACTTGTCAAAAAATAAATTACTTAAGACTCGACTTGGACTTGTAAGTTAATGACTCCAGACTTGAGGCATAATGACGCGGATGGCTTGCGTGCATTCACAAGTTTGAATGTTAGCTGTTAAATTTAGAATAATAAATTTAATGTTGTAACGTTTCAGTTGAACTGTGTATCAAGTATGCTATACTAGCTGCAGCAACGCAAACTTTGACTCATAATTGGATGACTGGCTTGGATGACTGATATGTGATTGTCATGATTGTATGACTGGCTCCTTGCTATGGCAACTTATAAAATCCAACATCAATAAATAAAAAAGTGACTTGATTTGGGACTTGACTTGCCAAGTACTTCCCTAAGTACTCAACTTGAGTTGACAAAAATAACTCAAGACTTGCTTGAGACTTGGACCGAATGACTTACTTGGGACTTCAGCAAAGATGACTTGGACACAACACTGCTTGCAGGGTTCTTGCAGTTTTTGGATTGTATCTACATGGTTGAATGTACTTAAGTAAGGATGGTAAGCTGAGCATCAGCTTAATTATTAAAATGTAAAGTAATGTTATGTTAAAGTTACTATATGCAACTTTTAAATGCTTCTGAAACTGTAATTTTTCATCTGATAATCATAGATGACCTGTATCAGCAAACGAGACTAACAGTGAAAATAACTATTTTCTATCGTTTTTATTAATGTCTTTGCCTGCGTCCGATTTTCCCCCCAAAGTCACAAAATGATTTGCGGCCGGTAGACAGTGGTACAGAGCACACATTTTGACGGCTCACAGATTTCGGTGTAACACCGGAAAAGCCAGTGTTATTGTATCCAGGGTAGCAGGAGATTACATTACATAGGCCTAATTTTATTTTTATTTTATTTCAGAAGTTATGCTGTAGTTATGGCTGATAGTAGGGCAGAGCCATCACAGAAAACAAAGAAATTAAATAAAGAACTAAAAGGTAAAAAGGAAAGTGAAAGACAACGAGCAAAACCGAGTCAATCTTGGCTGGGCTTTCAACAGATAGAGACAATTACGGTATTGTAAAATATATATAAATTTGTTCCCGAATCGGCCTAATATTTTCCTTTCCCTTGTCCCCATATACTTTGTGTAAAGCGTCCTTTGGTTTCATGAAATGCCCTATATAAGTTATTACTATGTTGGGTGCTACAACAAAATCGTATTACTTTGGCTTGTGACACAGTGACAGTGATACCGGTTTATCTCACGATACATCCAAAGTAGGCTAAGTTACTGTATGCAACACTTGAAATGCAACATTGCATCTGTAACAGATTCTCTTATTGTAAATTAATGATTTTCTGTCTGAGCAAAATATTCATCACGATTATGTGATCTCCCGGTAACGCTAACTCAGTAAAATAGTGCGCAATAAAGCACTGTAAATGAGACCCCTTTACACTAGGTGCGGTAAAAACACAACCGCTTTTGTCCAAAGTGGCCGCTAGAATCAACACAAACTGAAAGTTACATATAGCCACCTTAGGTTAATTTCCCCCCATGTAAAACAATATGCAACAAAATTCATTTAAATTAAATTAATTCATAATGAAGCCCCATATGTAACGTACAGTAAAATACATTCAGTTGTAGCAATAGCAAATGTAGCTTGGGGGTAATACCCTCCAAGTCTACAGGATACCTAATGAGCAAAACACAGCAAAAACACTTCATTCACTTGTTTTTACATGGGCAATGGATCAAATGAGAAGTTATATGTCTAATACTTACATACCTATAGAGAATTATCAGACTACAGTTCCCCTCAAAACTACAGCGCTCTTTATCTTTCTTTACTACAATGTTTTGTATTTCCAGCCCAGCACTGCTCCACTTGACCCCAAATGCTACGATACACCCACTGTACACTATCTTTCTAGCACAAACAGCAGACAGACACAGTTAGAGACAAGCTGATGAACTCACTGGAACACTTAGCAGCTAAAGAGAAACATTTTTCCCAAGAGTTGGTGGAAAGTGAGTAAACTATTGAGCTTACATTCATGATGTGGACACAAACACCACTTCAAAAAAATGGTAATGGTGCAACAGGCAATGGCTTACTTCCCCTTAACATCTTTGTATGGTGATAATATGTTATTGTTAGATTTTCAGCTTCTTCTGCTGCCACCAAGTGGCTAAACAAATTAATTAATGTATTGTATACTACATCTGTAATTTATGTGCAGCATCAGTGAAGTGTTAAGAAATAATCAGGTCATGATGTCATCATGGCAATCAGTTTTTCCCCTTGTTTTGTGTGCCTTGTCTGTTTCTCCTCATGTTTTCCCCCCCTCTTGTGCTATCTGTGAACTGTGGGTGTGGCTTAGCCGGCAGTGGGAACCAGGTGAAGCTAATTACCTAATCATCCTGCTGCAGTATTTAAGGCTGGCACTGTGGTCCACTTGTCACCAGATTGTACAGTCTACTAGTGTGGTATTGTGGCACTCTTGGCATGCTGTGTTTCTGATGTTTGGGCTTGTGAAGCATATGTGTTCTCTCTTATTGCAGCCTGCCTTGCCTATGTGCATTCATGGTTCCTGCCTGCCTGCCTGCTCCCCTGCTCACTCATCACTGATTACAGAGATTGGATTCAGCCTTGAATTTGTTTGTTGGACTCTGGAAGATTCCTCACCACATGGTCATCGTCACTGGGCACGCTCTAGAGATTGCACTCCACTCACCAGTGGATCTCCTCGATGCTCCTGTTGTCACCTGCACAATTATTGTATATAGTTTCACATATTATATCACTTTATTGTGTATCCTGTGTCACCATCTGCTTTTGGGTCCAACCTCCAGTACCGTTGGGTAACAACTACATTAATTTGACAGCTTTAGTTATTTTACAAGTTAGGATTTTTGCAAACCAAACGCATGTAGTTTATAAAATATTTTTTATTATAAATTAAACTACCAAACAATATGTAGGCCTACAAGTATACCTGAAATGATTAGACAATTAAGCACTTGAATAAACTGCAACTATGTTTTCTTGCATATTTGAGTTGCTTGGCCTTGTTTGAGGTATGGCTTTTTGGCTGCAACTCTTACATGAAAACCACTTCTGGCCAGATTTCTCCAGACAGTGGGTGTACCTGGGTCCTACTGGTTTCGGCTAGTTCTGAGCTGATGTCACTGCTAGACATTGTCCGATTTCAAAAGGAAATAAGCTCAATGTGTGTTTTTCATCTGCTGCGCAAAGTTTCCCTGGCCGACCACTGCATCTACAATCCTCAACGTTGCCCGACTTTTTGAAAGTGTATTTAATAATAATTGAGGCTGATTTGAAGGCAACGGGTAGTAAAACCAAATATTGACATGATTTAGATTTTTTTTTTTTTTTTTTTTTTTAACTTTTAGTTAACAGCATTTTTCCACACCTGCCTAACCGGACATTCACACCGCCATCGACTTGAGTGTCTAAAGTTACCGGAAGTCATTCATTTTAAATGGAAGCCGGCTTCTCTCAGCTGCAAGGAGCGGCAAATCTGTCGGCGCCGAGTTTTGAGCACGTTGAGCGTCAATCAGAAAGTTGACATTTTTCGACTTTATGGTAATTAGCTATGACGCGGTTCAGCGGCAAGCAACGGTTAACGCCAGCCGCCAATCGGACAATAGATGTCCTTCGCACCGGCTGATCCCGGAGAAACATAAGATGTAAACTTTCGTTCCTACCAAAACAGTCATTCTGGGGACAAGCTCATAATAGCCGCTGCTGGGTTACCTATCGTTTATAATATAACGTTGTTTTTATATAGGGACCAGTTAACGTTACCTGCCGGTCACATCGTCTCTAATGGTCCGCTCACAGTGAAGTCCTGCACGGGTCACTAGGTTTAGTCTGGCGGCTCCTCGCTCTGCCTGCATGCCGCTACGGCTCAGCGGATGACAAGCGAGCTAACTGCTAAGAGACCCCGCTGTGACCAATTAACAATACAACTTCTGTCATTATATATGTAATTTATAAAGGTTTCTAGTGTCAGTGTATTGGCCGTAGCTGCGTGTGCTTCTCCCGGTCCAAGCGTCCTTGGCGAGGCGGCCAGAGCTTTTTTGCTGCGTGCATGTCTGGTAAGACTTTTGCAGAGTACTGTATGTAGTAGAAATGTTTTGTTTTTTTTAGAAGTTGGTGCTTTCTAGACCGAGAAAAGCCAGAAAATTAATTTTTGAATGTTTAAAGACAACAACTCCCAGAATGGACTTACTTTGCTTCCCTATTAGTCCACTCCCAAGCAAGGGGATAAGTGGGCGTCCACAAGAGTAGCTCTTATGGTGCCATTTTAATACTACAAAGCACTCATCCGCCGTTAGCATTCCATTGACTGCAATTCATTTTTTTGCCACTTTGACAGCAAATTACTTTACATCTGAAGCGTTTAAAGACTTTATTTGTCCATCGTTTATTTCTAAAGAAACATGACAATGTATAAAAGGCTCCACTACCTTATACCTCACGTTATCGCTTTGTAGCAGACGTTTTTGTAAAAATAGGCTAACGATTGTTATAACAACGCAACTTGCTGTCGCATAGTTAACAATTCATCGTATTGTCAGGATAAAGAAGGCAGACAGTTTCGACTTACATTAGATGTTTAGGTTTAATTACTAATGCTGACTATTTTAGTTAGCAATAATTAGCCTGTGCCTGTGTTATCTCCTAACATCTGCGCTCTTACGTCTCTGCAAGATTGGGAATTATTGAGATTTCTCTTGGCACCGCTACCAGAAGACTTACAACTTTCAGACAGGTTGCCCACGTCATATCTACCTCCGCAAGCTCAGTTGGAGGCTGCGCAGTAACGCTCAGCCATCACCGGAAAAGTGCTTCTAATATCCTTCACTGGTCTCCGTCCAGAGCAACGGCATCTGTTGGTCCATTTCTTTAACTCTCTTTGCTCCCAAGCCACGCCTACCAGTTACAGACATAGACAGTGTGTGCGCAAGAAAGATAGAAGACATGTTTTATTGCTTTATTGGCTATGCTACGCTAAGCTACTTGACCAAAAGGCTCCAAACCAAAGTAAAAAAATACCAAAGGTTGGCACCGTCTCCTTCCCACTCAAGAGAAGCTGTAGTATGGTAGTAAGGCAACCTTCCTTCATACCCACACTAGTTTAATTTAAAATGTCTACCTCAAGAAACAAAGGCTAGCCCTGTGCTAGCCCCTTTGTTTAATATAGCCTGCTTAGTAGTAGTAGTAAAGGGAGCAGCAGAGCGGCAGTTAGGAACTGAAACAATGTTGCGATTTCCCGGGGTAGAGCCTTGCCTTCTTGTGATTGGCTACCCAAAAGAAATTAAAAGTACACAGGCAAAGAAAGCTCATAAACACAAAAAAACTAAGAGAAAACCCAGAGGCCTTGACTGCAGATATATGCCACTCAGGAGGAATTAGTAACCTATTACTGTACACGGACAATACCGATGCTTGGCATAAAGCTATCTGTGCCCGCTATGACCTTCATTAGAAGAAAGGCATATGCAGTGGGAGACAGTCATTGGAGATGTAGACAAAGACAGCCCACCTCTCACTGTCAATGTCTACAAGACAAGATCAGCAGTTCAACCCTACAGAGCAGCCACCAGGCGAAGAGCTGGAAGAGGAACAGCCTTTAGGAGACCAACCCTCCATCACCATCAACAGCCCCCCCTCAACCTCAACCACAGCCACCCACCTCCACCCTAACCAACACCAGACCATCACAACAACCTGTAGTAATGCACACCCCCTCCACCACCGACCCACATAGAGAGGCCACTATCAACAAGCCTAGAACATCTAAAGAACCAAGGAAAAACAGTGATGCTGAGATATATTATATATTCTTTTTTTTCCAAACGTCTTTTTATTAAAGAATATGAGTCATTAAACAATTGAGTCTTTTTTTTAGGTAAAAAAACAAAAACAACAATAAAACAAGACAAAGCAAAAGAAGTAACAATACAAAACAAAACGGTGGCGAAAATACAACCAGGCTGACCATGGTCCCTCACACTATCCCAACCCCCTACACGCCCATCTAACTCCTTCCCATGTATCTCCACCCTCTCTCACCCAGACCATCACTAACGCCATTACCACTGTCATAGTGTGCTAGGATGCGGATTGTTGTACTGGATTTGTTGTTTTCAGGTATGATATGAGAGGCTTCCATGTTTTATTAAATAAGTTGAGCCTGTCTTTCAGCGTGTACCTTATTCTTTCTAAATGAAGTGTATTAGTTAAATCATCCAACCACATCTTAGAGGTAGGCAAAGCTGTGCTCTTCCACAATATAAGGATTAATCTCTTTGCAATTATAAGACAATATGAGAGAAAGCACTACTATGCCACACTCAGTTTCCTGAAGGTCTATCCTTATATATTCTAATGGGAAAATTGTGAATGAGGACCAGCTTTTCCCTGGACAAAGAATCACCAATATCCAATGCCCCAGGACTGACAATGCCCTCCAGCTGCTCACTGAGCCCATTCTGGGTCAGCCTACCCTTGTTATCATTCACACAGGAACTAATGACCTGAGACTACAGTAGGAGAGGGTAGCAGAGTCTGTGAAGAGAGTGGCACAGAGGGCTACACAGACCTTCCCCTCATCAAAAATTATAATCTCTACCATCTCCAACGAAAAGACATCCATCCTGTCATTGTGCCCTCATGACAAATGTCCACTTGGCCCACCACCCTACCCTCAACGTCCACAGCCTTTACGATAAATAATGTCCACGTCTGCAAAGATACTGTGAGCACCTTTGCAAAGAAATTAAAAATGTGGCTTAAGAACGCATTGGATGTGGATTGGCTTTACATTGCAATAGGTCACCGATGCTTCTACCTCTCAAGTTGTAAGAGTATTACGTTCAGCCGTCTTGTCTATCAACTGATGAGGTGTGATTGCTTCTGAGATCATTTTAAGTGAAAGACACTAATATTATAATAGACAGTAGAGTGCTGTTATAATTACATTTCAAATGTGCAGTGTTATGGCTGTAAGTTTATCCCAGTAAACTTTAAGCTCTGGAAAAGTCGCCAGTCTATCACAGACAGACACATATCCTAGAACAGGGTTCTTTTGTGGTGTTTGTGTGTGTTTGAGGATTCCTTAACTGATTGAGAGATAGAGCAGATACCCTCTACTTTATATAGATTAAAAAGGATGTATGTTTGTTATCACTTAAAATGTTCAACATTTGGGAACTATTGAAAATAGATAGTATTTTAATACTATTTTAATTAGCCTACCGTAATCAGAATCCATGTTCTATTTAGCCTATGCACTGTGAAACATTTTTCACTTCACTTGTTATGTGTGATAGGAAAGGCCCTTCAAATTAGCTCTTTTCTCTTGATTTGCCTTTTTATATTTTGTTTAGGTACAGAATTACTTGCAGCCAGTAGAATTAAATCAATTTTTATTCAAGTATAAAAAAAATTAGGCTGCGTCCAGTTATTCCTAGGACCCCTCCCTGGTAAATTCTCTATCTTGTAAGGGGTCCTTGGCTGAAAAACGCTTGAGAACCTGTGATCCTAATCTGCATATCTTAAGGACTGTGGGAGGAAACTGGAGCACGCGGAGAAAACTCACTCTGGCACGGGGAGAACATGCAAACTCCACAGCCCCTCACTGCACTGGTGGCTGAAGAACGGACAAAAAACGGAGAACGTTAATTATGATTCATTTCATTTACTTGAAATACTGCTACTACATTTCCAACTAGATTCTGATCACATCCTCTCCTCTTACCTCAACCCTGTGTTGAGGAGAACATTTATTATTCTACCGGGACTGCAGCCCTCCACCATCGCATCCAGGGCGGGGTTAGCCTGCTTGGGAATGAAGGCGTTGGTTGTCTGTGTCATCTTCAGCAGCCTGTCCACTGTGCCTCAGTGTCAATGGACCTCCCAGGGTGGGCATGAAGCACAAGCCACAGAAGAGCGCAGGTTATTCACCTAGATAGAAAAAGAGTCAATACTCCTGTGTACACAGTACAGGTACATGCACAAGTAGGCAAATGAGAACTGCATGCAGCAGAGAAACAAAGAGGAAAATGTCTGCAGTATCGCTTCTATGATGACCAGGCAGGCTTCATGCAGTTTGGTTTGCAGGTATTCTGGATGGTGTTGTGCCAGAGCTCGAACAGATTTCAATCCATCCATGTTCTCCTCCCTGTGTTTTGAGTTAATCATTGCTTTAGAACCAACAGACGTGCTGTTAACCTGGGTGCCAACTTTAGGATCCTACTGGGAGCTGTTGTTGGTTCAGGTGAAGGACGGTGGAGAGACTCAACTTTGTCTCCATAAATCCCTCTAGTGTCGTCAAATGACTGGAGCCACCTCCTTGGCTGTTCAGATTACCAACAAAATTAGTCATGAATACTCATATTTTCACTTTACTGTAATCACAATCTTCACCTATTTCCATTCCCTACAAAGAAAGCCATCAATCAACAGCATTAACATACCTGCGCCACCAAATTTCATAGTTATCACTGGGAGACGAGACGGTCTCCTGGTTGCTCTGGGAAGAGGGGGAGGAGGAGTAGGGGTAAAAAGCTTCTCATAGCAAGGCTCCTCTTCCAACGTCTGGTTGGTCCTGGATGTCCAAACTCTTGTCATCCTTTAAAATTGGCCTTCTTCTTGTGGGAGAAACTGGAGGATGAGGTGAGGGAAGGGTATCCTGCTGGATGGAAAATGTTCTAATCTCATCAATTTGGAAATTCTGTGAAGTATACAGTCTCTAACCTTTGAAGGAGTGCAAAAAACTCAGCCTTTTCAGCTCTCTCAATGTCCAGAATCCTGGACTGACTACTGTAGCCATTGTTTCTTTTGTGGCTCTCTGATGGCTCTTTGTTCAGATTGTAGGATCTGAGATTTTCCCACATTTACAACATTTCAAAGGTAGTGCAGCCCAGGACGTCATTAGGCCTATTTTAGGGGGGCTGAAGCTACCCCAACGTGCACCCCTAAATGATACTAAGAACAACAACAACAATTTGATCCATCTATAACTGTATACTGTGACTATTAATTGACTGAACCCTGAGACCGGAGCCGGATTTAGCTCCAACAATTTTGGCGCCCAATGTGGGGCTTGAAGAAGGCACGGACCCATCCTTGAGTAATTAGGACGAGACGCGTCTCCACATTCACCCCGGGCACTAAAGAAAGGTGAAGCAGAACCTGTTAATATTAGTAGTGGTCTATAGGTGTGATTGAGGTCAGTAGAGGTCTATAGGTCTGAGGATTGTTTTGTTTTCTTCTAACAATTATCATTTGTTGGCAGGTCTAGGCACTATGCATAGCCAAAACTAAATTATTGAATTATTACAACCAATTAAACTTTCTGCATTCAATAAAATGACAGCAACCTTATAGGGATGAGTGAGTACAGCATTATCTGTATCTGTATCCCACATGAATTATCTGTATCCGTATCTGTAATCTGGAAAATTGTTATATTTATTGCTGATTAGAAAACTATTTCCATGACAGCATCAGCATTGAGCTTTAGATCAGTGGTGTTGTCATGGTAACGAACTATATACAGAACAAGTTTTGCAACAATGAATACAACAATGCGGTTGCAATTATTAAGTAAAATGTAATGAACAAGAGTTTTCATACTCAATATAACTTTCTTTTTTTAACTTTTAATTTTTTAATGATCAGTGTGATCATTATTTTTTTGGTTCTTTTTTCATTTTTTTTATTTCCACACCAGGTATGTGTGTGTGTGTCTGTGAGTGAGTAAGAGATACACAAAGAGAGAGGGGGGGGGGGGGGTTGGAATGTGTATCTTAATTTGTAATATTATTTATTTATACCGCAACTGCCTTTTATTTATTTTTTTTTATAAAATACAGCAAGAAAGTTTCAGATACTCAAAAAAACTGGTTAGAGCCAGCAGGCAGTTTAAAAAATAAAAAAACTCAGGCAGAGACGCACCACGAGTTGCATTCTACCAAGCACTATGTCTAAACAAACCCCACGTTTACCAGAAGTCTCCTGGTTACTAAGTACTAGTTCGAACCAAAGTAAAAAACAAACCTGAAGCTTGAAGAAACACTAAATGTTAACGGAAAAGACCTGCGGACCTGAGTGACTGTGGAAGAGGGAGAGAGCTGTTCACTTCTCCGTGTTCTGAGTGTGTGTGAGTGAGCAGAGCCGGACACAACAACAGAAGGAATCTGTATGTGTGTAGGGAGGGGCGCTGGGACTAGCCTATCACAGAATAGTGTAGGGGAGGCGCGCTGTGACTAGCCTATCACAGAACGCAGACACAGTCAATAAGGAGTTTTATTCAATCAGAGTACAGATATTGACTCGCATTACTCGTATATTACTTGTACTCAGCAAAAGTGCTTCATCTGTACCGGATACTCGTTTTCAGCCGAGTCATTATTACTCAAAATCTTTTTTTCCTTCCACCATCAGGTTATTGTATTTACACCGTAGCCACTAGGATCCGTATCAATAGCTTACATGATAAAGTATGCGGTGATGCCTATTTTTTTCTTTCTTTAGATATAGTATGCTATTACTTTATCATGTATTGACATGAGCAGACAGATAACATTTATTAAGTCATTGCTTACAGAAGAACTTATCAGGAGCAAAGTCTGGCCTAAGTAAATCCCCGCATGCAGCTTTGATGTGTCTAAAAGCTAACATTACAGTAACTTTTGTTGAACAGAGTAGAAATGGAAGAAGAGGATATTTCTGTCACTTTTTACTTGTTAACATCTGGTTTGTTGAGTGGTTGTTTACATAAGTGTAGCTCTAATACAGTAACAAAAAATGTGAGTGCAAAGATTTTGCAAACGCAAGTTACAAATACCCTGGGGACTAAGCACCCCCTGTCCTTCAATCCTAGTGATGTCCCTGTCGCACCTCAATATAAATTGTACTGAACTGAATATCTGAGCACTACATTACTAATGAAAATGTGTTTAAAAAGAAATTAGATTCTAAGTGGATTTGAACCCTTCTCAGCAAAACTAACATACATTTCCGCTACGCTATCCACTACACTATCAATAATGACAACAATTCCCAAGATATTACTTTGTTTTTTCTCAGTAGTAGGACATGACTCACTGTTTATCTGAGATCTCCAAAACAACAGGTGTCTTGATTTAGTCTTAAAAACACAACTATATTGTGCACTATAACCTTCTGTTACCCAGATAACAATTATTGGTTCCCAGAACGTTCTGGGAATGTTCGTTTTTAGTTGCGGGAACGTTCCCTGAAGGTTAGGTTTGGCTGTGTTTTGATCTGAAAGTTTCTTTAACGTTCTGGGAACATTAGTTTTTGGTTACATCGATCGTTCTCAGAAAGGTTCCCCTAACGTTGCAACCTTTAGCTAACGTTCCCCTAACGTTGCAACCTTTAGAGAACGTTCCCCTAATGTTATCCTAACATTGCAACCTTTAGAGAATGTTCCCCTAACGTTCTTTTTTACATTCCCCTAACCTTTAAAAAACGTGAACAACCATGATACCAATGGTATTATTACATTAGATTGCATTAGCAGGAACAGATGAACAGGCAAACTAGATGGGATTTAAAACTTTAATATACAATATAAAAAATTACAAAAAATATATATATATGAATCAGAATCAGTTTTATTGGCAATATAGACACATAACCAGGGAGAAACAAGGACAAAAACACAAAGAGGCCAAAGAAGAAGGGGGAAAAAAACCCAATCAAAACCCCAAACCATAACAGAACCCCCCCCAAAGACAGATTCCAGATGTCAAAACCCAAAAAAAACAAAACAAAAGAGAACAGAAACAACCCAGAGAGGGCGGAAGACACCGGGAAAGGGGGGACCGAGGGACAGGGAAACCCGGGGACCAAAGGGCGCCAAGAGCAGAGGCAGAGGCAGAGCAGAAAACCAGGGGAGAGACAGGAAAAAGAACGAGGACGGGAACAAGGGAGGAACCAAGAGAGGGGCCGGAAAGGAGGGAGCGCAAGAGGGACTAGGAAGGAGGAGACAGGAGACGAGGGAACGAAGGGGCGACAAGAGAGGGACTGAAGAGGAAGGAACGAGGGAGCGAGAGAGGGACCGAGAAGGAGGGAGCGAAAAAGGGGAGACAAGGCGGAGAAGAGGAGACGAGACGAAGGAGGCAAGGAGACGAAGGAGGCGATGAGACGAAGGAGGCAAGGAAATAAGACGAAAGGGACGAGGAGACCAGTAAGGGGCGAAAGCGGATAAAGGAGAGGGGACGAGCGAAAGGCATGAGAGAAGAGCACAAGGAAAGAGGGTGCAATGGTAGGGCACGAGGAAAGACACAACCGAAAAGGGCACAAGAAGAGGAGGCGGGACAGGAGAGGGAAAACGAAAGGTGACAGAGAAGGGAATGGGATGGACAAGGAGGGGAGGAGACGAGAGAGGCGAAGTGGAAGAGACAGGGAGACGGAGGAGGCGAGGAAAGCGTAAGAAGAGACAGGACGGAGGCCAGAGGACGCGGGAGGAAAGGCAACGAGCTGAAAAGGGATGGGACAAGGGACCAGACGAAGAAAAGACACCAATGGCGGGCACAGGGAAGTCCAGGACAAGGGCCGGAGACTGGTAGCGAGCGAGGGACCAGAGGAGAGAAAACCGAGGAGAGATAAAGGGTAGGGACACAGGGAGACAGCGAGCGGGACACAGAGAGAGAAAGACACAAAGAGCAAGACAGACAGAGAGGGAAGAGGAAACAGAGCGGCAGAGACACAGAGACCCTCATAGAAGGAGAGAGAGCAACAGAGAGAAACAGATCACAAAACCGAACGAGAGAGAGAGACACAGAGAACAAGACAGACCGACAGACACAGGGAACGAAAAAGACAGAGGGGATAAGACACCAGGCCGGAGAACAAAACCGACAGAGAAAGGGAGAGACAATGAAGAGGGAGAGGGAGGCAAAGAGATGAAAAAACGCAGAGAGCCAGACAGGCAAAGAGGGAGCAAGACAGACAGACACAGTGACCGAGAGGGAGAGGCACAGAGAGCAAGGCTGACAGGAAGGGAAAAAGAGACAGAACGTCAAATATACACAGACAGAGAGAGACAGGGACACAGAGAGCAAGACAGACAGACACAGGGAACAAAAGAGACAGAGCAGTGGGGACAAGTAAAAGGACGGGGCTAGGACGGAGACAAGCGAGGGATTGGAGGAGAGGGGCAAGAGAAAGGGAGCAGAGAAGGTACCAGGGGAAGGCAAAGCGCGGCACAGAGAGAGCGAAAGGGAGCCTGGAGAGCCACCCACACAAACAAGCAGAAAAAGGGACCGGAACCCGGAGAGCAGGACAGGCACAAGGAAAAAGAGAGACACCCACACAACCAAGCAGAAAAAACAAAGCGAAAGGGACAGAGGGAGAGGGACACAAAGCGACCCAGACAGCGGGACCGAAAGAGAGCAAAAGGGACACACAGAGAGGCCGGATGAGTGGGAGACAAAGCGAGGGAGAAGACAAGACACAGAAAGCCAGGCAGGGACCGACTGAGACAGAGGGGAGAAGGGGACCGAGACACAGAGAGACGAGACCAAGGAGAGGGACGGGACGAACGAGGAGGGGACAAGACGACGAGACAAAACAAGGGAGACACGGACACAGAAGACACACACACCAACCAACAAAAAAAAAAGGGAGAAATACGTAGACAATGGGAGAGGGAGAGTCACAAACACCGGGGCTGAAGAAGGACAACGGGAAGGGAATCAGGAGGCGTGAGAGGATGTGTGAGAGAGGGCGCACCAGGGGGACCCAACAGCGGGCATACAAAAGAGCCCAATAGGGGGCGCATGAGGACCACGAGGAAGCCCACGGAGGGGCGCCCGAGGGACGCGAGAAAGCCCACGGAGGGGCGCCCGAGGGACGCGAGAAAGCCCACGGAGGGGCGCCCGAGGGACGCGAGAAAGCCCACGGAGGGGCGCATGAGGAAAGCGAGAAAGCCCACGGAGGGGCGCATGAGGAAAGCGAGAAAGCCCACGGAGGGGCGCACGAGGGACGCGGAAAAGCCCACGGAGGGGCGCACGAGGGACGCGGAAAAGCCCACGGAGGGACAGGACAGGCACAGGAACGGATCGGGCCGGCGTGGACGTAGAGGGAACAGACTGTGATGGGACGGGTGGAGACGACGTGACTACCGGCGGACTGGGTTTGGAAGGTAATTTGGATGGGGCAGACGCAGGGAAAGGGAGAAAAACGGGAACAGGAACGGAGACAGGGACATAGACGGTGACGGGGACAGGGACAAACACTGGGACAGAGACAAACACGGGGACTGAGACAAGCACAGGGACAGACAAGGGCACAGGGACAAGCACGGGGACAGGGACACGAACAGGCACAGAGCCATGGCTTGTGTGCCATGGCGTTCCTCATCAGGGCACAAATGGTCAGCCAGCGCTCCGCGTCAGTGGTCCTCCCCAATTCGTGGACGAACCGGCTGAGGGCGAACTCCAGCCGCTCCAGCTCTGCTGCGCTGCCTCCAGGGAGTGCTGGGTCCATACTGGCTTTTGTCATTCTGTTACGGTGGGGTGTAGGTGAGGACCCAAATGCAGAGAGTAGGAGGCAAGGGCAGGTGTACAGCCGTTTATTGATGAACGAAACCACAGAAAACAAACCACAAGGAACAACACATCCAAGGGGCAAAAAGGTCCACAAGCAGGCAACGGGACGAGGAACAAACAGGCAACTGATACAGGCTGCATGCAGCGGCGAGACAAAACGACAAAGCACTAGACAAAAGGAACACAGAGGTTAAGTACAAGAGGTAACGAGGTAATGGGGACCAGGTGAGACATCAGGTGGATCACATTATGGGGGGGCAGGACAATCAGACAAACAAAGCGAAGCCAGACAAGACAGGAAGCTACACTACCAAAACAAAACAGGAAGGAGAACAAACAGACACAGGGGAACACAAGACAGGACCAGCAACATAAGACCAGGGAGAAACAAGGACAAAAACACAAAGAGGCCAAAGAAGAAGGGGGAAAAAAACCCAATCAAAACCCCAAACCATAACACATAACAGTGCAAATGTAGGGTGCAAGATGCGTATTGGAATGACACAGTACTGTACTTTAACAAATATACACTCACCTAAAGGATTATTAGGAACACCTGTTTAATTTCTTATTAATGTAATTATCTAATCAACCAATCACATGGCAGTTGCTTCAATGCATTTAGTGGTGTGGTCCTGGTCAAGACAATCTCCTGAACTCCAAACTGAATGTCAGAATGAGAAAGAAAGGTGATTTACGCAATTTTGAGCGTGGCATGGTCTGTTTGTGCCAGACGGGCCGGTCTGAGTATTTCACAATCTGCTCAGTTATTGGGATTTTCACGCACAACCATTTCTAAGGTTTACATAGAATGGTGTGAAAAGGGAAAAACATCCAGTATGCGGCAGTCCTGTGGGCGACAATGCCTTGTTGATGCTAGCATTTGTGAAGCCACAACACGCACAACCTTGAGGTGGATGGGCTACAACAGCAGAAAGCAGCTATAGTTGCATTTAATTAGAAATGTATTTCACAAAATCCAAGACCAAGAACAGACATTTAACACACAGAACAGGCTGAATAAGGTAGGTGTCCGTTATAGTAACGGTAACACATAAAAAGTTATTCAACTAGCTACAGTGGGGCTCGAAAGTTTGGTAAAATGTTTTGTTAATGTGCATAAAGAAGCCAAGAAAAGATGGAAAAATCTCCAAAAGGCATAGAAATGACAGATTAGACATTCATATAATGTCACAAAAAGTTTTTATTGTTCTCAATCATCGTCTGGAAAGACCAGGTGACGTCAATCTTAAGGTTTTAAATGCCAAGACTCATCTGACCTTGCCCCAACAATCAGCACCGTGGGTTTTTCTAAGCAGTTGTCTAGAAAACAAACTGAAAATAGTTGACGCTCACAAAGCAGGAGAAGGCTAAAAGACGATAGCAAAGCGTTTTCAGACGTCAATATCCTCTGTTCGGAATGTAATTAAAAAATGGCAGTCATCAGGAACAGTGAAAGTTAAAACCAAGATCTGGAAGACCAAGAAAAATATCAGACAGAACAGCTCGCGGGATTGTGAGAACCCACGTTTGACTGCACGATCCATCCAGAAAGACCTGGCAGACACTGGAGTTGTGGTACACCATTCCACTATAAAGAGATACTTGTACTGTCTTCATGGAAGAGTCATCAGAAGAAAACTTCTTCTATGTCCTCACAACAAAAATCAGCATTTGATTTTGCAAATAAACATATAGACAATGTGAAGTTTGCAAATAAACATATAGACAAGCCTGATGCATTGTGGAAACAAGTTCTGAGATGAGGTTAAAATGGAACTTTTTGGCCGGAAAGAGAAAAAGGTACGTTTGGAGAAGAAAAGGCACAGAATTTAATGAAAAGAACCTCTGTCCAACTGTTAAGCATGGGGGGTGGATCAATCATGCTTTGTGGTTGTATTGCAGCTAGTGGGACTGGGAACATTACACAAGGAGAAGGAAAAATGGATTCAATAAAATTTCAGCAAATTTTGGACGCAAACTTGATGCCAGTTAAAGAGAGGATGGCTTCTACAAATGGATAATGATCCTAAACACAACTCAAAATCCACGGTGGATTACATCAAAAGGCGTAAACTGACGGTTTTGCCATGGCCTTCACAATCTCCTGACCTCAACATAATTGAAAATCTATGGATAGACCTTAAATGAGCAGTGCGTGACAGACAGCCCAGAAATCTCAAAGAACTGGAAGACTTTTGGAAGGAAGATACCAGATACCTGGGCGAAGATACCTCAAACAAGAATTAAAAGACTCTTGGCTGGCTACAAGAAGTGTTTCCAAGCTGTGATACTTGCCAAAGAGGGCAGTACAAACCTTTGTGTGCCCAAACTTTTTTCTGTTATTTTGAAAGTGTAAATGATAGAAATAAAATCTAACTTTTAGTGACATATTATACAAATGTCTAATCTGTCATTTGATGCCTTTTGGAGATTTTTTCCATCTTTTCTTGGCTTCTTTATACACATTAATACACATTTTTACCTGGGGTGCCCAAACTTTTGAGACCCACTGTATACGATAACACACAGAACAACAAGCTGAATACGGTACATGTCCGTTAACGTTACGACATTAACAGTAATTCAACTAGCTATACAATAACACACAGAACAACAAGCTGAATACAGTACATGTCCTTTAACAGTAACACATTAACTGTTATTCAACTACAATAGCACACAGAACAACAAGTTAAATACGGTAGGTGCCCGTTATGTTAATAGTAACACATTAACAGTTATTCCGGAGCAGGCTAACAGCCAGGCTAATCCTGGAGTCTCATGTGTTCAATCAGATGCCGCCCTGATCCGAAATAAACGTGTTTAAAAGTTATTCCGTTGTCTTCTGCATGTGTTCTGCTTTATTTTTATTAACATACATTACTTGTCCCGAGTTTCATTTAAACCCTACTATTGCAGTTGTTTAGATGGTTAGAAATGGTTTCACTGGCACCGAGATGCGGAGTGGCAATCGGGAGAATCTGGACTTTTACCGGTGGGCCGGTGATAATAGTTATACATTGCAAGTTCTAAGCAACACCATCCTGCTGCCTGGTGTGCAGGCCGCTGCCTGCAGGCAGACCTGTGCATCACGTTAGTGTCCACTCTGTCTGTAAAAAAAGAGATGAGCAGCGCGGCTTCCGTGGTCTGTGCAGCTTCAGGTTTATAAAGGATATAGTGTAGTTTACGTTCATCACACAGGGAACACCACAATACTTCTTAATCTTTTTATTCTGGTGCTGTCACTTGTCAGCATGAAGCTTGGGAGAATAAAAAAAAAAAATAATACAGTTTTACATATATGCTTATAGTGTGTATTGAAGTCTTTTACTTTTTCTAGTTTTTGTCCCGTTCTTATTGTTCTGTATGAACATTAATTGTAGAAAGATATTTAGAATTAGACACAGCTTATAGAGATTTGTGCACATGGTTGTAAAACATGTTTTCGCGCTGTGAATAAGGGTTTGAAATTAAGCCTAGTCCTTAGGGTACATTTTCAGGGAACATGAATTCCCTCTGCTCACTTTTAAGACAAAGTAGGTTAAATAATAGATTTTATTTATATAGTGCATATATGGTAGGCAACTCAAAATACATTTTACAGTAAAACCAGCACATTTATCACATAAAAACAGAAACATGAAACAAGCATATTAAAAGCAATTAAAGGAACACACCGACTTATCGTGACTTTGGCTTATTCACCGTTACCCCCAGAGTTAGACAAGTCAACATAGCCTTCTCATCTCCGTGCTGCCGTAACTCTGTCTGACGCCCCCAGCATTAGCTTAGCCTAGATGCTGCAGGTAACCGGCTCCAACTAGCCTACTGCTCCCAATAAAGTAAGGTGACATTCCGGGGACATTTTCAGCTCAGAAGCGTATAGGCCTACCTCCAAAACACGTCATGTTTTTATTTTTGTAAAACTTAAAAACGGGGACACTAGACTTAGAGCTGAGTATCGGATAAAAAATATTGAGGAAATATTTTCCTTTGACATTGATGCAGTATGAAACGAGATCGCTGCAGTCGGCAGCAGAGAAACGAGCAACAATGAAGTTAATAAGATAATTGTCCAGTTTGTATTTACGTTCATAAAGTGCTCGTTTTGCTACTGACAGACTCAGATTAATATGTGTCTGACAACATTATGGAAAGGATTTCTAAGGAGGCTGACCTTTCTGTTAAAGATTAAGATAATTTTTTAAAACATAAAGTCCGCGAAATTGCGTTTGCTAAACCCACCAGACTCCATGTAAATAATCAATAATCTCTGAGCTCTGAGCAGCGCTGCTCGATCGGCTCCGTTTGGTCAGAGTTTTCTTTCTTTCATTCCAATTTTGGGTCTGTCAGTCACA
The DNA here is from genome assembly GCA_026937815.1 of Etheostoma perlongum. Lineage (NCBI taxonomy): Eukaryota > Metazoa > Chordata > Actinopteri > Perciformes > Percidae > Etheostoma > Etheostoma perlongum. Next base: position 24,820,454 of record CM049375.1, read on the forward strand.
GTGAAAACCGGGGACATTTCCGGGGACAGATCCAGGTCACCAAAATCGGGGATGGTGGTCACCCTACAATAAAAGGACAAAATAACACCAACATGTTCCTATTTACAGGTTGTGATTTATATAGTCACATGGTGTACAAATAACAAGGTCACATGAGACAGCCATATTCTAACCGCATACTAACTGTGAACTACATAGGCTACTCAGAAAGTCTAAACAACGGTACTTCTGCTAAGCGGCGGAGTGAATTGCTCGCAGCACCTGAGAAGCCCGGTTATACGGACCAGAGAGTTCGCCTGGAGTGTGCTCAGAGTCTGAGTAATAGTGGTCACTATTATTGCAGTTGTTTTGGGTCTACATTTATCCCCTGTAATGACTGTGCTATCACAAATGCGCTTTTTCACCCCAGAATAAAATGAGCGATGCAAGAGCTTTACTCATGACTGTAGCCTTTACCTTGCTAATGAATTGGATTCCACATAAACACCAGTCCGTGTTCGTTCTGATTCTCCCTTTAATCTCAGTCTGTTTGGCATTTTGTCTATCAGCTTCCAAAATGTGTAACTTCCTTGTCTGTGTATTCTGACTCAATAATGTATTTTCTAGATCTTGGTTTGATACCAAGTAAAAATACTCACGCTATTCTCATTGGGTTTGTTGACGGAAGTGCCTGTGCTTTTCGGTGTTGCGCTAATCACTATTTCGTTAACTGTCTTTGTAATCACTCCGCCCAAGTAGCAGTGCTTCGCCTTTCTGAGTATATAGTTCCCAGTTAGTATGCGGTTAGAAGATGGCTGTGTCTCATGTGACCTTGTTATTTGTACACCATGTGACTATACAAATTACAACCTGTAAATAGGAACATGTTGGTGTTATTTTGTCACTTATTGGGAGCAGTAGGCTAGTTGGAGCAGGTTACCTGCAGCATCTGTGCTAGGCTAAGCTAATGCTGGGGGCGTCAGACAGAGTTACAGAAGCACGGAGATGAGAATGGTATGTATGGACTTGTCTAACTCTGGGGGTAACGGTGAATAAGCTTAAGTCCCAATAAGTCAGCGTGTTCCTTTAAAACACAATGTAGCCTACAACTTTGTAAAAATGTGGAGTGACTAGTAGGCTAAGTAGATATTTTAGAATCCGTACACATTCAGTCGGTTTGCTATAGTCAAGTTTTTTTTTCCTCTCCATTTGATAACAGCTATATTTCCCGATCTGCATATTATAGCCTATATGCTTCACCTCCTCGTTACTAGCCATCAGAAGCTGCTGCTCAGTGGGTGAAATATATAACGCATGCGTCTTCTGCATCAGTAATCAGATTGATACCGTGGTTTAAGAAAGCTGTGAACGCGCACTTATCCAATCTACACCTGGCTTGACATAGCATCACCTTCTCATCCTGGCTCGGCAAACGTGCAGTTGATTAGGCCGCGACTGAGCTTTTTCACTTATCCTGGATATGTTTATTCTACAGGCCCCAGAAGTGTGATTTCCTTGTCATGAATATAGAAGTTTTTAACCATAAATTGGTGCATAAAAATGTATCAGATTGAAGGAATTGACGTCTTTTTTTTACCAATCCAACTAAACCCCAAAAAGTTTGTTTTGGTCTCTGTGCTGGTGGTGACGTCATGGCACCCTCTGGTGGACATCAGTAGTAGAGCCCCATGTTGTGGAAGTTTTTTGCAGAAGTGTTAGAGTTGAGAACTGAAACCAAGTTTGGTCTTCGTATTTTATTTATACCTTCAGGAATAACTTCTACACAACACAGCAGCACAATGTGGAAAAGTCATTGAGGTAGAAGAAAAAAAAAATAAAACTGTTACGGTTATAGGGAATTGAGGACCCAAATGCAGAGACAATAGCAGAAAGGATAAGTTTGTAGCGAGGATGTATTTAAAAAAGAAAAAAGGTATATACCACAAGGCAAAAATGAAGACAACACAAGGAGTCCAATACTGAGGGAAGCAAAAAACAAAGGCCAACATCCTAGAAAATTCCACAGAGAAAAGGATATCCAAAAAACAGGAACAAAGAAGCCAGGGAGAAGATACACACAGTAACACAACAATGATCTGACAACGGGGGACATCAAGACTAAATACAGAGGGTAACGTGATAACAAGAGAAGGGCTGGGAAAACAGGTGAAACACATCAGACAATTACAAGGGCGGTAAAACTAAGGCACAGAAAACAAGACTATCACAATAAAAAAGGAAACAGAACAAGACACTCACAAGAGACCACAAGACAGAAACTACAACAAGAGATTCTTTTGAAGAAATTAGTCATTCTTGAAAATTACATAATTAGTGGTTGTTAGCATGTCGTCAGGAATTGGTACCTTTTTGCAGTGAGATACAATACGTTTCAAGTTGGTCCTCACACAATGGTGTGTCCCCTTTAACACATGGTCTTACCTATATGTCAACTTTGCAAAACGAGGAAAGAAATGGCTGGGTAGCCTTCCGTTAGGGAATGAGCTGTACTGCTTGTACTGAGAAATGAGATGGCGGAGGTCCAAATTGATAGCAGCAGAATCAGATACAACAGAGAAGACCATACAGGCCAGTACCAGAGTCTCTGGAAGCAGAACTGTCAACATAAAAAATGAAATCAGGGTAAGTGAGAGGTGTGTCAGAGAGGTTGGGCTGTGGTATGCAGACCACCTGTAGCTGTGCAACACAATTGTTCCTCTATGCCATCTGATGTGAGGAGAAGAAAAGCAGGGTTAAGACTAGGGATGAGCGAGTACAGCATTATCTGTATCTGTTAACCAAATTAATTCAGTATCTGTACTTGGACTGGGCGGGGTCTAACCCGGAAGTGGATATAATTTAACCCGGAAACGCCCAGGAGGCATCCTTACCAGATGCCCGAACCACCTCAACTGGCTCCTTTCGACGCGAAGGAGCAGCGGCTCTACCCCGAGCTCCTCTCGGATGACTGAGCTTCTCACCCTATCTCTAAGGGAGACGCCAGCCACCCTCCTGAGGAAACCCATTTCGGCCGCTTGTACCCTGGATCTCGTTCTTTCGGTCATGACCCAGCCTTCATGACCATAGGTGAGGGTAGGAACGAAAATTGCCCGGTAGATCGAGAGCTTTGCCTTCTGGCTCAGCTCTCTTTTCGTCACAACGGTGCTCAGATTCTCCGACCAATCTCACGCTCCATGGTCCCCTCACTCGCGAACTAGACCCCAAGGTACTTAAACTCCTTCACTTGGCGTAAGGACTCACTCCCCACCTGAAGAAAGCACTCCATCGGTTTCCTGCTGAGAAACATGGCCTCAGATTTAGAGGTGCTGATCCTCATCCCAGCCGCTTCACACTCGGCGGCGAACCGATCCAGTGAGTGCTGAAGGTCACAGACCGATGATGCCATCAGGACCACATCATCTGCAAAAAGCAGCGATAAGATCCCAAGCCCACCAAACTGTAACCCCTCCCCGCCCACGCCTCAATATCCTGTCCATAAATATTACAAACAGGATTGGTGCCAAAGCGCAGCCCTGGCGGAGGCCAACCCTCACCTGGAACGAGTCCGACTTACTGCCAAGAACCCGGACACAGCTCTCGCTTTGGTCATACAGAGATTGGATGGCCCTGAGAAGGGACCCCCTCACCCCATACTCCCGCAGCACCTCCCACAATTTCTCCCGGGGGACCCCGGTCATATGCCTTCTCCAGATCCACAAAACGCATGTAGACTGGTTGGGCATACTCCCAGGCCCCCTCCAAGATCCTTGCGAGAGTGAAGATCTGATCCGTTGTTCCACGGCCAGGACGGAATCCGCATTGTTCCTCTTCAATCCGAGGTTCGACTATCGGCCGAACCCTCCTTTCCAGCACCTTGGAGTAGACTTTACCAGGGAGGCTGAGAAGTGTGATACCCCTATATTGGCACACACCCTCTGGTCCCCTTTTTTGAAGAGGGGGAACCACCACCCCGGTCTGCCACTCCTTAGGCACCGTCCCTGACTTCCACGCAATGTTGAAGAGGCGTGTCAACCAAGACATCCCCTCCACACCCAGAACTTTCAGCATTTCTGGACGGATCTCATCAATCCCTGGGGCTTTGCCGCTGTGGAGTTGTTTGACTACCTCAGCGACTTCCACCAGGGAAATTGACGACAATCCCCCCATCATCCTCCAGCTCTGCCTCTACCACAGAGGGCGTGTCAGCTGGATTTAAGAGTTCCTCAAAGTGCTCCTTCCACCGCTCTATTACCTCCCCAGTTGAGGTCAACAACGTCCCATCCTTACTGTAAACAGCTTGGATGATTCCTCGCTTCCCCCTCCTGAGGTGGCGAACGGTTTTCCAGAAGCACCTTGGTGCCGACCGAAAGTCCTTCTCCATGTCTTCTCCGAACTTCTCCCACACCCGCTGCTTTGCCTCTGTCACGGCAGAGGCCGCAGCCCTTCGGGCCCGTCGGTACCCTGCAGCTGCCTCCGGAGTCCTCCGAGACAACATATCCCAGAAAGACTCCTTCAGTCGGACGGCTTCCCTGACCACCGGTGTCCACCAGGGTGTTCGCGGGTTACCGCCCCTTGAGGCACCTAAAACCCTAAGACCACAGCTCGCCGTCGCAGCTTTAGCAATGGAAACTTTGAACATTGTCCACTCAGGTTCAATGCCCCCAGCCTCCACAGGGATGCCCGAAAAGCTCCGCCGGAGGTGTGAGTTGAAAGTCCGTCGGACAGGGGCCTCCTCCAGACGTTCCCAGTTTACCCGCACTACCCGTTTGGGCTTACCAGGTCTGTCCAGAGTCTTCCCCCACCCCCCTGACCCAACTCACCACCAGATGGTGATCAGTTGACAGCTCTGCCACTCTCTTCACCCGAGTGTCCAAAACATACGGCCTCAGATCAGATGAAACGATTATAAAATCGATCATTGACCTTTGGCCTAGAGTGCTCTGGTACCACGTACACTTACGAGCATCCCTATGTTCGAACATGGTGTTTGTGATGGACAATCCATGACTAGCACAGAAGTCCAACAACAGACAACCACTCTGGTTTAGATCAGGGAGGCCGTTCCTCCCAATCACGCCTCTCCAAGTATCTCCATCATTGCCCACGTGTGCATTGAAGTCCCCCAGCAGAACTATGGAGTCCCCTACTGGAGCCCCATACAGGACTCCATTCAAGGTCTCCAAGAAGGCTGAATACTCCGAACTCTTGTTTGGTGCGTTGGAGTTTACCCCAGTGGACGAGAGGGCCTCCCTACGCCTGCGGGTGATGGGGGGGAAAACTCTGACTGTTGTTTGTGCATATATGAGAGTTTCCCCCCCCATCACCCGCAGGCGTAGGGAGGCCCTCTCGTCCACCGGGGTAAACTCCAACGCAGCGGCGCTCAGCCGGGGGCTTGTGAGTAAAATCAGTTTCATTATTCTTCTCCTAGGTTGGTTCCGAAAATACCACATTTTGTTGAGCAAGTCATACCTTTGTACAGTGTGACTGACTTTAAAAGTTATTTCAGACTGTCGAGAGGACAAGTAAAGGTAGATTATCTGAATCATTTTAGTACGCTATTCTCGCTGACATTTGTAGCCTATACGTACATTTGATCATTCATTCTTATTTGCTATAGGATATTATGAGGATGTTGGGACCCTTTTATATGAACAGACAGCACACCAAGTTGCCGGTTACCCACGCTGTTCTTGCCTGCCTGTGGACTCTAGCCAATCAGGAGTCGTATAGGGGTGTTGCAGACAGATTCAACATTTCAAAATCCACCATGTCAACCCATCTCCATCACTTCTGTTCCCTGGTCAACACACATCTGGCACATCACATTTCATGGCCCACAGGGGAAGCACTGAACACATCACAATTACATTTTCAAACAGCCGGCTTTCCAAATACAGTCTGTGCTCTTGATGGATGTCACATTCCCATCGTCAAACCATTTTACAACAACCCCATAGCCTATTATAACAGGAAACAGTTTTACTCTATCATTCTCACTGGATTCTGTGACAGCGAGCGCCACTTTTGTCATGTCAATGTAGGTCACCCTGGAAGTTGGCATGACGCGAGAGCATTTCGATACACGGATGTAGCACGGTAACTGGAATTGAATCCTCAGGCTCTTACGTACCAGAAGGAATGCACATCATTGCTGATTCATCCTACCCTTTATCACGACATTTGATGAAGCCCTACAGGGATAATGGGCACCTTACTGTTAGGCAAAGGCGCTTTAACTCAAAGCTCAATGCAGCCTGTGTGGCCATTGATCATGCATTTGGCATCTTAAAGTCAAAGTTCAGGAGGCTGAAGTGTCTGCACATGAAGGAAGTGCCAAACATCAGTGCATCAGTAACAACATGTTGCATTCTACACAACATTTGTTTGGAGTCTGGTGACCAGGTTAATGAAGATAAGCTGGGTCTTCAACAGGATATTGAAGAGCCACACCCACCACATCCCCACAACCATGCCTCTCATTACAGAGATACGATTTGTGCCAACCTTTAAGAATAAGATACTCTTTAGTTTGAAGTCATACCTTTTTTTTATATTTATGTTTGTGAGCTGGTGTGCAGTATGCCACAGGGTGATGTGAGGCACTTCAGGTCAAATGCAAAGTAGTAATACAATATTGCAATGTTTGAAAAGGCACTGAGGATTGAAGCAAATGTGTGTCATTAAACCTATCTAATGCTTAAATTTTGAGACGGTTACTTTACAGTTTTAATCCTAAGGCATTTTGATTTGAAGCGCCTCTACATCATCAAGACTTCTGCTGTGCCTCCAAGTGGCAGCTCATGGTAACTGGGTGGTAAGAACCCAGGCTAAATAAATACAAGCAGGGGATCGTGGGAGTATTTCACCACTGGGAATGTGAACCATTTACCACTGCTCACTTTATGGTGTTTTAGTTCCTTTATGTATTAAGACAGACACAGAATATAATTTAACATCTTTTATTTAGTGATTCTTTTAGCAACCCAATGATTTCATTTTGTTGCTTTCCAATTTCTTTCAGCTGGGTTATGCAAGTCACCATTTTTCTTTTCATGCAACCTCCTCCTTTTTTCTTTTAGGCGTCTCCACCTAGTTACTTCTGGCCTTACCAGCGACTCCAACGCAGCCGTCCTTCTCTCGGCATGGGACCGGTATGTATCATGAAATGATGTGCTCTTTTTTATGTGTGGTACGTTTAGTAGTGGGGATGGCAGTTCAGGGACCAGGCTGGGGATCTTCATTGTCTGATGAATAACTTCTGAGGGAGTTTGGAGTGGTAATGGATTCTGACTGGGGAAGAGTGGTGTGGCAATAATGGTGCCTGGTGATGCACTCCCCACTCCGGAACCACCACATATTTCATCCATTTGCTGCAAGAAAGGAGTTAGTTAAAATCAAGACAGCCATAAACATTTAACTTTCATTGCTGAATAAATAAATATTCAGTGTCCAAGTGAGCTGATGGAGCCCTATAGCCATGGGTGGAAAATACTGAGAAATTATGGAAGACTGATAACCTTTCAGAATATCCCTATAACAATGGAGACTTTGTCCTCCATTGTTTGTGATCCAAACCAGGTTCTGTAAGTGCCTTTTAAACCTAGCTAATTGTCTGACAACTCCACACACTTGATCTATTGTGGGAGTTATAATTGCCAACAGGTTGTGCCTATCTGAGTAGTAATTGCATAGTGTTTTTACAGTTGTACTGATGATGTTGTTACTACAATTGTCAAATAAACCGATACATTTATTGAAACTGAACTTTGACTCTGTGTGAGTAATTTGTTTTTTGAAGTTATGTGATATGTAGACTCAAAATAATGGTTACACAAATTTCACAATATTAATGAAGTTAATACACACACAAGATGTGGTTTGTGTTTGTTTGTTGTTCTCACAAACCAAAACAGAAAAACAAACTTTGTATGAGTTAATTGATTATTCTGGTTAGTTTTAATGCCATCAAATGACTTTTTACAGTGGTCAAGATAATCCGATATTTTAACCTTATAATTGACTGTACGTGTGTGTTTGTGTGTGTGTGTGTATAAATATGTGTGTATATATATATATATATGTATATGTGTACAGTATGTATGTATATATACAGTATTTGTATATATGTATGTACAGTATGTATACATATGTGTGTTTATGTATATATATATATATATATATATATCCATCCATCCAAATTTGATGTTTGAGTCTCTTCACTTAAGCTATTTTGTAATTAATAAATTTAGTTTATTTTATTGATTGGGTGAACTATAATTTGCCTAAAGATGATTATTTTGTATTTTTGTCGGTCTGATTGAGGCTTGTGTTAAGAAATAAATCAGATGTTACTCAACAGTTACTCACTACTTGAGTACTTTTTTCATCAAGCACTTTTTTACTCTTACTCAAGTAATTATTTGGATGACTACTTTTACTTGAGTCATATTATTGTGAAGTAACAGTACTTTTACTTGAGTACAATTTTTGCCTACTCTACCTACCTCTGCCTGTTAGTCTGCCTTCAAAATGTCCACCTCCACTCCATTTATTATCCTAAATTAGATGCACCTGTTTGAGGTTGTTTTTGCTGCATAAAGACACCTGTCCACCCCATACAATCAGTAAGAATCCAACTACTAACATGGCCAAGACCATAGAGCTGTCCAAAGACACTAGAGACAAAATTGTACACCTCCACAAGGCTGGAAAGGGATACGGGAATATTGGCAAGCAGCTTAGTGAAAAAAGGTCCACTGTTTGAGCAATCATTAGAAAACGGAAGAAGCTAAACATGACTGTCAATCTCCCTTGGACTGGGGCTCAATGCAAGATCTCACCTCGTGGGGTCTCAATGATCCTAAGAAAGGTGAGAAATCAGCCCAGACCTACACGGGAGGAGCTGGTCATTGACCTGAAAAGAGCTGAACCACCGTTTCCAAGGTTACTGTTGGTAATACACTAAGACGTCATGGTTTGATATCATGCATGGCACGGAAGGTTCCCCTGCTTAAACCACTACATGTCAAGACCCGTCTTAAATTTACCAATGACCATTTGGATGATCCAGAGGAGTCATGGGAGAAAGTCATGTGGTCAGATGAGACCAAAATAGAACTTTTTGATCATAATTCCACTAACCGTGTTTGGAGGAAGAAGAACGACGAGTATCATCCCAAGAACAGCATCCCTACTGTGAAGCATGGGGGTGGTAGCATCATGCTTTGGGGGTGTTTTTCTGCACATGGGACAGGGCGACTGCACTGTATTAAGGAGAGGATGACCGGGGCCATGTATTGCGAGATTTAGAGATTTCAGTTAGAGCATTGAAGATGGGTCGAGGCTGGGTCTTCCAACATGACAATGACAAAAAGCACACAGCCAGGATAACCAAGGAGTGGCTCTGTAAGAAGCATATCAAGGTTCTGGCGTGGCCTAGCTAGTCTCAAGACCTAAACCCAATAGAGAATCTTTGGAGGGAGCTCAAACTCCGTGTTTCTCAGCGACAGCCCAGAAACCTGACTGATCTAGAGAAGGTCTGTGTGGAGGAGTGGGCCAAAATCCCTTCTGTGTGTGCAAACCTGGTGAAAAAGTACAGGAAACGTTTGACCTCTGTAATTGCAAACAAAGGCTACTGTACCAAATATTAACATTTATTTTCTCAGGTGTTCAAATACTTATTTGCAGCTGTATCATACAAATAAATAGTTAAAAAATCATATAGTGATTTCTGGATTTTTGTTGTTGTTGATTATGTCTCTCACAGTGGACATGCACCTACGATGACAATGTCAGACCCGTTCATGATTTCTAAGTGGGAGAACTTGCAAAATAGCAGGGTGTTCAAACTCTCGCCTCACCTTGTGAATGGGAGTGCTAGGGGCCCTTCTATGATAGCATCAAAATCAACATTTTTAAAACACTAAGAAGGCTCGACACAGCATGAGACTTTGCTCCAAGTCTCACCTGGGGCTCAACACATGAACTCAGCATTGAGAACATGGTTTGTGCACAAAGCGTTTACTAAAAAGAAAAAGATTTGGAGCAGCTCACTGCATAGCAAGATGGCGGATGACATAGAAAACTTCTGCTAAAGTGAGTTGTTTACTTCAGCCAAGCTTTTATTTTTGGTCAACCTGACAAGAACCGGAATATAACAAAGCCATATTAAGGAAAGAGTTTAATGTTTAACCACAAACCCTCCCATTACAACCACAACATCATTAAACTGCAAAGTATTTCGCTTACCTTTCCGTGAGCTTGTGAAGTTGCGCAGCGTGCTCGTCCTGTAAGTTTGTCTTCTTCACCTAACAGTGAACAGCTCAGAGCAGAGCCCCCCCCCCCACTGGTGTGGTGTTGTAACGGTTTGGTTTGCAAACTGAATAAAGAAGTGAATTTTCTTAGTTGTGAAAATCGTTCTATTGATAGATTCTTGTTTTAAGTATTTTCACTAATACAGTTAAAAAACCGAAGTCAAGCACAAAAGTAGCCAACTGTTTTAAGTTAAATTGATATCAGCCTTAAAATAAATGCTGTGCTGTTTATCTTACTTACATTTTCTAAGTCAAATCATTTTTGAGTGAATTTAAATCAAGTGACAACCATGCTACTTCTAACTCAGAACAACCAAAAACAACCAAACACAACCGTGGTGGAACGTTACAGTTGGTTGGTTCTCTTAACGTTTAGGGAACGTTATAACCAGGAGGGAACGTTCCCTAAACATTAGTTTTTGGTTTGGTTCAAACTAACCTTTAGAGAACCAAAAACTAACGTTCCCTAACTTTCCCTAACCCTTCTGTGTTAGTGGGGAGTTGTTCCGGGCGCAATTTTGTTTTTCTTCCTGTTTTTGTAAGTTTTTTTTCTCAGTAACAGATAGGATTTGTAATGTAGTGAAATACAATACTCCACTCGGAACATAACCAAGCACATTTTAAAATACTTTAAATACTTTAAAATGTATTTCGTTACTTTCCACCTCTGCATTACTGCTATCCAGTTAAGGGATTAAGCTGGGATATTCAAGTTATCCTAGATGAATTGAGCTTTGACTTGCTTGCATGAAAGCAGGTTAAATTAAACTATGCCAAGTAACCATGGAGATTTATTCTTGGCCAACAGCCAGGCTAAGACCAATCCTGGAGTCCCCTCTGATCCAAAATAAATATGTTTAAGTTATTGTGTTGTCTTCTGAATGTGTTCTGCTTTATTTTTATTAACATGCATTACTTGTCACTATTGTTGTCAAACATGTATAGTGCTTTACATGGTAGGCTACAAGAGTGGAGCGCAGTGTGTCAAAGGAAGTTCCATAAGGGGTGGTAGATATTAGCGTATAGAAGAACAAAATTGTGCAAAATGTAGTCCGGTTTATTGTCCAGAGAGTGGACATTTGCTATGAATAGGTAGTTAGTTTGTGTTTTTCTTTAGCATTAAGCAAAAGAAAGTCTGTGCTAGTTGCTAGTGAAGGCTAACCTTACCTGCGCTATGTTCCAGAGCAGCCGCCTTGGTATGTACAGACATTTTTATTGTGAACCTGATTTAATAAAATTTTATAAAATCTATTTAAATTTGAATGTGACAATAGCTTCCATATTACCACTTAACCGTTTTATAAAAGCAATAGCTTACTTCAGTCCCTGCTATGTTGTGAGTTTATCACACGGTGCAAGTCCACATAGGCGTTTTTGAAAACAGGGATCACCCCGCTTCTGTCAGGGGCTAGTTCTGACCCAGAATGCAGAGATTTCACACAACGTAAAGCAGTCTTTAAAGGTTTTAATGAACAAACTGTACTTAGAGAAACAATGTAGGTTGTGTCAGGTTGGGGAAACTCCTGGCTGGTCCGAGTTCTGAGGTGAGCCAACAAGGGAGTATCAAGTAGCTACAAGACTCAAGGTAGACTGTCACATGCTGAGTCAGTCCATAGTTCATCAAGGGAGGAGTACATACAGTGAGGAAAATAAGTATTTAAACACCCTGCTATTTTGCAAGTTCTCCCACTTAGAAATCATGGAGGGGTCTGAAATTGTCATCGTAGGTGCATGTCCACTGTGAGAGACATAATCTAAAATAATAAATCCAGAAATCACAATGTATGATTTTTTAACTATTTATTTGTATGATACAGCTGCAAATAAGTATTTGATGATTAATTTAGTTATTATTACTCTGTGACTGCTGAGTTTCATGACTTGTCTCTGGAATATTCCATTGAATCATTCATCAACATCTTAGTTTCTGAGTGTATTTATCTGGACCCTGAGACCGGAGCAGGATTTTAGCTCCAACAGTGTGTAAACTTTTTCAAGCCACTGTAAATACACTTTTTATTGTTTTTGAATTGGAGAGATTTTAATTGCTAGTGACTTTAGAAATCAGAGACTAAATCTGTTTAGTTAAGGGATCATCTACAGTCTGTTCTTTATTAACATCAGCAACAGATCACATGTAGAGCATTTTAACAGGCTACTGTCTTAATTTCAATTTCAATTTCAATTTATTTATAGTATCAATTCACAACAAGAGTTATCTCAAGACACTTTACAGATAGAGTAGGTCTAGACCACACTCCAGAATTCACAAGGACCCAACAGTGTCCTCCAGAGCAAGCAACAGTGCGACAGTGGCGAGGAAAAACTTCCTTTTAGGCAGAAACCTCGGTCAGACCCAGGCTCTTGGTAGGCGGTGTCTGACGGGCCGGTTGGGGTTAGAATGAAAAGTGGCAGTTACAATCCCAAAAAAAATAGTAGTTGTTAGTAGTCCTTTGTAGTCGGCATAGCAGAGTGTAGCAGGAGGAACATGGCATCGCAGAGCGTGTAGCGGGACCATGGCGACAGCTGCAACCTCGATTCTGGAGCCTCCCTGATCCGAGGAAACATGCTGGGGGAAAAGAACATAAGGACTCCGGGGAATGACTCCCCAGAGCTAGGTTAGTAACAAGCATTTCTGGGACATGGATGCACATAATTGGAAAGATAGAAAAATAGAGGAGAGAGGAACTAGGTGTGTTACAGGAAGTCCCAGCTGTCTAAAACCACTATTACAGCATAACCAGGAGAGACAGTGTAAAGAGAGGAGCCTGGCCAGGCCACAACTCTCCCCAAACCCTCCCCTGGCTAGGGTAGGGGGAGAGACACCCAGGGCCAAGGTGATGAGGGTCAGGGCTAAGGGCAGGAAGGTCAAAGTAGGGGAAGGATACAGACCCGGGTTAGGGTAGGGGAGAGAAAGATAGAGTTAAGATCAAGACGGTCAAAGTGGGGGATGGGATACAAACCCTGGTTAGGGTAGGGGGAGAGAAAATGGGGGTTAGAGTCAGGAAGGTCAGAGAGGGGGGGTGAGATACAAACCCTGGTTAAGGTAGGGCATATTATTATATATGCCCTAACTATAAGCTTTATCAAAAAGGAAAGTCTTAAGCCTACTCTTAAATGTGGAGACGGTGTCTGCCTCCCGAACCCAGACTGGAACCTTAATAAAAACAACCAGAGCCTACGTGCAAACCGATACATGGGTCTGATTACATTTTAATAAATCGGAATCTGACCTAACAGGATGTGAGTGTTTCACTTCCTGTTCAGACTGAAGACTGCTGGAAACAGCTGGAAACTGATCGCAGCTTTTTGTCACCCCCCCCCCCCGGGCTGCTGCTGCTTGCTCTTGTCCACTTCACAGGCAAGGTATATTTCATCTTGAACGTCCTAGTTTCTCTTCAATGAGCACTGACAGGAAAAAAAAAGTGACTGCATTTGATTCAGAGAATCTCTAATAACGGGAGAACTTCCACTCTTGGTTCCATATGAGGGCGCTCACAGTTGATTGCAGAATGAATGGAAGTCAACCCCTTAAAATCCTCTTTTCTCAGGATATCATTTTTGTCTAGTAATTTGAATATTGCATTTGAAAGCGAAGGAGGAAAATAGTTTTTTTGTTCTAAAAAGCTTTTTAAAATGTCATTGATGTCATACACATCGTACGGCCAGCGATACTGCTTTACAGCAAGCCCTGAGTCACTTACTTTTTTCTCTCGAGGCATCGACAACACAGCCGACAGGTTAGGCTCTCCCTGTCAATACACATGCTAGAAAGAATTTTGCTAATGTTTTAAAGACAACGCCAAAATATTCACTGAGACATTCAGATTTTTCTTCGGATGCCATCAAGCGGGATCTCTGGTCGTAATCAGTCCTTCGCTGACCAATCAGCATTCATTAGGCAAGGCAAGGCAGCTTTATTTGTATAGCACATTTCAGCAATAGGGCAATTCAAAGTGCTTTACAAAAAATCAGTTAAACAGATAAAACACAAGTATAAACAGTTAAAAGTAAAAACATTAAGACAGATAAAACCCTAACCCTAACCCACTTGAGACTCCTTCACACTAATTAGTCAAATTTAGTGCTACCTTTCGTGATCACCTTCAGTGTCACTACACGACTCTAATTTTAGAGACGTTACCTTTCGTCTCCTTGGACTCTTCTTCACACTAATTAAGCCAATCTAGTGCTGCCTTTCGTGTCTATTTTCGACACTACACATTCACACTTTTTATTTAAAGTGTTACCCGACGAGTCTTTCTTTCTCTGTATTACACAACCTTTATACTTATTCCTTTTCCTCAAAAAAATTCATAAAACACAAGTGTACACAGTTAAAAATAAAAACATTAAGACAGATAAAACCCTAACCCACTTTGAGACGTTACCTTTCGTCTCCTTGTACCCTTCTTCACACTAATTAAGCCAATCTAGTCCTGCCTTTTGTGTCTATTTAACGACCGTCTTTGCGCAATTTTCAGATCTTTCGACACTACACATTCACACTTTTTCTTTAAAGTGTTACCTTTCGAGTCTCTCTTTCTCTGTATTACACAACCTTTATACTTATTCCTTTTCCTCAACAAAATTCATCATAAGCATTAAAAACCGATAAACATATGAATAGACAGTTAAAAATAAAAACATTAAGACAATTCAATTCAATTTTATTTATAGTATCAATTCATAACAAGAGTTATCTCGAGACACTTGACAGATAGAGTACTGTAGGTCTAGAATACACTCGATAATTTACAAAGATCAAACAGTTCTAGTAGTTCCTTCCAGAGCAAGCAACAGTGAGGAAAAACTTCCACATAAGACAAAACACAATAATAAAAGTTACAGTGCAGTATAAGAAATTAAACATTAAAGAAATGAACAGTCATTTAAAGAAAGGCAACATCAAAAAGAAAGGTCTTCAGCCTTGATTTAAAATAACAGAGTAGCAGCGGATCTGCAGGTTTCTGGGTGTTTATTCCAGATATGAGGAGAAAAGAAACTGAATGCTGCTTCACCCTGTTTAGTTCTGACTTTGGGGACAGAAAGTAGACCTGTCTCAGTAGCAGATCAGAAATGTAATTTGGTCCTAAACCATTGAGTGATTTATAAACTAGCAAAAGTACTTTGAAATCAATTCTTTGAGGAAAAGGAAGCTAGTGTAAAGACTTCAGAACTGGAGTGATGTGATCCAGTCTCTTGGTCTTAGTAAGGACCCAAGTAGCAGCGCTGTGAATCAGCTGAAGCTGTCTGATTGATTTTTTAGGGAGACCTGTAAAGACACCGTTACAGTAGTCAAGTCTACTGAAGATAAAAGCATGAACAAGTTTTTCCAAATCCTGTTGACACATAAGTCCTTTAACCCTTGATATATTCTTAAGGTGATAATAGGCTGACTTTGTAATTGTCTTAATGTGGCTGTTAAAATTCAGGTCAGAGTCCATGACTACACCAAGATTTCTGGCTTTGTCTGTTGTTTTTAACATTGTTGTTAGAAGCTGAGCACAGACATTTAATCGTTCCTCTTTTGCTCCAAAAACAACAACCTCAGTTTTTCCTTCATTTAATTTCAGAAAGTTCTGGCACATCCAGCCGTTAATTTGTTCGATGCACTTAGTCAGTTTTTGTATTGGACAATAGTCCCCTGGCGATAGGGTTATGTAAATTTGTGTGTCGTCCGCATAACTATGGTAACTTATTTTGTTGTTTTCCATAATCTGAGCCAGTGGAAGCATGTAGATGTTAAACAGAAGAGGCCCCAGAATGGAGCCTTGCGGAACTCCGCACGTCATATTTGTATGCTCAGATGTATAAATACCTATTGACACAAAGTAATCCCTATTCTGTAGGTAGGATTCAAACCAGTTAAGTACTGAGCCAGAAAGTCCAACCCAATTTTCCAATCGGTCTAGTAATATGTCATGGTCGACCGCATCAAATGCAGCACTGAGATCAAGTAATACTAAGACTGAGATTTTGCAACTATCTGTGTTAAGGTGGATGTCATTAAAGACTTTGACAAGAGCCGTCTCAGTGCTGTGGTGTGGTCGGAAACCCGTAAGGTATCAAAACTGTTGTTTAGTGACAAGAAATAGTTTAGTTGCTGAAAAACTGCTTTTTCAATGATTTTACTTAAAAACGGAAGGTTTGATATTGGCCTATAGTTGCTCATTAGTGATGTGTCTAGATTGTTCTTTTTTAATAGTGGTTTGATCACTGGAGTTTTCAGGGCCTGTGGAAAGATACCTGAAAGAAGAGACATGTCACAATCTGTAGAAGATCAGAGGCCAAACAATTCGAGATATTTTTGAAAACAGGCAACAGGAGGAGGTTTTCAGATGTTGTATAATGTCCTTCAAGTTTTTATGGTTGATCGTATGAAATTCTGTCATATTGGAACTAGTTTTGCTTGAACACTGTGACAACACATATTCTGTACTTGATATGGAGGCACTGATTGTTTGTCGTATCTTCTGAATTTTGTCTTTGAAGAAGGATGCAAAGTCATTGCAGGCCTTGGTAGATAAAAGTTCAGATGCTACTGGTACTGGAGGATTTGTTAACCTATCGACAGTAGCAAACAAAGCACGTGAATTATTATTGTTTCTAGAGATAATATCAGAGAAGAAGGACCGCCTTGCATTCCTCAGTTCCAAATTATAAATGCGAAGTCTCTTTTTATAGGTGTTATAATGGACCAAGAGATTTGTTTTTCAAATTCCTTCATTCAGCTTTTCTACACTCTCTTTTTTCTGTTCTCACCAGTAGGACATTTCTCCATGGAGATCTTTTCTTACCAGAGACAACTTTGACCTTAGTGGGAGCAATGGCATCAATAACATTTGTAATTTTACAGTTGAAATGATCTACAAGCTCAGTGACTCAGAGCCCAGAGAGGGCGGGTGTGGAGGAGAAAAGCAGAATAAATGTTTCAATGGTGTTTTCAGTGATATACCGTTTTCTGATTATGTTTGTTTGGACACTTTTGGGCACAGAGATAGTGCCACTAAAGAAAACACAGGAATGATCAGAGAGAGCAACATCAGTCACCACAACCTTGGAAATGCTCAGACCCTTGGAGACTATCAGGTCCAGAGTGTGCCCCTTATTGTGTGTGGGCTCTGTCACATGCTGAGTCAGTCCATAGTTCTCAAAAACACAACACAGTTCTTGGTCCCCCTGTCCTGGGGGTTGTCAACATGAATGTTAAAATCACCCGCAATGATTACACAATCAAAGTTAATGCAGATTATAGACAGCAGTTCAGTGAAGTCATCAATAAAGGTTGCACAATATTTAGGTGGTCTGTAGATATTTTGAAATATCGCTTGAGGGGAGGACCTTAACTGAAGAGCCACATATTCAAAAGAAGCAAAATTTTCATAACATATTTGCGTACAGTGGAATGAGTCATTAAACAAAATGGCGACTCCACCTCCTTTCTTATTCACTCTATTCTCACTCATAAAACTGAAGTTAGGGGGAGCTGACTCAATGAGAACAGCAGCGCTGTTATTATGGTCTAACCAGGTTTCAGTTAAAAACATAAAATCTAGATCGTGATTAATAATTAAATAATTGATTAAAAATTATTTTCCTGCCAAAGACCTGACATTTAGTAAAGCTAGTGTTAGTGTGTTTTAATTTTTTGGGACAGGCTGTGGCTGACGAGGAATGGATGCTAAATTTCCTAAGTTTGCAGTTAAGTGCTTATTCGCCATTCTTTTTATATTACCTATCACAACATAAATTGAGGAATAATTGAATACACAGGGCCCGGGCTTGTCTTGGAAAGAGTTATGAGTGTAATAAGCCTTGAAGCCTAGGCCCGGCACATATCAGTTAATGCTTGCTGGATTTTGCACATAAGCGTCCTTGTCAGTATGGGGGGAAGGAGTTTGCTGACATCCTGGCAGAGGTGCCTGCCGTTTTACTTTTGCCCGGGGTCGAACGATGGGGGAAGGAAGGGGTGTAATTTTGGTTCCAGCATCTACCAGCTGCTTCATCGGGTCAGTGAACTCCAACATGGGGGTAGGGGAAGGAGGGTAAAGGGTGAGTGGAGACAGCGATGGCTCCTCAAAGGGGTTGGGGTTGGTAAGGGGGTTTGATGGGTGTTGGATGGGTGAAAAGGGGAGTTGAGGTTTCATGTCTCTACTCTGTGGACTCCCATGGTCAGATCTTGGCACAGGTGGGGGCTGTGGTGGATCACTACCGCACTTTGTTATGTCTTCCTCTTGTTTTGTGACCTTGGCAGAGGGAGCGGATGTGTAACACAGAAAGTACAGTAGATTAGAGATGAACAGCTTCACTCCTGGCTTGTTAAGGAAAAGTCCATCTACTTTAAAAAGATGTCTGCGATCCCAAAATTTTTTTAAATTGTCAATGAACTGCAGAGAATGGACGGTACATTCAGTTGAAAGCCATTTGTTTAGTGCCAACAGTCGGCTGAATCTCTCAGCTCCTCTGCTCACTGGCGGTATAGAGCCACTGATAAACACATCTGCGTTTAGGGAGCTGAGCTGACTGTGTTCAGCAGTTCCCTAAAGTCAAGTTCCTGCAATTCAGACTGTTGCTTTACAACATCATGTGACCCTACATGCAGTATAATGTTCTTCACAGTTGGGTGTGCTGCCACGATATCCGGGATTCTTTGGGTCAAATCAGACACCAGACAATAGATTCACCCATAATCAGGGTTTGAGGCCCAGTTGTTAGCTTTTTACTTTTTGAATTGCTCTCAGTCCTTACCCTGCTGTGTGACGATGAGACGCAATTCCGGTCATTAGGTGGCTGTCCAGCATCCTGCAGCAGAGGAGCAAATCTGTTATCCAGTTGCACACCAGGTTGTTGGGGGGGAATTTTGTTGCTAATTTTCCCTTTTGCAGCTGCCCACGGCTGTGTCCTACTAGGTACAGGGGTTGAATAGTCGCTCTGCCTGGATGATAATGCAGGCCAGCCGGTCATATCACAAATCTCAGGTCGCTGTGCCCTGCCTGTTAGTCGTCCTCCAATTTCCCAGGAAAATGATTTATTCTTAGGCTTCGCACCAGAAGAGTTCCAGGAAGGACTACCACTTGTTGATTTATTATTCCGTCAAAGCCCTCCTGTTTCTTTGTAGTCTTGTTGGTGCTAATTAGCCGTGTGTTAGCATGCTTTTGTCCATTGTTTTGGGTCCATGGTAAAGTGGTGTCATTTCCACAAGGTCCGTTCACTTCTAATCGGTGAACCTTTGTTACCAGAAGTGCAATCTACTGAAGGAGTTTATAGTAATCATCCACGGAGAAAGGAGGCATCTTGCTGCTAATTAGCTTTAGCTACAGTCACTGTAGGACACGCTTGAGCTATTGGTAGGCCACGCTCACACAGAAAAATGTTGACATATGGCAATAGCCTACTATGTCTACTAAAAATGTATAGTCCAGTGATTTATAAGTATGCAAGAGCCGCTGCTCGTAGTTTCTCTCAGAGGAAAAGAAAGATTATCAGCAAAAATATGCAAGCAGAGGCAGGTAAAGCAGCAAAGCGTCTGCACTGTAAGCAGCAAGAAGCAGCATAACATGCTAGCAGAATGCTACGTTATGGACAACAACGACTCAACTTGTAAGAAATTGAAAGAACAAAAGTTGTTCATTAAACTTTCAACCTATATTCCATGTTGAACTTGCAAAAACTACAATCAAATCTGAGAATTGTCAATGACAATCAGGCAGAAGAGACAAATTTAGCCTTATCTAGCTTCATAGACTCCAATTCATTTTGCACTCGCCAAAGATCAACCCCAGTGGAACTCTTGTAGAACTGCAACCAAATTCGGTATAATGGGGCTTCATAGGGAGTGAACAGGGTCTCCGTACACGGGCACTGACCTGACTGGAAGAACGCTTCGCTTGTGGGCTGTCTACTCCTGGATTTCTAAACAGACCAACACGGCGGCTCGTTTGGAAACTCTCTAATTTTACAAAAATGGTTCACTGAAATGTGTTTCTGATAACATTTTGAGTGAGTAGTAGGCTAAGCAGTTGCTGAAAGTGTCTTCATTTTAGATCAACAATGATGTTCAAAATATTTTTTTTGAGTCTTCGAAGGCGGCAAGCTGGATGCACCTAAAGTGCATAAAGTAGCCTGATCCTCAAATTACAATTTATACAATTGAGCAGGCAACTTCGCCATGACACACACAACAGAATGCATTGCCCAACTGCTTACATACTGTAGACATAACATTCCAGCAGATTAAATGTAAAAAGTGTACTATAGCTGCATCCAACACTCAAATCATTTATCCAGTCATAGGCGGTTTCATTTCATTCTTTTTTATTTCAAGGAACTTTGCTTCATACAAAATGTTTAATGTAAAAACAACTGCAGAATTCAAAGTCTTGCCAAGAAACTAAATCAGGAAAACAAGCATTTCACTGAATCCCAAAACCCCCAAAAAAGGAATGTTCCAGCTCTGCGGCACATGGCGGAACTGTCAACAATGTCTTATACTGTTAGAAATTTGTCCTTTCAACCCCACACTTTATATCAAATATTAAAAATCAACAACAAAATAACACATGGTATCTAAAAGTACTAAGTTTTCTACATGCACATACATTGTTAGAACATGCAATCATTTGTATTTTCTCAAGAAAAAGCCACATCTACTGGACCTACTGGTCCAGACTTGGGGGATAGGTACTTTTGACATTTTTGACATTTTCCTTTGACTCAATACAGAGGCCACATTGTTAAAGAAGGTACAGGTATTTTTTGCCATAGGGTGACAAAACATTTAGAATAATGAAGATATCTGCAGAATAATGTGTTCCTGTTGTTAAGAAAAAGAATCACACTGACAGTGTTCAAGGCTGATTTAAAAAAAAAAAAAAAACTTTTATTGTGACCTAACAGGACACCCCCTCCTCCCATTTGGAGCCATGGGATTTCCATTTCATATTGTGAAACTGGATACATTTTACGCATGCAAATATATGTATAAAGTTGCTGTAATCCTACATATTCTGTTTCTTGTTTACAATTTGTGCCTTTTTGCATTTTAAGAGTTTTTTCTTTGCATGTATTTTTTCATAGCATTTTCTATAAAACATTTGGTCACAATCATGCTGAAGCCTGAATCTGAAGAGACCAGCATGAAAAGCTACAGAATGGATGGAGAAACTGGTTGTCACGTTGCATAGCTCTACTCTCTTGTCTAAAGCTTGTGTCTGACTCTGTTATGTTTGTCACTGTGGTTAAACAAGTCTTTCTCCTAGTACTCATGAGGGGTCAATGTCTCTCAAGGAATCCTCCACAAACACCTCATAGCCAATCAGCTGCTGCAAAGCTTAAAATCTTTCCCTCATGTTGCAGATTGCTATGTAAAAGCACAGCAATAGATCAACATTTCATAAAAACCATTTGATGTTGATGCCAGTCATGTGTATCAGTCAAGTTGCATATAACAAATAATGTGTGTGCATCAGCCAACATATCCAGTTCACAGCAGAGTACAGCTTCAGGCATCAACAGACAGTCCTCAAGAGCTTTGTGACTAATAGATGTTTGACAATTTAAGTCTAGAAGAAGTCTGAATACTGGAGAATTTCATTCTTCAAATTGGAAGCAGAGGTCAGTGAGGCAGCAGGGCAGGTTTTGGCCAGTAGGACCACTTGAAGGAAAAATCCACCCCCCAGGACTGTCAGATCCACTTCTAACCATTGTTAGATTTTAATCTGTGGTATTCCTAACATTCCAGCAGTTGTTTTGTGATTTGTCTCGAAATTTATATTTTGGAGCAGTCTCAGTATTTAACACTGTTTGCACAGCTGACAAGATTTACTCAATCTGCCTCATCTCCTACTTCTACAGTACTTCAGTTATAAATGGATTTCCTACTTTTCCAAAAATATGTTTTTACAAGCCCCAGCAAAAAGGATCCCCTTTCATGTCTTAAGCTGTCCTATTGATATAAAGGCCTAAAATGCCCAAAAAATCTTAAAAAGTGTCTATGTGTGAACATCTTAGTTGTAACAGGTTTAAATATAATATATATATATATATATATATATATATATATATATATATATATATATACAGTATTTCTTTCAGTGTTAACACTACATACATAATTAGTACGTAGTATGGAATTGGGAAAAAAACTAATACTGATACTGTATTGTGGTTTGTTTTCTACCACTGTGGGTGGAGCAATTAGTTACTCCACTTCTTTTCTAGTCAGTTTCCTCTCTGTGTGAACTTTGAACACCAGTGTAAACTGGCAGCTCCACAGTAGAAAAAAAACCTTTTCCAAACTGACACCACAGCCTAATTTTTAGATTGCTGTAACATTTCCTGCTTAACTCCGTGGTCCAGTAGCTGCTGGAAAAATATTTGTGTGACATTGCAACATCATTTATTTTTCCAGTTATCCATGAGTATGATAAAAACAACGGAACGACAAACTGGACCCAGATATACAAAATATATCCACCACACACACATATTAACTCAAATAAAAAAGAAATCAAGAGTTAGACTGGATCACCCATTGCTACTCTTGGTCTAGATCACAGTGTGCACTCTTTAACCCTCCCACCCCCACCCTTCAGACTCCAGCTGACCAACAAACAATACAGGCGCTTGAAAGACTCCCACCGTGACATCCTTACCAAAAACCAGTTCTATCATCTCAACATGCGCAATGTGTACTGGCATTGATATAACTGGATTGATATATTTATTAAGTTTTCAGTTGTTAAATGCTTGCATGTTGTTTTCATAATGTTGATTCGTGCTCCTCCACCCATATAAGATTTTATGATTTATCAAAAACAAGAAAAATCATTGAATTTTATAAGTTAATGTTTACATTTCTGTTTTTATAGCATACTGTAGGTAGAGTTCTCTGCTTGCAGATAAGGCTTTCTGTACAACATGTTTTCCTGCAGAGCTACATACGGAATGAAACAAACATCTACTCAAGTGCGGATGCATTAGAAAACAGTTGACATTGCATCTTTTTCTACAGTATATGTAAAAGGATAGGCACTTTGTCTTAAAACATCACAAAGAAGTCCATAAGAAACATTAGACCTGAAACAATGGAAAACCGTAAGCAGTTCACATAAACCACACCCTTGTTTTTTTCATGTCATATAAAAAATGCACACAATGAAAAGAACATCTACAAGGACATTTTATAGAAAATAAATCAGTCAATCAGGTACTTTCCCCACCATGCATTGCTTCTCTCTTGAAGTCTGCGAGAAACGTTTAACTGACAGGGAATGTCATAAAGGATTAGGCATCATCATGGAATGGTAGTAGTCCTAAACTAAAGTACAGTGTCATGTCTTTGAGGTGTTCCAACATTTTAAATCATTTCTTTGAACTATTAACCTGTTTTTTGTCTTGTTTTTCATGACATTGCAATGCCATTACTTTCTGCTGAAACTGCCGTACCAACTCTAAAACACTTTTCAAACCTTCAGCTACTCTTAGAACCGATAACTTTACTTACATGTTAAATGCCTGTTATACAGTATGTTGTGCTCTTGGCTGTAATAATGTGGAAGAAGGTGAAATGTTAACCAGCTGATGGAGAGCACAACTTATCTTGAATGTAGTGTCTTTAGACATATTCATATTATCATGAAAGAAATTGTGTATGTGATGAACAGAGTGAAGTGGTGCTGCACCACAAGTCCAAAACCTCTCAGGTCAGAAACATGACTCCAAATTAATGCTGTTTCTTTGTGTCTTCTGTATGTGTAATTAGGCAACTGTTTCTTATTATAAGTAAGGACGAGGAAATATTTAATAAGTGAACCTGGCTATGGGGTAGTCTGCAGAGCTTTTTTGTCAACGCAACATTCTTCAACGTCCAAAATATGCCCACCGAGGATCTCGTCGCAACAAAATCTACATGGCTCGCAAGGATGGCAAAATATTCCCCTGTCTCTGGAATGTTGATCGTGGCCATTTGAAGCCTGATCAACGAGTTGACCATACTGTCCTTGCCCTTCTGCCCAGATCAAACAGACTGAAAGCTGGATTGTTCCACATAAGATCCCTTACCGGTGGGGCTTTTATCGTCAGTGACTTTGTTGTGGAACGAATTTCTTCCACCTGAACCAAGCAGCCCGACATGGATTTGTTTCAACCTGATCTCTCCGATTTCCGTGAAATGAACACGGACACTTAACTCAAAATGTGTGGCAGATTAATGGAATCGTTTAAAAATTCCGTGATGGGCTCACAGAAAGATTCTGTGACATTAACATGGCCCCTTAAGATAACAAAAAGGTTGTGGGTGGGCGGGACAACAACAGGTTGCATTAAGGAAAAGAACAGCGGGACGGCTGTATACAGTGGATGGTGTGGGTTTAGGAAAAGAAGAATGGGACGATTGGGTTTAGGAATCGTGACATTCGGGACACAATCTCCGGTCTCCTGGGTGAAAGTCCTGTGTTGGGTTTCATACTACTCACTACCCTTGTCGCTCTTAATGCTACGTCATCTTCTTATTGACTTTACTTTGACATTGTTTCCCATGGTGACCACACAGAATTTTCACACATTCCAACCACCATCACGTAATGCGCTGGTAACAGTTTGTAATCATTTCACAGAATTCTGTGAGACCAGGCTAATTTGTTTACATCTGTAACCCCCGCTCATCTGGGAGGGGAGGTGGTCTCGCACTGCTCTGTCATGAGAAATGGAAGTTTACACCTCTGCCTGCTCACTGAGATCCTCAACAGGTCAACAGGCCTACTGCCTGTCCCTAGTGTGAACCGCAGCACCCTGGAAGAGAGGGCTTTTAGCTACATCGTCCCCAAGCTGTAGAATTCACTGCCAGACTACATCAGACACTGTGACTCAATTACTGACTTTTAAAACAGACTTAAAAAACTTATGGACAGACAGTCATCAGCTGAGAGTCAATCAGCTTATGGACTGACTTACTGACTTTTATTTTTAATGAGATCACTATAGTTTTAATGTCCTTTTTTGTTTGTGAAGTGACCTTGGGTGTCAAGAAAGGCGCTTTAAATGTATTATTATTATTATTTTAGCTTTATGTCAATGTCGTATTTACAGGTTGTTGTGCTACTCCCAAATGGCAAATAAACAAAAAAAACACAAAAACAATGAATGTATCTTTAAGTTTCTATTTTCAAAATTAAGCCAAATAGTTTGATGCACAGACAACCCCAAAGAAAAAGAAGCAGCATGCACAGTGCAAGAGACTCATTTGTAATTGTTATAAAGCTTCACTGCTTAATAATCAGAAGCAAAATCACCCTGAAGAAAAACAGCTAAATACATCAGCACTTGTCTTTATATGAATTGTTTCCCTGGAATACAGACTGGAGTTATGAACGACACACAGCAAGTCTAGTAGTATTTCTTTTCTTTGGATCTTTCCTTTTCTTCCAACATCAGGAGATATTATCATCTTAATGTATAGATTGCGTCTGTGCTCATAATGTAATGCTATTTAAGGATCAATATGGTGGTGTCAACAAAACAATGAAGTCAAAGCAAATCAAGGGCAGCTTCTGTAAGACGACTGATATTGGCAAAAAGTCTAGTCTTCTGTTTGATAATGCTACGTGCCCTTTGGTGAAGAGTATTCAAACACTACCCACTTCTAGCTTTCTCCCTGTTTAGATGATCTCCCTAACCTTTGTTTTCCACGTTAGAATTAAAATATGGCATTAAACACACACACATTGACAATGTAAACTCAAGCCTTCAAATAAGATGATAAAACTCATCACACTTCCTCAAAAATGCATTAAAAAGGATGGTTTAAAGCCATGCTAGCACCATTCGTCCTCCTCTGCCTCCTGGTAATACCTGGGTGCCCTGACGCCAGAGCCTGGGCTGGCTCTGCCCCCAAAGCTGAAGTGGTACCCGTTGGGCACCCCAAGGTTCTGCTGTGGAGCAGGTAGCAGGGCTCCCATCATCTGAGGCAGTGCGGTCCGAGATGAATGCCCAGCACAGGGGCTGGGCGACCGTGACACCGCATCCTGAAAGACGTCCAGCTGGTCCCGGAGGCTTCCGTAGTGTCTGCCCAGGGCCTCATCGTGGCCCTGGCCCAGGAAAGGCTCGGAGCTGATACGAGTAACGGGGCAGGGAAAGTGGTGGGAGCCGCTTTGCCGGAGGGTATTGTGCTCCGACTGGCCGCGGCTTAGTTGGCCAGGACTCAGAGAGGCCAGGCTGGACACAAAGTGCACAGGAGATGAATTGGCAGTCTTGTAGGCCACCCCGGGCCGAGGGGTGTGGGGGGTCTTGGGGAGCTGCCGACGTCCGTGGCTTGGTGTGCTAGAACTGGAGCTCATTGCCACTGAGCTTCCTTTAACCCAACCACTGCCCTAGATGAAAATTGGACAAGCAATTTGAAACGATAAAATGAATGAGAAAATGATGTACGAGAGGAAAGGACCACCGGAAGGAGGAAAGGAAAGACACAAAAATGTGATGTGATGACACGAAAGATGACAGATCAAATGAGAGAAGGAACGCAGACAAAGAAGACAGAATGAAAGAACAAGCACTAATGGAAAGGCATCGACAGATAGACACAATGGATGAAATATGATGAAAAGAGAAAGTGGGCAAAGAAGTGAAAGGCCATGAGAAGCTGTACTAAAGGCAGACAGAAGAAAGTAGCACTAAAGCATGAAGAGGAATCTTAGTCACATTCAATTTCCATTTGTCATGTTCTCTTCTAAACTTCCATTCCCGCATTCAACACACTAAGCTAGTCTAAGGTTGCTTCTTCTAAACGTGTAATGTGATATACAGTATACATATCTGACAATGAGATAAAAAAAAAAGTCTGGTCAATGTGGCTCACCTCTGATATGAATCTTGGTATAGATTAATTTTAAATTTATCATAAAATTGATCCATTTTCATTTCAACAGATCTTGAACGATCCCTGAGGACTCTAGTTTCATGGTGGTCCAGTGACAGGAACGGCATAGGTCTG
This sequence comes from Etheostoma perlongum, assembly GCA_026937815.1. NCBI lineage: Eukaryota > Metazoa > Chordata > Actinopteri > Perciformes > Percidae > Etheostoma > Etheostoma perlongum. Next base: position 24,847,736 of record CM049375.1, read on the forward strand.
TCTCCCATTTGCACTGGTTCAACTGCTGTGCTGTGTGTGATGATCGTGTTATGAATATTTCACTTATACTGTACAGCTTTAAATAGACATCTCCATCTGTGACAGACAACTGGCAAATAAATCCCTTCTCAGTTATCTGGAAAACCTCTGGACAGGATGCACAGATGTTATGCTGATATCAAATAAGAAAAGTATCATGTTAAAGTTTGGGAACCAGTGTTATTATGAATGTATGTTACTATATGATATGATCATTTTAAACTAATGTCAATAGTATATATAACCTGGATTCGAACCAAGATCCTTCTTGAGGTTCACTTAGCCACGTGCTGGTCTAATGTGTGGGAATTTCTCCTATCTACCGCTGAGGTTGTATTGCCATCCACTCGCACCACGCAGTTCAAATGACATATTACAGCTACGGTAGCCTTCACACTTCAAAAAGCCGGCCTTTAGCTTAGAAGAGGACTCCTGTTCCTGAAACTTGGATTTTGAATACGTGCATGAGAGTCATGAATTTTCCAGGTGGGCCGGTAGTGTTTTGAGGCCGCTGCCCGCTGGTCAAACTAACCTGCACGGCGGGCTGCAGCATCCTCTTATTCCAGTTTATTCATCTCTTCCCCTTCCCCTGACAAAATTTCCCGGTCGATTTTTTGTCCCACTCCGCCTCATAACGTGTGGTCCTCCATGTTTCCTTCTTCAAACTTGTCGGGGCTGAAAAGTGCCAATACCCTTTAGCACCATTAGCAGCATCTGTGGGTTTATCAAGTGACAGCGAAAACGCAAAAGGCGGAGCAGTATATCCTGTATGTCCCTTACCGGTTAACGTATTTCAAGATGGCGCATGACTATGGAGAATCTTCCCCAGTTTATGCGAGCGCAAATGTAACATTTCAAGCCAATAGGAATACTTGCAATTGATGGTGGTGGCTCAATATTAATAAAAAAAGACAAGTTTGTGAAGGGCAATACAGATTTTGATAATGAACAACTAAAAACGTTACACATCGGACCTTTAAGTTATTATAAAGTCTCATTTTGATCAGGTTCCACACAGGTCTAAATTTATATTTTTCTCATTACTATTATCGTTCTTTGATATAAATGGAGTTTTCTAATTGATAAGAATGACATTCTGAGGGAAAATAGTATTCGATAATGAACACTGTCAGATGAACCCCAAACTCGATAAAAACCCTTTTGAGAATCCATTCACCTGGTATAATGCTTTGTGTATCCCTACTCTACATGCTGTTGCCCTCCCACCTGTTTGGTGCTGGTTTCCTGCCCGTCACTGGGAGAGGCGGCACAGCTGGCGGTGGCAGATTTGGTGTGGCAGTGTTCCCGACTGCAGTAGCGGTCGCAGGAGTAGTAACGCTGCTTGTTCACCGAGGAGTGTTGTTTTCTGTCGTGGGAGCGTCCACGGTCGTGGGCTCGCTCTCTGGAGGCAGCTGGGTCTGGATCTTCTGTTGCACCTGTGGAGGACAATATTGCATGGGAAGGGTGATTGTAGATAATATTAGAGTCATGGCTATTGCAACTTTTGGTGTCTTAACTTTGGTCCATTAGGGCTTTGAGTGCAAGTACTCTTCAAAGGATCACAGCAGACATTTTAAGTTGTCATAGTAGGAAAAGCAATGTAGGTTTTATTAATACCAGTTATTACTTCTACCAAGGCGGTCATGTTTTTGGATCAGTTTGTCAGTCAGTCAGTCAGTCAGTCAGTCAGCAGGATTATGAAAAAACTATTGGAACAATTTTCATGAAACATGGTGGAAGGGTATAGCATTGGCAAAGGGAGAACCCATTGAATTATAAAGCGGCTCCGAAGATTCTGAATGATTTGTCAGCCCTTAAGCACTCTAAAATTCAAAAACTTGTATGTCTGTTTTTGTATGTCTTAATGGTAAGCTTCAAACTTCATTCCTACCGTTGTGTTTTTATCAGGTCTCCCCCCTCCCCGTCTTTCCTCTCTGTATTTTTTGGTCCTGGGATGCGTTCTTACGTCTCAGTATATTGTTTCTTAATTGTATAATAAAAATATTTGATCACAAAAAAACCATTGGGGTTCATAGGGCATTTGTGCTGCAATCATGTAGTGTTGGTATAATGGAAAAAATCTATTCCAGACTACGAAAGTTAATAGGATCACCCCCTCATACATACACCGATCACACTCAGCTTGAAGCGCTGCCGGCACAAATGAGGTAAAAAAAACAGGAGTGAGTCGGTTCGTTGACATATGGCACTCGATTCTCCCCGTTCAGTGACACTAGTCGGGTTAATAACCGACTCTTCGGTCAGTTTGTCAACACTAGTCTGCAGCCATGGTAACGATGTTAACCATATTCACGATCTGTGTTTAGCATGCTGATATTTTCTAATTATCACAAAACACAAAGTATAACTGATATGATATGATCATTAATTTTGCAGGTATTTCATCATAAACCAAAGTATAATTCCTATGACTCTGCCCTTGTACAATGAATGGAGCCTGATTATTTTAAATGCTCTGAAGATGGCTTTGTGCCAGAACACGTCAGTGTTGATTTATTGGGATGTGAGCCTAATTACTTAAGGAGAATGACAGTTTTCTGGCCTCCTTAACTTGGGAACCTGAGATGTGCTACCTTTTCTTAACTTATTGGAAAATGCCTCTCTTTATACTGTAATAAATGTCCATCTTACTAAAGCATGCATGCAACTTACTTAAAGTACATGTGCAACTTACTTAAAGCACGCTGTGCTTTGTAAAGTAAATCCATTCATATTACTTTCCAGGCTCTGTCGTCTCACAGCCAACCTACATTGCTAGAGCATTGCTGATCTCTATCACAGCTGAAGCCTGCCAGGGCAGCCACGACTCATGCTTTAACTCTTACATAAGGTGCTATGCCCATCTTTTACACAGAGGTGATTGTCACATAGTGTGAGCCAAACTCAAAGAACAAAACACTCAGGATCTGGAAAAAAACATTACTGCATTTGGATAGAACAGTTACTACTGACATTACTTACATATTACTTACATATAGGTCCACCCACAACAATAGGCACCCCAAATATTATAAAAATGTCATTAAGTGCAGAATTAACTTACCTACTGTTCTACACCTTAGGAGTACCTAGCCCCTCACTGCTGAAAGGACCTAATCAGGCACACCAGTACGTACTCTCCTTGATTAAGCTGGTGAGCAGCTGATCTACCCCCCACATCATAGGCAGAACCACAGCAACACCATTAACCCATAAACCCACTAAACAGGCCTAAGTCAAAGGATAAAGCATTGCATACATGTAAAACATTAAACTAAAACATTATACTAAGTTAAGGATTAAGCAGACACAAAACATAGTCTATTTTGGGAACATCGAAAAGGGAGAAAGGAAGCCTTTTCACAGTGATGATAAATATAAGTTATACTGTATTGATTCATGACTGAATGAAATAATAGTTGAACAAAAGTGTCCTGCTTTGCACTGGACATGATGAGGCAGTCCTTAGTCCTTCTGGTTAAAATATACAACAAATGGGACTTCAGGATAAAGAGTGTTATGTATGCTGTGCTGTGTCTATAAGTGATGACTAACCAGCCAAGCTAGGTGGTTGTCCACTCAGAGGTGCATCCAAAGACCTCTGCCTCTTCTCTCTGTCTTTATCTCTGTCCCTGTCTCTACGATGGTGACAGCGGTGGTGATGGTGATGGTGGTGGGGTCGGTCCTGGCTGGGTTTCTCCAGGGTGTAGTCCCGCAGGTTGACCTCCTGGGGCCGCTGTGGGGCTGCAGTGGACGCTGAGCGCTTCATAGGGCTGGCATCAGGGACAGACTAAGGGAGGAGGGAGAGAGACAGATACAGAGAGACTCACTGAGAATCATGTCTGCCACAAGGTTTTTATCCAGCATCAAAGTACTAGTAGTTTTTGAAAAAGCTACAGCATAGTACTATGGCTACACCTGATTCTTGCACATTACATCTCTGTTACTGCTTTTCTCTATTGCCGGCTTTCTGAGCTGCAAACCTGTCCTGCCTCTCTTGAATTAGTTCGTTCAGACTGCCATCCTGTTGCTTACTAGGGGTGGGGGGGAAAAATTGATACAGCATAGTATTGCGATATTTTCCATGGCAATACTGTCTTGCTACACAGACTGCAAGTATCGATCTATTATTATATATGTGTTTGTCTGCTGACAATCCCATTTGCAGCAATAAAATTGAAGTCTGATGAACAAACAGAAAAATTTATCTTTTTAGTTTTATCTTTTGGGGACATCATTTGAAACTGGGAAAAATTTGAAGTTGGAAAAAAGGTAATAAACTGCAATATACTGCAGAATATTGCAATATGTTTAAAATCGCAATAATACCATATCGTGACATACAGTACGTATCATGATGATATCATATTGTGAGGCCTCTGGTGATTACCACCCCTATGGCCTAAGCTGTGAGTCTGTTTCTGAACTCCGTGCCGGGCCTTGTCTATGTTGTCTTCATCCCTATTTTACCTGAATGCTGAATGTTACTGTTTTTGACAGTATAGTCTAGACAAATATGGGCACAGCACTGTCCTGACGGCCATATTCTTGTGCACAAGTTAGGAGTGACCAAGGACATTTTTCTTAATAAACATTTTTTCACAGCAGACCATTTGGCATGTCATAGTAGGAAAAGCACAAGTGTACAGTGAGGAAAATAAGTATTTGAACACCCTGCTATTTTGCAAGTTCTCCCACTTAGAAATCATGGAGGGGTCTGAAATTGTCATCGTAGGTGCATGTCCATTGTGAGAGACATAATCTAAAAAAAAAATCCAGATATCACAATGTATGATTTTTTAACTATTTATTTGTATGATACAGCTGCAAATAAGTATTTGAACACCTGAGAAAATCAATGTTAATATTCGGTACAGCAGCCTTTGTTTGCAATTACAGAGGTCAAACGTTTCCTGTAGTTTTTCACCAGGTTTGCACACACTGCAGAAGGGATTTTGGCCCACTCCTCCACACAGATCTTCTCTAGGTCAGTCAGGTTTCTGGGCTGTCGCTGAGAAACATGGAATTTGAGCTCCCTCCAAAGATTCTCTATTGGGTTTAGGTCTGGAGACTGGCTAGGCCACGCCAGAACCTTGATATGCTTCTTACAGAGCCACTCCTTGGTTATCCTGGCTGTGTGCTTCGGGTCATTGTCATGTTGGAAGACCCAGCCTCGACCCATCTTCAATGCTCTAACTGAAGGAAGGAAGTTGTTCCCCAAAATCTTGCAATACATTGCCCCGGTCATCCTCTCCTTAATACAGTGCAGTCGCCCTGTCCCATGTGCAGACCCCCCCAAAGCATGATGCTACCACCCCCATGCTTCACAGTAGGGATGGTGTTCTTGGGATGGTATTCAGCATTCTTCTTCCTCCAAACACGTTTAGTGGAATTATGACCAAAAAGTTCTATTTTGGTCTCATCTGACCACATGACTTTCTCCCATGACTCCTCTGGATCATTCAAATGGTCATTGGCAAACTTAAGACGGGCCTTGACATGTGCTGGTTTAGGCAGGGGAACCTTCCGTGCCATGCATGACTTCAAACCATGACGTCTTAGTGTATTACCAACAGTAACCTTGGAAACGGTGGTCCCAGGTTATTTCAGGTCATTGACCAGCTCCTCCCGTGTAGTTCTGGGCTGATTTCTCACGTTTCTTAGGATCATTGAGACCCCACGAGGTGAGATCTTGCATGGAGCCCCAGTCCGAGGGAGATTGACAGTCATGTTTAGCTTTTTCCATTTTCTAATGATTGCTCCAACAGTGGACCTTTTTTGACCAAGCTGCTTGGCATTTTCCCCATAGCCCTTTCCAGCCTTGTGGAGGTGTACAATGTAGTGTCTTTGGACAGCTCTTTGGTCTTGGCCATGTTAGTAGTAGGATTCTTACTGATTGTAAGGTGTCTTGGTGCAGCTAACGCCCTCAAACAAGTACATCTAATTTAGGATAATAAATGGAGTGGAGGTGGACATTTTGAAGGCAGGTCTTTGAGGGTCAGAATTGTACCTGATAGAGAGGTGTTCAAATACTTATTTGCAACTGTATCATACAAATAAATCGTAAAAAAAATCATACATTGTGATATCTGGATTTTTTTTTTTAGATTATGTCTGTCACAGTGGACATGGACCTACGATGACAATTTCAGACCCCTCCATGATTGAAGTGGGAGAACTTGCAAAATAGAAGGATATTCAAATACTTATTTTCCTTACTGTAATTGATGACATTGAAAACCCATTCAGGTCAGTTAAAGGAACTGAGCCATCATTAACAAAATTAGCTTCAACCGTGTTTTTTTACTATGACGAGTCAAAATGTCTGCCGGCAAAAAGGTGAAGAGCCAGGCTTCCCAAAGTTCCTTGCTGTCATTTGAAAGAAGGACCCTGAGTTAGCCCAAGAATTGTCTTTCTTCTTTAGTATTGCATGCCCTGAGACATTCCGGTGTTAGACCTTGCCTCCAACTGTTTCCACACATTCAAATGGTAACATGAGACTTTAATTTATTAAAGGCACTGACAAAATATAAGGCATTAGACAAGAAATGTAATAATTTGAAAATATATAATGTTTTAGAAAAAATTTCTTGTATGCCACCTGGTACAGCAAAGACCATGGCTAATAACCGACATTAAGACCGCAGCAGTGGGAACACCTGGCCAGTTTGCATCTACAGCCCTTTTTCATTTTCTATTGAAAAAATAAAGGACCTGGTGAGCTAAAATAGATTCCCTGAAGTCATAATCATTTCTTAGAAAAACATCTTAACTCACTGGTGTCTATTCCACTTCTGGAAACAAGGTGGAGAAATGACTAGTATGGGTTTTTGGGAAATATAATTTCTTGTTGAAGAACATTAATTTTCGAACTGCAAACAAGTGTGTGACATGTTGTGTGTGACAGTGTGTACATACAGCTAGATGGATCCCTGGAGAGTTGCGCGAGTGGCTCCCGCTGTTATGCAGGTGATGGATAAAGGGCGGACAAATAGAAATAAAGAACAGCAGAAAAAGAGATCAGGATTCAGGAATATTAACCATCCACACCCACTATAGTTTGTGGTTATAGAAGTGTTCACATCTTTTACTAAAAACAACTTTGTATAGAATATTTAGGCAATCATATTCTTTCTGTTTGCAGAAAAAGTATACAGTGGGTACGGAAAGTATTCAGACCCCTTTAAATTTTTCACTCTTTGTTTCATTGCAGCCTTTTTCCAAAAATCAAAAAAGTTCATTTTATTTCTCAGTAATGTACACTCAGCAACCCATCTTGACAGAAAAAAACAGAAATTTAGAAATTTTTGCATATTTATTAAAAAACAAAAACTGAAATATCACATGGTCATAAGTATTCAGACCCTTTGTTCAGTATTTAGTAGAAGCACCCTTTTGATCTAATACAGCCATGAGTCGTTTTGGGAAAGATGCAACAAGTTTCTCACATCTGGATTTGGGTATCCTCTGCCATTCCTCCTTGCAGATCCTCTCCAGTTCTGTCAGGTTGGATGGTAAACGTTGGTGGACAGTCATTTTCAGGTCTCTCTCCAGAGATGCTCAATTGGGTTTAAGTCAGGGCTCTGGCTGGGCCATTCAAGAACAGCCACAGAGTTGTTGTGAAGCCACTCCTTCGTTATTTTAGCGGTGTGCTTAGGGTCATTGTCTTGTTGGAAGGTAAACCTTCGGCCCAGTCTGAGGTCCAGAGCACTCTGGAAAAGGTTTTCGTCCAGGATATCCCTGTACTTGGCCGCATTCATCTTTCCCTCGATTGCAACCAGTCGTCCTGTCCCTGCAGCTGAAAAACACCCCCACAGCATGATGCTGCCACCACCATGCTTCACTGTTGAGACTGTATTGGACAGGTGATGAGCAGTGCCTGGTTTTCTCCACACATACCGCTTAGAATTAAGGCCAAAAAGTTCTATCTTGGTCTCATCAGACCAGAGGATTTTATTTATCACCATCTTGGAGTCCTTCAGGTGTTTTTTAGCAAACTCCATGCGGGCTTTCATGTGTCTTGCACTGAGGAGAGGCTTCCTTCGGGCCACTCTGCCATAAAGCCCCGACTGGTGGATTGCTGCAGTGATGGTTGACTTACTACAACTTTCTCCCATCTCCCGACTGCATCTCTGGAGCTTAGCCACAGTGACCATTGGGTTCTTCTTTGCCTCTCTCACCAAGGCTCTTCTCCCCCGATAGCTCAGTTTGGCCGGACGGCCAGCTCTAGGAAGGGTTCTGGTCGTCCCAAACGTCTTCCATTTGAGGATTATGGAGGCCACTGTGCTCTTAGGAACCTTAAGTGCAGCAGAAATTTTTTTGTAACCTTGACCAGATCTGTGCCTTGCCACAATTCTGTCTCTGAGCTCTTCAGGCAGTTCCTTTGACCTCATGATTGTCATTTGCTCTGACATGCACTGTGAGCTGTAAGGTCTTATATAGACAGGTGTGTGGCTTTCCTAATCAAGTCCAATCAGTATAATCAAACACAGCTGGACTCCAATGAAGGTGTAGAACCATCTCAAGGATGATCAGAAGAAATAGACAGCACCTGAGTTACATATGAGGGTCACGGCAAAGGGTCTGAATACATATGACCATGTGATATTTCAGTTTTTGTTTTTTAATAAATATGCAAAAATTTCTAAATTTCTGTTTTTTTTTCAAGATGGGTTGCTGAGTGTACATTACTGAGAAATAAAATGAACTTTTTTGATTTTTGGAAAAAGGCTGCAATGAAACAAAGAGTGAAAAATTTAAAGGGGTCTGAATACTTTCCGTACCCACTGTACAATCCTGTTGAAAATTGATGCTTTATAGATATTTAGTATAGAGGAGGTAGTCACGAGTAATGTTGTCTGCCATAATGTCTTTTTTGATACCACCTCTGGTGGGAGGCAAAGTAAGAGATTTTAACTTTTTTCACAAAGTGGCTTTAAAGGGGGTGTACTCAAAACACTGAAAAAAGAGGTGTGGGATTGCCGCCATGCGGTTCTCCCAGATGTTCTCAACTTGTCAAATGCCAACGATCGACAGCCGGACCTGCTATCAAAACAAAGAACAGGTAACATCACGGATTACAAGACGCAGAGAGGTAGTGTGTTCAGGACTCCATTACTCCACTATATCTTTACATAGCATCTATTTGTTTCCTGCTCTATTCATCTTCTAAAAGTATCAAGTACAGCCCCTTGAAGTATAAGTTAATGATCAAAATGATGATGTGACCCTGGCAGTTGTGTTTTTTTATGGGATATAGCTCCTGGCATAGCCTTGTCCTCTTGTTAAGAGAGTCTGGCCACTCTCCATTGACAAGTGATAACTTCCTTGAAGGTGGGTACTTTGTTGAAGTTTAAAACTATTGGATATGGCCAGAGCCATTCTGGATCTGCCATAACCATTCGCTAACAACAAGGCTTATATTTAGCATTAGCATTGCTAGTGTAAGCCTATTAGCATTAGCCTTAGCCAACTCCTTCACCACTAACAGAGCAAGCTGGAAAATCAAACTTCTCCCAAACCCCTTGGGTGGGAGGTCACAACATCATGGCCACCAACAAAACTCAGCAAAGATTGCTCTTGCTTGGGCTTTAACTTCTGGATATTTGGCAGCGTTGCCACAACAGACCGAATGGCTTCACTCCCATCTTTTTTCATCTTTACGGAACTACAACTCAAACTAGTGCACGTCCTCAACGTCATCGTTCTCAGCCACTCCCTCTGTTCGCTGATTGGACCTGGTTAAAAGAAAACCCAAGAATATACCGCAAACCCAGACGGAGTAGTGAAGGGAAATGAATATTGAGCCAACGTACATAGGAGGGCTGAGCCAGACTACTCCTGGTAGGTAAGGCAAACTGGTCTAGAGGAGGGGCCAGACTAAGAGCCATTCACAGACCCCATATGAATGGGACAAAAAGGAGCTGCAGCACCTTGTTCAAAACCCACTCCTGAAGCCAGAACTGGGAGTGGAGCTTTCTGGCTGCGGGTTCTTAACCCATGGGACCAGGGCATGAAATTAACACCCGCCGCCCACGGGTGAATTTTGCAATTGACGGGTAACTCTGTCAGTCTACCTGCCACATCGGTAAGCAGAGTACGCAGTTGCTTACTGGGTCGGACCAATCAGGGGCCCGCATCACTAAAAGACACTGATTGACAGCCGGGACCCCCTATCACATTTTCATTACTCGCAACAATCCCAGCAGTCCCACGTGCAGCCACTGACAAAGCAGGAGTGAGAAAGGGTCAAATTAATTTCCTTGTTTCTGTTATGAAGATGAGACATGCGTATAGCGAAAGATGTCCTGCCAACATGTAAACATTTTAACATCAATGTACGCTGCAACGTTTTTTCACAATAAAGTCGCTAAAAGTTGCTGTTTCAATCATGTCGGCTCGCTGCAGCTGCGGGGCTTCTCCGTTCCCCTCGCGACTGACGCGCGCACACACAATCACACACGGTGGATGCAGGAAAAAACACAGATGAGATGTACAGGATGACCCAAATTGAGGACAGCTACATTATTAAAGGTGCAATGATAAGTTAAAGTCAAATAAGTACTTTGTCAAACTGTATCATTGTGTGTCCCAGCCCGGCCCCCCTGCTACAGCACGCGACATGACAATGCAATGTCCACGAGTAGGCTCGTAGAGACACTTCAATTCTTGTTTTACAACTTCATGAGGCCAAAAAGTGGCTGGTAAAAAGTGACAGTGGCGGGTGGATTTTTAAATCGGGTAGCCCGGGTGGTCGAAAAAGTTAACTTCATGCCCTGCTTGGGAACTAGTCAGGTGCAGAGTTGTCAACTAATCAGCACCTGGTGGAGCAACCATGGTGGAGAGACTGTTGTTCTGGTAAATCCAAACATGTAGTTAACTGGGAACATGTTTCATCAGCTGCCAATATAACAAAATGATGCACTGCAGGATGCATTGGAAACATTTTTCTATATATTTCTGCACAGCACTCCCTCTGCTTCTTTCAGCACATCCTGGAGTCTGCCTCTGTGACTATCACAGATATCTACATTTAATTTCATAAGAACATTTCAGTTTCTGTCCTCGCCTGCCAGGCTTGTTATCTGGAGAGGGGCCAACAAGAGTATACCCTGCACATTAAAATATGGTTTTGCACATACTGAATTAAAAGGTGATGAAACTGGAAAATTAGGATCAAATGTACCAAATCAGCTGGGTTAAGGGAACTTAGTGTTGGCTTTGATTTCTGTGTAACTTCACTGTGAAGAGATGATGTCTGACTGGTTCACTCATTGAGGTTCCCCATGTCACCACAGCAAAAAGAAGGATCTTAAAAAAGAGAAAAGTTTATACCAGATTTCGTCTGATGATCCTGTCAAAGCTGAGCTCAAATTAAGCAAAATAAAAGAGTAAAGACTCTTACAGTACAGTTCCCATCACACTCAAGAATGAGAACATTTTCAAAAGGCCAGCGTTAAATGAATTGGCTGGAGGATTTCCTGCCCTTTGTTCCAGAAGGTGAGAAAAATAAGACAGTAAGTCAACAAGGCAACCTTCCACACACATTCATTTCATCCATTGATTAATCCTCCACTCCAGATTATTTCTCCTCTACACTAACATAATTACCTGCTTCCTCTACCAGTAAATCTTGGGTCCCAAGCCATTTGGAGCCACTATCATCTTTTTTGTTAGCAGCAAGAGAAAAATGATACTGGATAAATAGCTGGCGGCCGGCCAGGATCTAATCAGATTACTTCTCCTCTGCAGTGAGAGTAGAATCAACAACAGCTCTTCCAATTGGTCTGTGAAAGCAATGCACCTCAAATGCATGAATCGATCAACATCACTCAGGAAATGAGGAGCTTATTATATTTAGAGTTTTTTAGCCATAACCTTAAATAGTCCCAGCTCCTACATGTTTGTAAGTTCTAATCACAGTGGTATGTTTGTGTTTGCAGGGAAATCAGAGATGTAGGTGTTGAGCAGTGGTAATTTTAAACAAAAACTATAAAAGACAAAGAATTAACAACCCTGTTCCTAGACAAAACAAGAAAAAAAACCTGTGTCCTCACAGGAGGATTTCCAGCTGCGTTTTTAAGTTGTCTGTCTCATGTTCTATTTTAACAGAACAGTTGTCGAGGCAATAGAGTAACATTTTACCCAAGCTATGTTAGCATGTTAGCTAGCATGCTAGCTCTAGCATGCTAGCTAACATGGCTAACATGCGCTACGGTTAGCCACCTCGTATCGGCTAGTGACATAGAAAACCGTGGAGATTTTTAACAGCTCACCCGGAGACTCTGACATTCAGAAACTGTATCTCACTTAAAACAGCTTGAATAGTTTTTTATCCCAAGTTTGTATGCGCGTGGAAGCACCAGAGACACAAAATAACACCCCAAATCCCAGAAAAAGTGATTTTTTTCATAATATGGGGACTTTAAGAGATAAAAAAAGCCTTTTCTGTTAAACTCGCAATAGACAAGAACAACGCAACATTAAAACAAAAAATGCAAAAATGATTTGAATGAATTTTGTTTACTAAAAGTAACATAATATTGAATGATGACTAAAATGTGACTGAATAATAAGCATTTCCGTCAAATGGCTAAGACTAAAACAAAATCAAAAAGTCTTAAAATGAGCACAGGTGTGGTGAAGATGAGGTGTTACCTGCAGCTCAGCATTGAGTCGAGGCATAGAGGCAGCTCTGCCCTGGTTCTCCAAACCTGAGCCAGGGACTGGGATTGTACTGCTGGCACTGGTCTCTATCTCGCTCATTTCCACCGACTCCTGGGCGCGCGCGCGCACACACACACACACACACATATACACACACACACAAACATATACACACACAAACACACCATTAACATCATTTGGTGTGTGCTTTGTGTGCTTGATTTCACCAAGTATCAGTATTCTTCAGCAGATGTTAAGCAACTTTTAAAAAATAAAAGCTAAATTAACAACTAATAATTAGTGATTATATGAATGTATCAAGACAACAAATGAACAAAGAGGAAGGGTTGTGTTTGCAGTAACAGCTAATTTAAATATTAGCAAAAAACAGGGAGGCTTCTTTTTTAAAATATCGTATTGGTCTGAATATAAGAAAAGTTTTTTTTCCTAGAAAAAAAGATGTAACACTGTCTCAAAATGCAAACAGCCAGAGAAAATCTTACCGTGGTCCTCAAAGCGGGTCACAAGACTTACTTTATAAAACAGTATTCTAAAATAAGCCTGTTTATAATGCAGGTCTGGTTCTTTTTTAAATTGTGGTAAAAAGGCCCTGGCCACTTTATGAGAATTCATGATATATGTATTCAGTGGCATCTTACATTGTACTTTTACTAGATGTTTACATTATCATGTATTTAACTATGGCTTTACCAAATAGTATTTTAATTTTGTCATTCTGTTTCTTTCATGACTCAGCCATATAAACAGATGTACATCTGTTCAACAATGAGTAAAATACAGTTTCACATACACAGCAGGTGTTGCAAATGTGTCTGTCTACAGTACCTGAATGATGGCAGTGTCTGGTGTGTCCTCAGATGGGCCCCTGGACATGATTCTCTTGGTCTTAACTCGGGGTGCTTCCTTGGGTTTCTCCATCACCCAAGATGATGACGCCTTGATGTTGTGATCATGGCCTTGCCTGTGTGTTGTAGCAGTCACAGCTCAGCATAATGGTCAGAGATGTATATTAACAAAGTAGAACTACTTCACTACTGTACTTATGTACTAAAAGGCTCTATCTGTACTGGAGTATTATTTTTTTGTCCTGCTTCCACTTTTACTTCAGTACATATCGTATTTTCGATGAGTTTAATACTTTTACTCGGTTACATTTTTTATGGCTACATCGTTACTCGCTACAATTATAAAAATATTACGAATCATTCCAAACCCACATTATCCCTGTCACCAGGTTTGAATGAAGCTGGCTCATCATTGAGCAAATCAAGTGATCTAGCTGTCTTATAAGAAGACCGCGCGTGCCCCCATTCTGACTTTTGCTCTGCTGCCTGACTGCATTGAGAACACTTGAGCTTTGTTAGTTTGTTTCGATATGGAAGAAGCAGAAACACCACGTTCAACAATTATTGATCGTGGAGGTGAGGGTGGGGAAGGAGACCACCCCTGGCCCTACTTAGAGTCCATGTTTTCATTTGTTGGAGTGAAAGTGCCTACTCTGCCTCCCGAAAGATTGCGTTATAATGGCCTTCAAAAATCCACTGTCAAATTTGAAGAAACATATCAAGGTAAGTTACAAATATAATACACCAGCTTGAGCTATCAGTAAGCGCTGCGGGTAGCTAACTAGCTACCCGCAGTTCATGACATGCTGCTACAGCCAAAGGAATTGTGAATGTATTTTAGGCTAAACGTTTGAAATAATAAAAACAATATAATATTCAAACTTTTTACTGCTTTCTTTAATAACTAGGCTTTGATAGAGCACATGTACTTTTACTCAAGTCTGGGTCTCTAGTACTTTGCACATGTCTGATAAGTTATACAGTGGGAGTCTGCTGACACCCAAATGGAACTTCATTTGGAACCAATGATGAATTCATGTGTGTTAGTGCTGTATCCACAGTTTAGTGGTTTCGGGGGAAATTATTTCTAGTAAATTAAACAAACTCATTACACTTTTGTTTTTTTAGAACCTATTTTAGCATTGTAGGGGTTTCTGACAGCACATTGTGTTACATTTCATTTTCTGTCCATGACTTTGAAGATATTGAGTTAACCAGGTCATAGGATATCTATAAATTCATAGTCAAAGGCTAATGGACTTGTGGTAGTTTTCTTGAGGATGTTTCAGCTCTCATCCTCTAGTTCTGACTGACTGGTGGGGAGTCATAATCATTTACAGTACATCACTCAACAAAGAAGGTGTCAACAACACCACTTATCAGCTACTTCCAATGCTGTCTTGACATTCCTTCATATGTCAACACTTTCATTAACATTAACTTGATTCTCTTCTTTTTCTCTACTACTCCTTGCTTATTTACAGAACATTTTGTTTGTTGGCGTTTGTGAGAATACTGCAAAAAAACATGCATACTCACACCACGGTGTATAAACAAAGCATTATGCCGCATTTCATTGGTATAGCTCTGCTCGCCTCAATTGTCACTTTCTTGGTACAGGGCATTTTTTCTTTTCATTTTCCCCCACCCCCTCAGTACTCCCTCAGTATAAGTAAGATTCTCAGCATTGGATTTACCAGAGCAGCAAGCAAGACTGTGGTAGAAATCGTAGGAGTATATCGTTGAACTATTTATAACGACTATACCCTGTATACAAGTTTAGATGCATTTACCTCAGTATTAACATTCATCTTAACAGCTTGTCCACCTGCTCCACTCTCAGCTGCTTGACCTGCTGACCCCCTTTTTCTGAGTTTGGTGATTTGCTGAACTGCACCAACTGAGCCTCATTTCACTTTACCTTTAAACGGTCACTTTGTCTTTATACACCATATATAGAACTGTTTAAACCTCTGTATAGTGTGTATGTATACAGTGAGGAAAATAAGTATTTGAACACCCTGCTATTTTGCAAGTTCTCCCACTTAGAAATCATGGAGGGGTCTGAAATTGTCATCGTAGGTGCATGTCCACTGTGAGAGACATAATCTAAAAAAAAAATCCAGAAATCACAATGTATGATTTTTTTACTATTTATTTGTATGATACAGCTGCAAATAAGTATTTGAACACCTGAGAAAATCAATGTTAATATTTGGTACATTCGCCTTTGTTTGCAATTCCAGAGGTCAAATGTTTCCTGTAGTTTTTCACCTGTCTATCAACTAGAATTCTGACCCTCAAATACCTGTTAGTCTGCCTTCAAAATGTCCACCTCCACTCCATTTATTATCCTAAATTAGATGCACCTGTTTGAGGTCGTTAGCTGCATGAAGACACCTATCCACCCCATACAATAAGTAAGAATCCAACTACTATCATGGCCAAGACCAAAGAGCTGTCCAAAGACACTAGAGACAAAATTGTACACCTCCACAAGGCTGGCTCCAAGATCTCACCTCGTGGGGTCTCAATGATCCTAAGAAAGGTGAGAAATCAGCCCAGAACTACACGGGAGGAGCTGGTCAATGACCTGAAAGAGGTGGGACTACCGTTTCCAAGGTTACTGTTGGTAATACACTAAGACGTCATGGTTTGAAATCATGCATGGCACGGAAGGTTCCCCTCTTAAACCAGCACATGTCAAGACCCGTCTTAAGTTTGCCAATGACCATTTGGATGATCCAGAGGAGTCATGGGAGAAAGTCATGTGGTCAGATGAGACCAAAATAGAACTTTTTGGTCATAATTCCACTAACCGTGTTTGGAGGAAGAAGAATGATGAGCACCATCCCAAGAACACCATCCCTACTGTGAAGCATGAGGGTGGTAGCATCATACTTTGGGGGTGTTTTTCTGCACATGGGACAGGGCGACTGCACTGTATTAAGGAGAGGATGACCGGGGCCATTTACAATATTGCGAGATTTTGGGGATCAACCTCCTTCCCTCAGTTAGAGCATTGAAGATGGGTCGAGGCTGGGTCTTCCAACATGACAATGACCCGAAGCACACAGCCAGGAGAACCAAGGAGTGGCTCTGTAAGAAGCATATCAAGGTTCTGGCGTGGCCTAGCCAGTCTCCAGACCTAAACCCAATAGATAATCTTTGGAAGGAGCTCAAACTCCGTGTTTCTCAGCGACAGCCCAGAAACCTGACTGATCTAGAGAAGATCTGTGTGGAGGAGTGGGCCAAAATCCCTTCTACAGTGTGTACCAACCTGGTGAAAAACTACAGGAAACATTTGACCTCTGGAATTGCAAACAAAGGCGAATGTACCAAATATTAACATTGATTTTCTCAGGTGTTCAAATACTTATTTGCAGCTGTATCATACAAATAAATAGTTAAAAAATCATACATTGTGATTTCTGGATTTTTTTTTTTTTTTTTTTTTTGATTATGTCTCTCACAGTGGACATGCACCTACGATGACAATTTCAGACCCCTCCATGATTTCTAAGTGGGAGAACTTGCAAACTAGCAGGGTGTTCAAATACTTATTTTCCTCACTGTATATATATATATATATATATATATATATATATATATATATATATATATATATATATATGTATATAATTATGCATATCTTGAATACTACATTCCTTGTTACATCCACTTTTTTTCATTGCAAAACTGTCTACACAAATGTATTTATTATATAACTGTACTACTTCATTCTTATATTTTAGCCCTATATATTAACTAACACTATTTTATAATATTTTGTCTTTGTCTTAGATTCAGATTTTGCTTTTACTTGTGTGATTTATGTTTTTAGATATTTAATGAGCATTGTTGGAGGTGCATGAGGCCTACGATTTCCATACTTCTGTTATTGTTGTACACATGACAATAAAGACCATTGAACCTTCATTCCCAGAGTGCATCTGGAGCGCTGTACCGGGATCAGTCCAGCTGCCAGCTGCGTCATAACCTTCTGCTCTCTCTTACTAAATCAGCCACTGAATACAGCTCACAAACACAAGATGTCGTTTGTAAAATTAGTTTTTTTGCTCTGGATGTAGTTTTTAGTGTTGATGTGGTAACTTAGGTTTTAGTTCCTGAAGCGTTGAACTTACAGTGTGCCTCCATTGTTGAGAGAGTTGAAGCTAGGTCTGGTCTGTGGCTGGGACTTGGCATGGGATTTGGGCTGGGGCTGAAGCATGCTGGGAGGCTCCACACTGTTTAACATCATAGGCAGATCTTTCTCCTGCATGTGAGTCAGAGGCAGCAATGGCTTAAATAGAGCCCCGACCTTGCACTGTGGAGGAGAGACGTATGGCAACATGCTGAAGACATTCAGAGGCAGCAGGCAGAATATTGTTGCGCCCAGGTCTGGCAGCAGGGTCTCGGTGCCACCCAGATGTGAACACTTGGGCCAAAATATTCATTCCTCAGAGTCATGCATGTATGTAGTACACCTGTGTGTGCAGAAACCAATATGCACCTCTAAAGTAGCAGGTAACCAATACTGGGTGCCTTTAATACTGAAAAGATTAAATTAGCAAAGCAGATACTATATTTTTGTAATCCACCAGCAAATGACTAGTGGATACAAAAGTATCTTCTTGGCATGGGTGTATGCATGCAGGCAAAGTGTGAATCAGTGAGTATGTTTACATGCACACTAATATTCCACTATTATTTCAAATATGGCTATATTCCCAAGTTGCTTTCATTGTTTGATGTACACAAACAGCCAACAGTTAGCAAGGCTGTGATAGAGATGTATGGCCCTGAGAAAAGCCCACATCAAGGAGAAAACACATCTACATTTAAAATTTTTTTTGAAAGACTCAACAGGTTGTTGGATATGCACAAACTCAAGAATGGAAGGATAAAAGAGAGAGGCTATGTTTGCATAGTAAAAAAAGCCCACCACCAGTGGAAAAAAAATCCTGTTTTCCACAGCTGCATGTACATGGCAATATAAGTGGAATATTCATTTTGTTTAGCCATGTTAATAGCTTAGTCGGAATATTGTCTTTTTTGGAAAAAGGGCAAAAAACGAAATAATATGTGCATGTAAACATAGTCAGTGTGTGCAAGCATAATATATGTGGGTGCATGCATATGTCGGTGCAGGTTTTCAATAGTACATCCAATGTGTGTATGCTTCAGTGTGTGTGCAGGCAAGAGTGGTGTGGATGTTGTACCTGGGAGCCTGATGTGCCCTGTTGCTGCTGCTGCAGGTGCAGCCTCCTCGCTCGATTCTGCTTATAGTAGTCGAAGATCATCAGGGCCGCATAAACCTTCCCTACCGTCAGTTCATTGTCTGAGAAGGTGAGAGACGAAAGGATGTGAGATAGGAGGAAAGCACAGGGAAAAAAAGAGAGGAGGACATTCTGCTGACTCATCCCTATCTATTTGCTTGACTTACTTTAGAGAAAAGGAACGTCTTACAGTAAGTGATTTAAATAATTCACAGTAAGTAATTAGTTAAAGGTAAATAAAAAAAAAGAATCTTGACAGAACTGACTGGAAATGCCTTGATGTATTTTGATATCTTTAGAGGCCCTGATGTTTTTGACTTTATCTATGTTTCTAGATGTTAACCTAGTCTCAACCACAAATGTAACCTGCTATTTATTATTATTATTTTTTTTTTACTGCATTATCAATGAATTAAATGTCTGCAGTCTTACGAGATAGATTTGACCAGGGCTATCTAACACATTATGTGATGTATGATGATGAAGTATTTGCCCAGTGAATTTGCCCATCATACACACTCGTGTACCTACCCCAAAAGGTGGAAGCAAAACCAAAGCTCACAGCTGCACAGTAAGTCTTGTCTGTGTGTGTCGCACTCATGTGGTGCGACACACACAAGTACTGACACACTAACACACATGTACTTGCCTGGGGCAATATTTATCAGACTTCCTTTGACACACTGAGCTCCTCTCTTCTTTATCTTTCCATTTCTGAGCATCCATGTCCCAGAAATGCTTGTTACTAACCTAGCTCTGGGGAGTCATTCCCCGGAGTCCTTATGTTCTTTTTCGCCCAGCATGTTTCTTTGCATCCGGGAGGCTCCAAAATTATGGTAGCAGCTGTCGGCATGGTCCCGCTACACGTTCTGCGATGCCATGTCACATCCTGCTACGCTCTGCTGTGCCCTGCTACATCCTGCTGTGCCTTGTAATGCCGCACAGTGCCCTGCTATGCCAAGGAATACTACAAAGAACTACTACAAACTACTATTTTTTGTGACTGTTATTGCCATTCTTCATTTTAACCCCAACCGGTCGTCAGACACCGCCTACCAAGGGCCTGGGTCTGTCCGAGGTTTCTGCCTAAAAGGGAGTTTTTCCTCGCCACTGTCGCACTGTTGCTTGCTCTGGAGGGAACTACTAGAACTGTTGGGTCCTTGTAAATTATGGAGTGTGGTCTAGACCTACTCTATCTGTAAAGTGTCTCATGATAACTCTTGTTATGAATTGATACTATAAATAAAATTGAATTGAATTGAGATAACTAAAAGTAAAAATCCTTCACTTTTACTTCTACTGACAATTTCAAGAACAAAAGCTATTTATCAAATATCTTGCAACTTTAAAATGTTATTTACTCTTTGGAGAGACTGCACAATATCAGTGATCATGATAGATTATCATACTCAAGGTGATGCAATATTCTCTTCAGCCAATGTAAAATGACCCACTTAAGATTCTGTTAAACAGCCAAAGGTGCTGCATTTCTCTGTTCCAGGGTGAACGTTTTAAACGGCTGATTCACAACAAAATGTGATTAGAACTGTGTAGTGAGATTCAGCTTTGAACTTTCAGTTCTCAGCAGACAGAGAGACTCTAGACATAAATGTTAGACAGAGGAAACACTGTGTGTTTATTCAAAGACACCTGCTAAGGGTGAGAATAAGCGATGTGTTATGATGAGTTTAACTTTTTGTAAAAATAATCATTGAATAGTGAATATTGAATTAATGTTTTAGATTTTATTAGGCTAAGAGGAAAGTTTCCACAAAATGCCTCATCTATAAGCAGATGCGGAGTACTACTACATATGTTGTCTTGCATTGCCAGACCTATCTCCACAGTTCTGTGTAGTAAGGTCTGGCTGCACGCCACATACATTCTAGGATAGGAGAAAAAAACTCTAAGGGTTGTTTCTTAAACCAATCACAATTGGGCGGCTGTAGCTCAGTGGTAGAGCGGTCGCCTGCCAATCGTTGTTGGTGGTTCAATCCCTGACCATGTTGAAGTGTCCTTGGGCAAGACACTGAACTCAAGAGTTCCCCCCGATGCTGCGCCATCGGAGTGTAAATGAGTGTGAGTGTTATCTGATGAGCAGGTGGCACCTTGTACGGCAGCCTCGGCCACAGTGTGTGAATGCGTGTGAATGGTGAATGGTTCCTGTACTATGTAAAAGTGCTTTGAGTAGTCGTTAAGACTAGAAAAGTATATAAGAATAGAAGCACCGAAGGTGGCTTGCAAAATAGTCTCAGGAAGGAACTTGTTTTGGTGGAACATTTACACCCCGCAATATAAAAACACCACCTACATTATTAAATGGATTCACTGTTCACTGAAACTGTTCACACAATACAGTAAAATTAGCTGGATAAGTTAAACGTAATTAGCTCTTACCAGTGTGTTGCCGTGTGAATTTTGTCCATATTAAATCCCCACCAAGCGGCCCCAAAACGTCCCAGTTAGAGAGGAAATGCCATAAACATATTTTTTGTAAATCTTTACAATAAATCTGTGAAAGAACCAAGCAGGCCTGCCTTGTTGCAAATCCAAATGTTCTTCAAGTGTGTAGCTTGCTAGCTCGGTTGCTAGGTTGTTGTTTTTTTCCGTAGCACTGGGATTTTAAGAAGACTAATTTTGTGGCAAAGATAGGTCCTCAAAATATTTTATGCATTTTACAACATTTGCACATCATTTTCACCTTCCATGAACATCCATATACATATCCCATGTTATAAAATGTTATGTCAACTTTAAACAGCACCTCTCCCACTTAACCATGGTCATAGAACTCAGGTTGTGACAAAGATATTGTGTAAAAACAGAAAGTTCAAAATGTAGAAAATGGTGAAATGCTTACGTTTATGTGGCGTCACCAACAGATCCATGGTCTTTTGAGAGAGGCTGGGCCACACTGTCGACAGCTCCTTCTTTAACTCATAGTCAGATATTCGCTGAGCTACCATGCCTGCAAATCCACAGAGAGAGAGACTTTTAATCTCTTTTATTAAACCACATAGACCATCTGCCAGTCACAGCACTGTGTACAGTGTTTTAAATTTAAAAAAGAGAATAAAGACAGAAAAAAATGCCAGAAACATCTTCAAACTAGTTTATTCGAGATTTACAACAAAAAGCAAGCAAAGGAATAAATATGTTGTCCCTTAGCCAAGATGCAATGAGAAATTCTCATTAAAAGTGCATATAGAGACAGTGAAACTTGAGACAAAATCCAGCAGACACGCCCAGCACAGCACAAAGATTCCTAATGAATCCAGATGGAAGCCATCTGCTTATTTCCAGCTCTAAAAACAATAAATAGCAGCTGGCTATCTGTAACTCTGGTCGGAAATGGCTGGCTGCTAAAGCTGCCATTATAACATAACACCAGTGAAGTGAGTTTTGAAATTTCAATACATCATTTTGAATACTATATTTAGGATGATAAGGAAAAATGCCACAGAATTTGTTCTGATTTTTCTGAAGTCTTGAAATCTGGTGCAGGAACATTTTGGGTATCTAACAGTAGATTATAAACCCATTAAAAGCATAGATCATATATAATATGACAAATGTATTATTAGTTACTGTGTTGCACTACTATACAGTACTGTATCATTTTAACATCATGTTTATTTAGTTTAGGTTAACAGACATTAGAAGAAATGCATTAAACCACACACAGCTTTCACAGTCTAGTTTACTATAAGAAAATAAAACACTAAATTATCTTTAATTGGTCTTAAATGGGAGGAGAACACACTACCCTAATTTTAGCATCACTTTATTGGCTTCAAATTTCTTCAAAGAATACAGTTAAAAATTGTATTGATCACTTAATGTTAAAATTGGCTATAGCAACTACAAACACAAACTCTACATAGCTCTGCATGATTTGTACTAGTATCTATAATTTATGTTGTAATGTTTTCTTTCTTAAACCAAGGTGTGAAAAGGTAGAGCCTCCTTTTTCCCAACTCGCCTGAAATTCCCAGTGAAATTTAAACTGACTACCTTATCCTACAAGCACAAACACGGTTACACGCGCACACAAACACACTTAGGGGCATTATACAGTAGCCGCAGCCAAGCTGGCGCGAGCAAATGTGACATCATGGGATCGGCATACCTATTTATACAATAGACAGTTAAAGAAATGGAACAACAGATCCCGTTGTTCTGGACTGAGACCCGTGAAGTAATAGAAATAGAAGCACTTCTTCTGATGTGATGGCTAGGTGTTACTGCGCACCCTCCACCTGAGCTTGACAATGTAGTTGTGATGTGAGCAACGTGTCTGAAAGTCTTCTGGTAGCTGTGCCAAGAGAAATCTCAATCATTCCCAATCAGCAGAGATGGAGAGCGTAGGTATATGTTTGGAGATAACATAGGCACAGGCTAATTACTGCTAACTAACATGCTAGTTAAAATTAGTAATTAAACCTAAACAGCTGCTGTAACTCAAAACTGCGTGCTTCTCCTGACAATATGATGATTTGTCAACTATACGACGGTAAGTCGCGTGGTTATGATGCAATTGTTAGCCTATTTTTACAAAAACGTCTTCTACGGAGCCATAACGTGAGGTACAAGATAATGGAGCCTTTTATACATTGTTGTGTTTCTTTAGAAATAAACAATGCAGAAATAGAGTCTTGAAACGCTTCAGATGTAAAGTTATTCACTGTCAAAGTGGCGACAAAATGAATGGCAGTCAATGGGATGCTAACCCAGGTGATGGCTTTGTTTAAAATGGCGCCATGGGAGCTACTCTTAGAGAGGAAAGGCTTACCCCTTGATAGCACCTACAGGTCACACAAGGTTAGAAGGAGGCAAAGTTAACATTGTGTTTTTTTTGTCTAACCTAGTCATTTTATTCTATTTTATTCCAATGATGTGAGGTGTGTTTCTCTGACCTGAGGCCAGTTTGATCCCCAGGGCAGTGCGAATCAGGGCCATCAGAGTGGAGGTGAAATGGACGCTGTTGTCATCAGCAATGGGCATGTTCATTTTGACGAGGCGCTGAGGAGAGGAGATGAGCGGTGACAGAGACTTAAGATCACTGAGTAATGGCAAACAACCCCATCAGAACATACAATTCACCCAGAGAAATCAATCTGTGTGCTGCTGTGATCCAATACCCTCCAGTGATTCATTCTCTTAGCATAAAGTACTTTACAAGTGCTTTGCTAAATTTTGTTTGATACGTGGCCATGTTACAAAAGTTACTGAGACTGAATTCAGCACACAAAAAGCCTTCTCTACAAGTACATACAGAGGAGACAAACTAGACATTCACATTCACTGCTATTGGCTACAGTATGCACTACGCTGCAAGTCAAAGTGCACTGGTGCAAGACTGACATTGACCGAAAGAAAGGTGAAAGTAGGCATGTAACGCATAAACATGAAGGTGCCTCGACAGTCACAGGAGCTCGACTCTGTGGTTGCCATCCTAGCAATCATCAACTTGGAGTTGAGGGGGTTGAGTATGCACTACATGTAGAGTAGCAGCTAGCAATAAACAGTGTCCATTCCTCCAAGCTTGGGCAGCCTTAGCAGGAAGACTTGGTTCATATAGGACTAACGGCACCACCAGATGCATACATTATGCTGTGGGATTGTTGTAAGAGTGGAGCTCCCCTGGACACAAAAAGCATTCACCTACATGTGCTATCAGTGGCAGTGCAGAAAGAAGGACAGACCATAGTCAGAATGAGATGAAGATGGGGAGCTGAGCCGCACACACATACACACACACACACACACACACACCATCTACACGTACATGCAAACACACACACACAAACACAAGCTGCATAATTAATTAGAAAGACATAGACTTCCTGCCGTTGTCACCTATGCCTGGTATTATCATCTTGATTTTGCTTACATTGTAAGTAGACTGAAACATGCATTATAAGGTAGGCAGAGCTGGTGGATATGTCAACAAACATGGTGGATTTCAAAGGTCTCAAAAAGGTCTTTATCTCTAAACCATTTTCATGTCAGTCTAATGGCCATACTCTATGACAGAAACAAAAAAACATGTGGAAATACTGTATGCTGGCCCTATACACACTAAAACTATTTTTTTATTAAAATGGAGTCTGGTGAGTTTGGCAATTCAGCCAAAATGAAATAAATTTAAAAAACACATTGGCCAATTTTTTGTCAATGCTGTGCAGCACTAACATTCTAACACACATGCACAATTTTACACACACACACACACACACACACACACACACACACACACACACACACACACACACACACACACACACACACACACACACACACACACACACACACACATTTCAGAGTGGATAGACTGAGATGACAGAAAGAATGAGAGGGAATGGTCAGCAAATATAGAACCACAAAGTGAAAAGCACACATAGAAAGTATTACTCCTACAGAAAAGAAACAGAAGCTACATATACACACACCCACCTGTGCGTGTGCGCATACCCCCCCCCACACACACACACACATACACGCGCACACACACACACAAACACACACTGCTCCACAAAATAAAACACATACTAGGGCGTACATTCAAAGGAAATAATAATAATTAATAATAATTATGACAAAAGGGATCACATATCCTCCCAAAACATTATATATGCTAATTTCCATTAACTTTAAGTCTTCTTATTTAAGCTTTATGTTATTATCATTAGTGATGGGTATTAGCCCACACAAAGAAACAGTTAAGACAGTAAAGATGAGATTGGGGCTTACACCAAAAGTATCAGCACGCTAGCAAAACAAAGTAAAGAAAAGAGGGAACACTGTAGAGCACAGACATTGGTTTGACTTCACTCCAATCGGGAAAAAAAAATTGTCGAGCATAGGGAACAAGGTGGAGGAAGATGAAGGACTACCTTGTAAGCGACTCTTGGTGGACATTTCTTTCCCAAACCTAAGGGTGGGGACATGTGGAGCAGCATCTGATACATATCGAGGTACTTGATACGGCCACTTCACAGGGTAGGAAATCAAACATAAACAAAATGCAAACAGAGAAGGATGGGGAGTTAGAGAGGGAGGAGAGGAACAAAGGGAAAAAACAACAAAACAGGAGAATAATGGAAAGGAAAAACAGAAATCTGTTGTTAATAGATTTCTTAGAGTGAGATGTAAGATGGATGTCATCCTCGGCCACTGTGATGGGGCACAGGGATGCATCACTGTGGAGCTCAGGATCCCTGACAGGAAACATGAAATGGTAAAGAGTGAGTTTGGTGGGAGAGGGGAGGAGGGGAGAGAAGAATGGATGATGGGTTGACCCAACACACCAAATGCTGATGGGTGGGAAGATAAATGACAGCATTGTAACGGGGATGTCTGCCTCAGCATGCTAGCAAACATCCCACTGGTACGTCAACCAGGGTGCACGGAGACAAAGGTTTCAATGCCAGCCCAAGCTTTGGTTTGGGATTAGCCTGGCCTTCCTCTGGTAGACATCTTCATAAAAAATATATCACGTTCATGTCAAGTAAATTTTTAATTATATAGCCCAATATCACAAATATGCCTCAAGGATTTACTATCTGTACAGTATACAACTCCCTCTATCCTTAGACCTTCAGATGTAGTGATCAAGGCATTTGAGGGTTTAAGCTGATAGAAATGGGAATTAAAACATGTTTTCTGACTAGCTATTACAGACAGTAGAAAGTAAGCATGGCAGGTGGCATGTTGGACTATGCCGTGGCTTTGAAAGCTTTGTTTCCACTCCGGCATCATCAACCAAAGCCAGTCAGTTTGGAGGGGCGGGTGCTCGTGTAAAGGCGATTTCATTGGTGCACAGCCATTCAGTTAAAAGTCTTTTGGCATAGAGGTACACAAAGCACCCTAGTGACGGAAATGTCTGGTATTTGCAAACCTTGTATGCTACCCTATTAGGGCAGTTCTTTCCTAAGCCAAGTGGGGGTGAGATAATGCGTAACAAATTGTACATATCCTTATAGGAAATCCGTCCGCTGTGGAAAAGAACAAGCACATAAATAAACAATTCGTTCAAGACAGCTTAAAATAAAACAATGATCATCAGTGGGCTGACTGCATAACAAGTACAAGACTTGTGCATGCGGCCTCATTTAGCCACCAGTCACAAACAGGGAAGAGAGTAAAGTTAAGGTATCTGTTCACCCCACTTTACATTGTGTGCTACTCTCTGGGGCCCAGAGGGAGGCGTGAACATACCATGCAGCGGGGTCGTACTCAGCCCAAACCCGGATGAACTCATCGAGGTGATGAGGCCCCAGGATGGAGGAGTCTCTGGTTAGGTACTCAAAGTTATCCATTATGACAGCCACAAACAGGTTCAGCATCTGGAACACAGACTGAGTTTAAGCCCGTGTTTTGGCCTGGTCGCAGCAGCATTTAAACAGTCATTTTGGAGCAAAATGAATTATTCTCAATGACACTGGCAAGGACAGCTGAGCTGCTTTCGGAGCCGAAGCATGCAATCCCCAGCCTCTCTTTACTTTTATTTATTTTGTGTTTTTTATCTTTAGAGTGTCTTGAACTTTTCCCCTATCCATAGCTGCTGCAACAGTGTAAATTTACTCATTGTGGCATTAATTTTGAATATTGAATCTTTTGTTTCCAAGCTTCTAGCACCACCTATTTCTTGAGGACACTTGGATGAACTGAGCTGTGCTACTTTCTGGGGTGACTGGAGCTGTAATCATTAGATCTAGGAGAATGAAGGGCTCCTATACCTATTTGCTATTTCTTTGGCCACTTAACTTGATTTAAAGGATATAACTACACAATGAAAAATATAGTAATTGTAGTGATTGGACATATACATTGAGTCACATTACATTTATTTACACTACAAAACTCAAATGAATCAAAACTTTTCTGCAAGGCCAATGTGTCACATCCATGTCACAACTGACAAGCTAGATCAGGCAAACAGTTATAGTGGCTACATTTAAGTGTGTTTAGGAACTAACCAGGAAGGAGCAGAGGAAAATAAAGGAGACAAAGTAGAAGTACGCAAAATCACTGCCGCACTCTTCCCCATCGGACCCTGATAGCTTGTCACAGGCTCGTTGACTTAAACATGATAACATGATCTCGTGCCAGGCCTCACCAGTTGCACTCCTGATGCACATAAAAACACAGACAAAGAAAAGACAAACAGAGAAGCTTTGATTTGAGAGACATAAAGGGCTGTCAGCCTTTTGGGAATCTACAGTTCAGCTTCAACAACATCAAACAGACAAGGTAGAATGATCATTTAATTATATCTAAAAAAGAAAAAGGTCAGATAATGCAGACTAAGACAGTTAAATTAACAATAATTCACCTAAGTGTAAATAAATTCACATAGTTTAAAACTAAAGGAAAAGACATCAGCACATTATATTTGATTGACAGTTGCATGTCAATATAAGCAACACTAACTGCCAATAGATTTTAATATAAAGTTGCCTATTTCTGATTAGAATTACATTTGATTACATCTTCTTCCAACAGAGCCCATCCACTTCAAATCAGTAGGAGAGCACAGACAAAAACACACACGGACACAAAATCTCTCATTAAATGACAAAAAACTTTGGACCTCTTGGCTCACAGTAAGAAGCTGATTGATAAAATAAGTTTTCGGGTCCTTTAATGATTAATAAAGATCACATTTTACAGGTGTTATGATCTCCCCTTATATAGGACCATCTGTTGTATCATCTGTTGATTGAAGTTTATGTTGACAGCTGAGTTAATTACAGTATATGAGCAAACTCCATACACTAAGGGTGACTGCAAGATGCCAATGAAAGCTTTTGCAAAAGTTTGTAAATGAACCTTGAGTTAAACCTTTTCACATTATTGCTTCTAAGGTCGAGAGTGAACTTTTATGCTCAAAATCTTGCACGGTTCTTATGAGAATAGAGGTGTGAGGATGCAGAACTTGTTGGTAGCACAAATTCATAACTCTAAATAGAAAACTGACTCTGCTGTGACCTCATGTCCTTCCTGGAAATATAATACCCAGCCCATTGACTTAGGGTTTTCCACAGTGTTTTAACCACATGGCTGATGTATCCAGGTATTTACAGAAATTCAAAGAAAATTAATAATTCATTTTCAAGATAAACAATTTGGTCACAGCAAAATCTGAAAACAAATCACATTGTAAAGTGCAACTCGCAAAGCAACTTTGGAACAAAACAGCTGCACTCAGAGTTTGAGGATGTTTCACTGTTTACTAGAGCTTGTTCCTGGCTCCTGACGAACATCCCAGAAATACAGGTGTTCCTCGTACACACTAATTTATACAATCTTTTAACCACGAGGCATGATAAAATCATTTTATTAATAGTGATGGACTGTTATACATTAAACTACCCAACATTATAATAAGTAGTTAAAATTGTATTAAACTTGTAAATGCATTGGGGGGGGACCGTACGTCTTTCTCAGTACTGTCAGGATATAGTGACAGTTTCCATAGTTCCATAGACTTTATGATGGTGAGGGCCTGTGACAGTATCCCTACACACCACTATTTTTGTCTTAAGTGTCTAGTTTCATAAAGAATCTTTATTTTCCTCCTCTGCTCCCTCCGTTTTTGAGCAGTTACAGTTAAGTTAGATTGTCTGACTGTGCAGAGTGTTTCCCCACTGGGTTCTTGTTCTTTGCTCTTTTTTAAGTGTAATAACTCTAGTTTTGGAATAACGTGGCATTGTCTATGTTTTCTGAACTCCACATTTCTCTCTGACTTTAGCAGCTATGATGTCATCAAATGTAGAAGAGGTGCAACTTCAGCATTATGGTTTGTGTACACCTGCTCATTACCTGCTGGGCTGTCTGTCCATCTGAAAGTCCAATTGATTACTTTTTTATAAAATAGTATTTTATTTTATTAGTATTTGGCCAAAGTGATCTAATGTCTTCCTGGGATTTACATCTAATTATGAAGCTTCTTATACCTGAACAGCAGCATGAGAGCTTGAAGGAAAGTGCGGAAGTTGTTGTGGTGATTGATAGCTGTGTCTTCATTCATCTCAATGTTGCCAAACACCTACAGCAGAGACACAGTGAGGAAAATTAGATTTTTAATGTCTTAGCAATGTGCAAATTATGTTTTTCACGTTCAGGCCACAACATTTTTGTGACCACTGCACGCGGCTTCACCCACCTGCATCCCAATGATGGCATAAATGAAGAACAGCATAGCAATCAGGAGGCAAACATAAGGCAGGGCCTAAAGGACAGGAAACAGAAAACCAAAACACATTTACTTATTAATATCCACTCTGAATTATTCCAGCCAGAATGTTTGAGTTCAGTAAAAGAAAAAGAAAAAATACACAACTCCATCGTTAATTTACACACACACACACACACACACACACACACACACACACACACACACACACACACACACATACACACACACACAAATGTCCAAAATATATAAATGCACACACAGTGCTCATAGACATGCATGTTGTTGTCAAGAGATGTTGATGCTGGGGCTACCCTTGGCCAGACGCCCCAAGCAGGGGTTTGGAACCTTGCTCAATGGCACCTTGGCAGTGCCAGCTAGTCCACACTTGGTTGACTTTGCTGGTTGATCAGGCTGCCGTCCAAGAAGTTAGGTGTATGAGTGTGAGAAAGTGCACGTCAGTGAGCATGTGATTATGTGTGCGAGCACCTTAAAGGACTGGACAAAGGTCCACAGCAGGATGCGGATGGTGTAGCCCTGTCTCAGCAGCTTGATGAGCCGAGCGGCTCTGAACAACCTCAGGAAGCTCAGGTTCAGCAGCCTGTCCTGTTAGACACAGACGGGACATCAAGCAACCACATGCCCTTATCACTCACTGTTAAACACACACCCTTTTCAAGGCTGAATTATTTAATTAAGTCACCATTTACAAAATATCACAGTGGCGAGACTGGGACTAGGATTGTACAGATCTGGCTCCCGGGTTAAAGAAGGCATTCTCAGCATACCCATTCTGACTCTTTCTTCTACAGCAGAGATCAACAATAAACTGTGCAGGGATAAAAGTCTACAAGTTTCCAGGAGCTAAGACAATCTGAATTGTGTCTCAAGTGGGAGCAAATGTGACAAAGTAAATGGTTTTATATGTGAGTGATGGGGGATAAAATCCACAGTCCTCATTCTGTGTATATTCTTCCAGTTTTTGCAGTATAAAATTCCGGATTGAGTGTTAATACCATTCTATAGCTCAGCAAGGAAACACTGTCCGTGGATGCAAAATGAGGGGATTTCACACCAAAAAATGTGAACCTATTCTTTAAGCCCATCAATAAATATGATCGCCAGTCCCACAATCTACACCAGAAGATGTACATGCTCATGCTATGAGCTAAGCTCATTAAAACACACTGTGATGACCCAGTAGAAACAAACCCACTCCGGCCCATTAATTCAACATTTCAACATCAGAAAACAGTTGTGTGTGGCTTTGGAGGAGCTTTGTCAAGTCCAAGAAAGTAACCCTGAATTAATATAGGTTACAAATGATATTAGAAAGACATGTTTAAATGTGGGTGTTTCAAATGCAGTGAGGGTCTGACAAAATCAACTTGCATCATGGGAAGTGGACCACTACACAGTTTGACCAGTCAAACCACGAACGCTGTGCAAGCAGTTACCATTAACATGACTCAAGCACATCGTTCGTCGTTCGACTGGTCATGATTGTTTTTCCACTGTCTTTAGAAACTATCTTTTTAATAAACTGTCTGCACACTTACACAGTTCTCAATGCTTCGGGTTACATGTAGGGACCCTCAATATGCTACTGTGAAAGTGTGGTGCTATTTTGAGCCTTGTTAGTGGTATAGAAATAGCAATTTCTTTAGCAGTGCCTAATTAGCTAATTAGGGGTTTGCGCTAAAAACTGGTCACATTTGGATTAGCATAAAAACATATCCCAGAGAACGGGCGACTCGGTACCCATGTGGTATTAACCCCTAGGTTAATTTTGTGCTGGAATTGTCCTTTAAGTGATACATGTACAGTGGGGTTCGGAAGTTTGGGCACCCCAGGTAAAAAGCTGTATTAATGTGCATAAAGAAGCAAAGAAAAGATGGAAAAATCTCCAAAAGGCATCAAATGACAGATTAGACATTCATATTATATGTCACAAAAACTTTTAAGAAAAGATTTTATTTCCATCAGTTTGGGTCTGCAAAAGTTTGGGCACCCTGCAAAGTTTATACCTTGTACTGCCCCCTTTGGAAAGTAGCACAGCTTGGAATCGCTTCTTGTAGCCAGCCAAGAGTCTTTCAATTCTTGTTTGAGGAATCTTCACCCATTCTTCCTTCCAAAAGTCTTCCAGTTCTTTGAGATTTCTGGGCTGTCTGTCACGCACTGCTCTTTTAAGGTCTATCCATAGGTTTTCAGTTATGTTGAGGTCAGAAGATTGTGAAGGCCATGACAAAACCTTAAGTTTACGCCTCTTGATGTAACCAACTGTGGATTTTGAGGTGTGTTTAGGATCATTATTCATTTGTAGAAGCCATCCTCTCTTTAACTTCAGATTTTTCACAGATCAAATTAGCGTCCAAAGTTTGCTGAAATTTGATTGAATCCATTTTTCCTTCTACT
The DNA here is from genome assembly GCA_026937815.1 of Etheostoma perlongum. Taxonomy (NCBI): domain Eukaryota; kingdom Metazoa; phylum Chordata; class Actinopteri; order Perciformes; family Percidae; genus Etheostoma; species Etheostoma perlongum. Next base: position 24,880,201 of record CM049375.1, read on the forward strand.
CGTGAAATGTTCCCTGTGCCACTGGCTGCAATACAACCCCAAAGCATGATTGATCACCCCACCCATGCTTAACAGTTGGACAGAGGTTCTTTTCATTAAATTCTGTGCCCTTTCTTCTCCAAACGTACCTTTGATCATTCCGGCCAAAAAGTTCTATTTTAACCTCATCGGTCCACAGAACTTGTTCCCACAATGCATCAGGCTTGTCTATATGTTCATTTGCAAACTTAAAATGTTGATTTTTATGGTGAGGACGTAGAAGAGGTTTTCTTCTGATGACTCTTCCATGAAGACCATGTTTGTACAAGTATCTCTTTATAGTGGAATGGTGTACCACAACTCCAGTGTCTGCCAGGTCTTTCTGGATGGATTGTCCAGTCAAACGTGGATTTTGACTTGCTTTTTTTACAAGCGAGCTGTTCTCTCTGATATTTTTCTTGGTCTTCCAGATCTTGCTTTAACTTCCACTGTTCCTGATGACTGCCAGCATGCTTGTTGCTTAACAGTTGTTTGACTTTCCATGAAGACCATGTTTGTACAAGTATCTCTTTAAGTGGAATGGTGTACCACTCCAGTGTTCCAAAGGTCTTTCTGGATGGATTGTCCAGTCAAACGTGGATTTTGACTTGCATCTGAAAACTGTTCTTCTGATATTTTTCTTGGTCTTAGCCTTTCTTCCCTGCTTGACTGCCATTTCTTAATTACATTCCAAACAGAGGATATTGGCATCTGGAAAACGCTTTGCTATCTTCTTTTCTCCTGTTTGAGCGTCAACTATTTTCAGTTTTCTAGACAACTGCTTAGAAGAACCCACGGTGCTGATTGTTGGGGCAAAGGTCAGATGAGTCTGGGCATTTAAAACCTTAAGATTGGCATCACCTGGTCTTTCCATACGATGACTGAGAACAATTCATGATGCTGTCAGGTCTCAGCTTTCCAAAGGGGGCGGTGCATGCTATAAACTCTGCAGGGTGCCCAAACTTTTGCAGACGCCATTTTTTTGTTTTCTGTTATTTTGAAAGTGTAAATGATGGAAATAAAATCTAACTTTTTGTGACTTTTTGTACAAATGTCTAATCTGTCATTTGATGCCTTTTGGAGATTTTTCAAACTTTTCTTGGCTTTGTTATGCACAAGTTTTTACCTGGGGTGCCCAAACTTGAACCCCACTGTATTACAGTGCTATTGAAAAGGCAGAATGGGATTTTCTGGTTTTCTGTGATGGTATTCAGTTCAGACTATTGTTGCAGATCTGACCTAGTTATAAATTACCATTGTGACTTTATCAAAAAAGTGACTTGGGGGACTTAGATATTTAGTTACAAGATATATGTTTAAAAAGGGATATCTCAGGATATCTCAGCCTTTAGACCATTCTTTTTTAAAGCATCTCTCATAAGTTCCTCAACTTTATGCAAGGGCAATACTACAAGTCCTTACATTTGAAATGAACACAACATTGTATATAGTGAATAAAATAGTAGGCAAGCTATGAGCAGAGAATGGCAACAGAAAGTCACTCACCGTAGTCTAAAGATGTTTGGGACCAGGGCATGGCAACACCGGTGATGACATTCAACAAGATAGAAATGTAGAAAGAAAGAGAGAGAGAGAGAGAGAGAAATAAAGACAGATAGCAGAGGAAGATGAGGAGAAACAGTCATATTGCAAGACATAAACTGATACAGCTCAACAAATACACACATGTAAATC